>KQ965742.1:5695-217679 GCA_001574975.1 Gonapodya prolifera JEL478 | reverse complement strand
CCCCCGACCCCCAACGGTAACTCACCAATAACGAGCACCAATACCCAAGCTTGGGAAGCGTCGACGAGTCGCGCGGTGAAACCTTGAAGACCTCCCATGTGGCGTAGCTGCAAAACTCGATCGCGGTCTACTCCGTTCGTGAGAAATTGGTGGGAAAGTGCCAAAGTTACTAAGAAACGTTTCTCTCACAAAGGGAGTGAAGCCGAACCTTTTGCGAAGTCTCTAATCCAATCAATAGAGGCGAAATTGGCATACTCCCCGCCATCGATTCCGTCTCGACCAGAGGACATGTGGATGGGATCGAATGCCCCAGCGTCCACCGGTTCAGTTACCAGTCCATCAAGAACGGCAGTGCCAGTGGTGGATACAGCTCGCTGTTAAGGAAGTTCTGTTCGAAAAGTGAGCCCATTAACTTGCCATGAGCGAACTTGCCATCGCTGCAATCTCCTTTGATGCAATTCTTCAGTCCCAGTGGGCACCAGTCAGTTGAAAGAGTGAGATTGTGCAACCGAGAGTATCGTGGCAACTGGGTCACATACACGGCTCCAATTTCCTGTTCGATTCTGGTGTCTCTGCGATTTTGAGATGCCGGCTGTGCGGACGGGGAGTGAGCCGTCTCGTGCTTGGAATTGATGGACGAGGACTGCAAGAGTTCTGCCGAGCGGCAGATTTACCCGCAGCAAATGGTTGCAGCGTTCGGGGACGAGCACCGCCTGTTTTTGCAGGCCATCATATCACGCAGATTCCTCGAGGAGGAAGAGTTGAGGCAGTGCCACAGAGACGCGTGCCAGAAAACAGGTGAGTCCACCACCACTCTGTTCGAGACGACATCGCAATGCCCGTCGAACAAGTTACTCAGCAAATTTTCTTTCACTGCTTTCGTAAAACGTTGGTAGATGTGGACCCAGGAACGCTCTCTGACTTTGTTCGTTCTGTCAACGACAAACTTCAGTTGATTGATTTGGAACTCAAGAAGGGAAAGGATCCAGACGGAAGCGTCTATTATGCTTTGGTGGGTTTGCGTGGTCGAACAATGGAAGCCAGAGTCCGGCGTTGCGAGACGCGAAGCGAGGTCTGGTGTGCGAAGCAAGGAAGACCGAGCACCGAGTCCTAAGCGCGTTATCGCTGACCGAGGACTCTTTCGCGGAGCGAGCCGTCGAGCGAATTATGACCCGAGGCCTAAGCACCGCGAGGCGCTGACCGAGGCTGTCAGGGGGGGGNGGGCGGAACGGACAAGGCAAGCCAGGGAAGCACAGTTGAGCCCTGCGAGCGCGGCGAGCCCGAGGCCTTAGCGCGAAGTGCTGACCAAGTCGTCCGCGGAGCGAAGAGAGAAACGGGTTCTTGCTGTCGTTCTAAGCACGAAATACGACAGGTGAACACGCGACGGGATGCCATCTCACAGCTTGCGACAGGATACGAGGACCACCAAATATTATTTTTAAAGCACTTGGTAAGGGCTGTGCCATTCGCTGAGGTTCAATGCGGCTCTTCAACTTTGTATCTCGCTAAAAGCTTGAACTCTTGGTTGACGCCCCAGAGGAGCTCTACGAAGTGGGCTCGCTCAAAATACTCCACAGCCTCAAAAGCATCAAGTTTACAGGCCGCAAGAAACTATCGGAGAAAGACTGCGAGGAGTTCATGAATCAGCTCGTGGCTGACCATTGGATCGTTGAGCCGACGTGAGAATCAAAAGCGAGCGAGCACCGAGAAACTGCATGTGTTATTGATTTGATGGTTGCGGTACGGTGCGGTGCTCCGTCGTCCAGTAAGGGTCGCTACCACCTGTCCGTGCGCAGCATCTTGGAGCTGAAACCATACCTCCTCGAAAACTTTGACGAAATTGCTCCGTGTGAAGCATGTAAAGAAATCATTGTCACCAAGGTGAGAGCTTTGTCACGTCGTCCACGTTTCCTTTCCTTTCATTCACCATGATTTACGGTTTCTTTCCCAAAGCACTCCGAAGCCTGTGCGAACCCCAACTGTCCTCTTCGCATGCACTCGTCGTGCGCGACGCTGCGCTTTGCGCGCGTGTCGCTCGCCAATCGCAACTGCCCGTCGTGTGGGGAAAAGTGGGTCGGTGATTGGCGAGGACAGAAAGATGACGAGCGGATTGCCAAGGTGAGACAGGGCGGGCAAAAGAAGTTGAGAGGTGAGGACGAGGAAGATGGGATGCAGAATGATGAGGAAGAGGACGAATAGAAATTTAATAAAGTTTTGTAAATACACTCACTTGCAACTAGCACTCCTGCAACTTTTCATCTCAAAACATGTCCGATCCTCACTCAGTCCGAATTGTGGTACACGTGAGGGAAGGCAGCACGATCGGACCCTCCGCGACAGTCTCGCTGCTGAAGCTACTCCTCGCCGGGCTGCTCTCGGGGCGAAAACCCGACATTTCTCTTCTGGACAAGGATCCCGACCCCCTGACGGGCGAATCTGTTTTTCTGGAGGCGGATAAGGCAAGGATCATTTCTAATGCTAATGCAGCTGTGCGGTGAGTGCCAAGCGAGTGATGTCGCATTCAAATCAAACCAAACACTTCTCGTTACTCGCCCGGTTCAGAGCACTTCTTCCTGTCGTCTCCAAAGACCCAATTGCATCAACACTGGCTATTTCATGGATGGAATGGGAGGAGAACGAGCTTTTAGCGTCTGTCTTGTCGACAGGAACGCCCAAGGTTCCGTTGGGCGATCTTTTGGTGATGCTCAATGCGGAGCCGTTGGCGGAACAGCTCAAGGTGCCTTGATGCAGTCAGTACCCATGCGGACGTTTAACAACAGTGGATACGTGATAGGGCCCTTGGAATGCAGTCCAAGTTGCGATTTTCGCGAAACTGTATCCTGTTCGAACGCAACTGGACCAGCACCCGGAGACTCGCGACTGGTGGAACTCAAAAGCGCAAAGTGAGGAAGCGAAGGAAGCGTTGAAGCGGTTGAATGGTCTCTCGGTGGGTGTTGGCATCAGGCGAGAATCTTTTGCCGATGTATTTACATCAGACATTCCGCCCGTCAGGGAAGCTCGCCAGCGTCCAACCTTAGGCCTGGTATTTCGCTCACTTACGACCACCACGAGCGGACAGTGTATGGCCCTTGACTTCCTTTGAAAGGCTTTTTTCACGTTGTCTGAGTTTTTATGTTGAACAGGCTTCCCCAGACGGACAAGCGAAACGTCTTGATAACGTCCGCTCTTCCTTACGTCAACAATGTTCCTCATCTGGGAAATATCATAGGCTCCGTTTTGAGTGCAGATGTGTTCGCAAGGTATCTGGAACAAGTCACGTTTTCTCGTTGCGACGCTAACCGAAAAGTGACTCTTCGGCGTCAAGGTACTGTCGCACACGTGGGTACAACACTCTTTATATATGCGGAACGGACGAGTACGGCACCGCGACAGAAACAAAGGCGCTTGAAGAAAACGTGACAGAAGAAGAGCTCTGTGCGAAGTATCGTGCTCTTCACAAGCAAACTTGTGAGTGTCGGCAATGGTTTATAAAGCGGTTATCGCGACGATGTTAACCGATTATGTCGAAGATGATTGGTTCAACATCGATTTCGACTACTTCGGCAAGACCACAACTCCTGCGCAGACAGAGATCTGTCAAGATATGTTTAAGAAGCTTCAAAAATCGGGCTACACATTCGAGGATACAATGAAGCAGCTGTACTGCGATCAGCCAGGCCACAAGCGATTCCTTGCCGACAGATTTGTCGAGGGAGAGTGTCCTCACTGCCATTACGACGATGCTCGAGGAGATCAGTGCGATAGCTGTGGCAAGGTGAAGGGGTATGTCAGTTTTGGATAAGAATCGTTGCCTCATACCCTTGGAACATAGCTGCTGAACCCTACTGAGCTGTTAAAGCCGCGCTGCAAGCTGGACGGTGCCACCCCAATTTTGAAGGAAACAAAGCATCAGTTTTTGGATCTTCCTAAGCTAGAGTCTTGGAATCTTGAATGGGCAGAGCGAGTTACCGAAGAAGGTAAGATTTTTGTGCGATGGGGACATGGCACTCTTGCTCCTCGGTGTGACCACGTACTGGCAATATTAGGGAAATGGTCTCCGAACGGCAAGACCATCACTCTCAGCTGGTTGAAGAAAGGGCTAGAACCAAGATGCATCACAAGAGATTTGAAGTGGGGCGTTCCTGTACCTCTTGCTGGGTATGAGGACAAGGTGAGCAGTTGCTATCATTCTGAGTTGTATGTATCGAAGTCCCGCATATGTCACTCTCTTAGGTGTTTTATGTCTGGTACGACGCTCCTATTGGATACATATCTATAACCATGAACTACACCCCTGAAGGCTGGCAAGAGTGGTGGAAAAACCCAGAAAATGTCAAATTATACCAGGTAATTGCGATAATACTCAGGCTTTGCAATTACACTGAAGTTTGTATCTTGCGACAGTTCATGGGAAAGGACAATGTGCCGTTTCACTCCGTTATTTTTCCATGCATTTTGCATGGCACTGGGGATCCTTATACCATTGTCAATACGATTTCTACGTGCGAGTATTTGAATTATGAAAACGGCAAGGTAAGCCAATGTGTTACCCGTTCTCGTGTTCTTCGATTTTTAATCTTCCCTAAAGTTTTCAAAATCTCGAGGTGTGGGGGTATTCGGCAACAACGTCATGGCGAGTAATATTCCAGTCGAGGTCTGGCGGTACTATCTCTTGGCCAGTCGACCAGAAACATCGGACTCGCAATTTTTGTGGCGAGATTTCGTCCAGCGGAACAACAACGAGCTTCTAGCGAACCTTGGCAACTTCGTGAATCGTGCGCTCAAGTTCGTTGCAGCTAAGTATCAGTCCACGGTGCCCTCGGTCGGCACTGTTGGAACCGAGGAAAGCGATTTCCTCAAAGATGTGAACAATTTACTTGGACAATATGTGGAGAGTATGGAGCAGCAGAAAGAGCGAAACGGCCTTAAGATTGTTATGGACATATCAGCCCGCGGAAATCTGTACCTGCAGGTATGTCATCAGGTGCACGGTTTGTTGAAAACACTACAATATCAACGTTCGTATTTAGGACTCTAAACTCGACAATGCTTTGTTCACAAATAACCGACCAAAGGCGGATACTGTGCTGTCTCTCGCAACGAATCTGATTTACCTGCTTTCCGCACTAGTGTATCCGTTCATGCCGACCACGAGCGCGGCGATTGTAAAACAACTACGAGCGCCCCACCGTCGCATACCCGGTGATACTGAACTGCCTTGGGATGGAAAGGACATTCTTGGAGGCCACGTGATTAACAAGCCTGATTACCTGTTCACCAAAATCGAGGACTCGAAAGAGCAGGAGTTGCGTCAGCGTTATGCAGGGAAGCAAGTGAAAGAGGAAACGGATGCTCCTAGAGTTGCAGCAGCGAGCGCAAAGCCGCAACCGCCTGCCAAGGATGCAGGCAAGAGCGCGGCGAAGGCTGGATCGAAGGGCAAGGCCCCGCAAAAGCCATCCATCAAGGAAGCCAAACCTTCACAACTCGTCATTGCTGATGCTGACAAGACGCCTGAGATGCTTCAGTTGGAGGCTCTATACAAAGAGCAAGGTGATAAAGTACGGACACTTAAGGGAGCGAAAGGGGCCAAAGACGAAGAAACAGTAGCAGCAGTTTCAGAGTTGCTCCGAACTAAAGCGCAGCTAGAAGAATTATTCAAGGCATTTACATCGCCTCAGTAACTTGTAATTGTAGTCATCGACCTGAAAATTCCAAGTACTGCGAATTGCACATATGTGGTGGGGTTGAACGAGTGGTTTAATAGGCAATGTGACAGAGACTTAACAAGACAGTTGCCCACCTGCTTGGGTTGTAAAAATGCAAGCCAGTCACTCTGAGCAGTTGGTAAAAGACCCATGGAGGACAATTTCCACACCCCAAGAGCAATCACAGCCAACTGTAGTGCCACATATATGATTTTGGGCAGAAGAAGAGGGTCTGCACGGCTTGAGCCAGCCTCCACAATAGCGAATCGTTCAAATGCTACGAGGGGTTCGAAATTCAAGTTGTGAACAAAACCCAACGTCCCCTGGTTTCACTCACTTTGCGTGACCTTCGTTATCCCTTGCACCCCACCAGAGAAGAGCATGTAAAGCATCATGATAGAAAAGATTTGAACCCCGCTTCCGCTCATCCACAGCATGAAAGCATTCTTCGAATATGCAATGTCAGAACCGGAAGAGAATATTATTGAATCCCAAACGCACCATCGGGACTGTTTTCGCAGGTCCAAGCGCAGCCTCCCATGCTTTCTTTATGGAGTGTCACACGTTGTCGCAATAGAGACCCACAGCGATGCCATCGAATAATTTCAGAAGATAGCCCATGTTTTAATCATTCGAGCTCTAAAGGTCGACAAACATCACGGACTCACTTTTACTTTCAATTTGTCCTGCTCTGCAGCGGAAACGCTCTTTTTATCGCCCTCCCCGTTCGCTTTGAAGTCAGCAGCGTAGTACTTCGGTTCAAAACCCTCTGGTGACACTTTCGTCGGCGTCTTCGACATCGACGTGTCCAGAGAACGAAAATCGAAAGTCCATCGTCGAGACGTGGAAGTCATCGGGAAACCACGTCAGATTGAAACCAGCGAGTGACCAAAGTCTCACGCGGCGTATGTAATCGATGGGTCGTCATTTCATTTCATTATTTATTACGAATCGATTTCGTTTAAGAAACACTTCTTACAACTCGGTAATAAAGAGCCCTCATTCTCAAAGTACTCTGAATGTACCAATGTGACCCCACATCTTGCACAACAGAAGCAATCTACATGGAAGCTTCGCTGGCTTTGGAAGGCCCGAACAAGTGATCCATCTGGAATAATTTGTCTACATGTCACGCAGTTCAGGAGTATCCCCGCGTGGCTTGAGTGGAAAAGATCGGTAGGCAATTGTGAAAGAGCAAAATAGGGCTCTCCAGCCAAGGTCGTATGGCAGAACTAAAGAGAGAAATGCCATTCATGCAAGAACAAGTGAGCTTTAAGGTCAAATTTGCACTCACGGAGCAACGTTTGCAGTCAATATGGTACTTTTGCTTCGGATCTCCAACTTCGATGAACGTTGAGGTTATCACTTCACCACATGCCCCGCAGAATAAGCCAGCAGCCCGAATGTAATCGGTCTTGCAATAAGGTCGACCATCCAGCTCTTTGAAGCCCGCTTGAAGAGTGCAGTCGCAAGTTGCACATCGCAAACAATCGCGATGCCAAGGCTTCGCACATGCCATAATCGCCTGTCCTCGCTCGCTGGCAGTGATCGCAGAGTTGCAACCACCGCAAAATGCAGCCTGAATGCTTGTGTGGGTTTAATTTGTCAGGCTGAAATGCAGGTTCGACAGGAACCTACAGCAGCTCCGCATCGATTACAAAATAGATGTCCCCGCTTGACCTGCGCTGCATCCCTGGACAGCGATGTTCCGCAACTTGCACACTTGTTGCACCGAGTGTGCCATACTTCATTGTGTCCTGCGACGCGAAATTCGTCAGCTTCATTTACTGGATCGAAGCAGTTGGCACATGGCACAGCCTGATCGCTTCCCGGAAGGTCCAATACGGTGGAACTTTTCGGTTCGCTTTTAATCTCAAGTGGGGGTGGTCTTGTTAAGGTACCAGCCCTTGTCCCTGCTTTCGTCACGATGATGTCAGAAGAGATCGCTGTCGCTGGACGAGTAGATGGTGGGAGCTTTGGAGGAGTGTTGATTTCCATTATCGAGTTGCTGCTTTTGTCTGAAGTGGCACTCGGGTGGGCTGGGAGAGGAGGAACAACAAGATCTCTCGTGTGGTCCTCTGTCTTCGCCTCAGAAGGAGATGCTCCTTCAGGTGTCTTAATAGGTGCATCGTCAGAAAAAAGCTTGCCGGACGAAAGTTTTGCCCGCCGTGTGCCGTTCTTGAGGGTTCCCATTCCCATGCCACCATTTACGATTTTCTTAGCCATTGAGGCAAGGTTCGCGGTGTTACCAAAGAGACGCGCAAAGCTCCCAAGTGACGATAATTTCTCCGCGTCTGAGTTGAGCTCCCGAGCAGAGGTTGCCAAGTTCCGAATTTGATGCAGCGTTCGGAATAACTTTTTGACAGCTGCTGTATCCTTTGGCTATCGAACCATCACAGTCACTCAATTGCATGTCAAGTGTCAGTGAGACACAAAAACCCACTGAAGAGGATGATTCCTTGAGTATCCGATTCTCGCAGGACGTCAAAAGCTCCGCTAGACGTGCACAATCTGTCGCGTATTCAAGCTCTTCATCACGAGGAGAGCCAGAGTTCGCAAGGCCGGTAGTCCAGCCGATTTTGATCCGCGGCGGTCCGTTTGGTACGTTTGGTGTACTTGGTCCCTGATGAGAGTTTGTTATTCCAACACGTCATTATCAATGTGGAGCAGATAGCAGGAACGCGGTTACGAACGTCGCAATTATTTAAAGGTGACAGCGTCTTCCGCATGGAAAACACATTGAATTTCTGTTTCGAGACCGTATCCACTGCTTTCTTTGACTGTCGTGACACTTCATTAGGTCAAAAGTTGCAGTGAAATTTCGAACGCCAAACTCACATTCGTGGCAACAGCGTCCAAGAATTTCTTGACTTGCGATTGTTGTTGGACCACAAAGTCGTTGAGGACCATCATATCTGTACGTATTCATGTTGAGGAAAAGGATACCCCCAAGGCACAATCATGGACCTACAGCGCTCCTTCTCGGAGAATCCATCTGCCATGTTGGCAATCGTCTGTATGACCTTGGCCAGCAATGTCAAAGTCTGTAAAATAGCAGCGGTTTGAAAGGTGTGCGAATGTGAGAATATGAAAGACAACTTACTCTCGCAACCGGAGCGGTGGGAAATTCGTCCATCAATCCGAAAAGCTTAGGCCCCAAAATCGCCGGAACCAGCAAGCGCAGGAAGAGAAAGCCTTTTTCGATCGATTATGAGCGGCACGTGCGGGAGCCGGGAGCCACAACGGCACTGATAAATTACCTGCGACAGCACTGTATTTTGCATTCGGCTGTCCTGGAAACCTCACGTTTACTTCTGCCACTGCGGCAGAGTAGATTGTTTGCAACTGTCTGCCCTTGCGAATTCAATATCAAGAGTTGACGCTTGGTTACCGGTACACTCACTCCGGGAACGCAGCGATGGCACTTGGACTCGAGATTGCGTCCAAAATGAGTTTCGACCACGTCAACAGTGTTGCTTGGTTGGTTGCTAAATCGGCGCTGTCAACGACCCTCGTGGGATCCAGCTGGATGAAAGTGGTGGTCCGGTCTTGGCTCAAGTCGCCGCCTCGCCCAAGTTTTACTCACCTCACAAACAGGCTCGTCTCTGACTACATCCCTAGATGTGAGGGGTAAAACAGTTGAAATGAACACAAAAAAGGGCTTCGAAACTCACATAATAATCCCCTCCAGCACTGTCCTTAAGTACGTCCCACCGACTTGCTTCTGGTAGAGATCAACCGCTTTGGTTGCCATACTATTGTTCCTGAACAAAGTCGCCACATCCTCTGAGAATGGAAAGGGAAAAGGGATTCACATCCGGCGAGATACTCGAGCGTCTACACAAACATTCCACATACTGGCTTCCTGGATCTCGTTGATCACAACACTCCGCACAAAATCCACTCCTTTCCCCGTGTGTTCGGTGATGCGTAGCATCGCAGACGCAATCTCTTCCCGATTCGAAACGTTTCTCCCAATCGTTGTCGCAATCGTGTAATTGCGATCAGTAAGAATCTGCCGCAGACGAAAAGTACATGAACCACATCGAGAAAAAAATACAGAATTTCGTTCCCACATCAAGCAGAGGCATGTACTTTTTCAAGGCGAGAACGCGGAACTCGCTGAAGGTGGTGAATATCCTCAGCGTCCCCAGGGCCCCGCACCGGTCGCCCACAAACTTGGCGCAGTCAACATGAGCATTGAGTTTGCTTTTTTTGTTAATCGAGCGGTGTGAAGAGGATCGTAATGGAGTAGGAGCATGGCGCGATAACAGGCAAGGGACGACGACGCACCAGTTCCCGCACTGAAGGTGCTGCTTCCCAGGGAAGAGCACCCCGCCACAAAACGAGCAAAACGCGACAGAAAAGAACTTGGTGTCGACAAATCGGTGCTGTCGGCTCCTTTGGTCCTGAGCTGGAAAAAGGGGAAAGGGGCCGTGCGGTGTGGTGGCGGTGTCGTGACATGTTTTGCGCATTGCACCTGCACCTGCACCTGCACGGTGCGGTGCAGTGCGGTTTCCTTGAACGTACCAGAGGGGCTCACTTGCTGCTGCTGAAGCGCTTTCACGAACGCGCGCGCCTTAGCTAGACCCTGCTTGCGCTGTTTCCCGTCAATTTGGCCTGGCGCGGGCGCGGGCGCGGCGTCAGTCAGGAGAGGACGACTTGGACTGGGCACGTGTCGCGAGGACTTGAACATCACACCACTCACGTCTCAGGATAGCTTCGTAGCTGACAGCTGCGTGTGGTTGTGGACATGTGTTTGAATTCACGACAAGCGTGTTAGGTGACGACGTTTAGGTAACGAGGACCGGACGTGGGGAAACCCACCAGGTGCGGGCAAAAGGGAGTACCACTCGTCGTAGTCCGAGCACTCGACCAAATTCTGCAAATTGACTGCCCCGCCCCCCCCCCCCCCCCAAAAAAAAACAAAAAAAAAACGCACAGAGTCGCTCAGGTGAGGGTCATGGCGATGGACGGGCACGGCGCGCGCACACACGTACTGAAAATGTGCCCCAAAAACTCGTCGTGCAGACCCGATTTGGAGTCGTAGTCCCAGAGGGCCTTTGCAAAACGTTTTGTTTCAGATTTCAGAGCAGGGTCAGCAGTCAGCAGGCGTCAACGGTTAAAGGGATAACGCACAACGTGGAGTCTGTGGTATGGGTGGATGTCTTGGACGGTGCTGTTCGTGGGTTGGTTTGAGGTCAGGGCGAGATGCGAGACCGGGGCGTGACAATACAATGTCAGAGACTCAGAGACTCACAATAGAAAATCCTGTCGGAACTGAGGATCGGTTGTTCGCTTGCACACGTTTGTGTTCTGCATTGAGGTGAGGTCCGGGTCCGGAAGCAAATGGAGGACCGCGTAAGGATTCGCCAAGTCTGTGTGAATGTAATGTTATCCTCCATCTACCACGCGCACCTCACCGCACCGTCGCAACTCACTGCTATCTCCTCGAGGCAAGAGCCCCCTGGCTGCCTCGATCGTCACGGCGAACACGTGTTTCGAGTCCGCTCCGGGGAGGGTGAGTGACAGCTGATTGTCGATATCAGCTGCTCTCGATCCCGCGGTGTTGTCAGTGGGCTTGGGCCCTCCTCGACGTGGAGCTTGGTAGGCGACCTTGACATGGACCTCTCCCGAAACCCTGCCCGCATCTTCCGTGACAGGTGTCAACACCCACCAATTCTCGTCGCATACAATGTGGGTCATCATAAGGCTCGTTGGGATGGAGAGTGCGCCGAGTGGCCTGTCCCGAAGGCTGCGACGATTCCCGGCAGTGGAGGGCGACGCCGAGCGCGGAGATGAGGGCGATGCGGGACTACGCGAGTGTGAGGAGGCTATCGAAGCAGATCGCCCAATTGGCGACGCTTGGCAAGTGTCGGAGAAGAGTGTGAACGTGAGCTGTGCAGAGCTCGATGGCACGTCGTCGAGCTTCATGACATTCTCAGCTAAGCGCGCACGGCGGACGGAGGAGAAGCAATCTGACTTACAAAGAATTCCTCGTTGAACATGATGGACTCCCCGTCGCTTGCCGACACCGGAGTCGAGAACACCTCCCTGTCATCGAGGTACACGGAGCAGTATGCGTTGCGAGCGTCCGATTGAAAAGACGGGAATTTGGCCTCCTGAATCTTGACGTGCAGTTCGCGCGCGACATTGGCTGCCATCCCCACGGCCACGGGGATTTGAAGTGAAGCTCCCGAAACACTCAGTCAGGTCCTTTGGCCAACCACAGAATTCGATCGACCACACAACGTTTTTGAAAATCAAACTCTTCTTTCCTGCTGCGTGGGCATGAGCTTACCACTGGAAATTCTCTCCAGCCTGGCATCGGCGATTCACTCCTCTGACCATCGCTGTCCCTATCCGTCCTTGACACATCATACCGTGGATCTCCCCACCCTCGCGCTCTCTCTCCACGAGCCTCCATCTATTTTTGCAGAGCACATCGTAGCTGGAATCGTGTCTCGACTCCTGTGTACCCAGGTTGTATTCACAGAGTTGCTTTTCTCACTCTGCGAGCGTTCATCGTGCAAACTCTGCTCCATCCATGATGTCCGCAGAGACCGTGTCCTTCAGGGTACCGAGCCAACCTGAAACTACTTCGAGACATTCGTACAGATGTTGTCTCTCAACGTTACTCCACTCGGTCCATGTCTACTACTCTGGAACTCTTCCACTCTGTCTACAAGTCACATCGACAGACCGGCCTGGAAAACCACATCCCTACAGAAGTGCTCACCTCTTATTTCATGGATCAGTTGATTCGAATGTGGGACGGTGGGGGCAGTGTCAGTGTCAGTGCCGAGCCTTGAACTCGGAGGCCTTTTCCACTCACGACGGACATTTTCAGCGCGCCCGCCTTCCAATCTTGCGATTGTGCATTGACATTGCCAAATCCACGACTCCAAGCCTACCCATTCCGCTGCTCACTCGGGTGTCCGATATCCTGAGTACTCCTGCACGAGATGAGAATGACGCACTACACACCCTTGTCGTCCGTAGATCCCTCGAACTCGTCGACCTTCTTCTGGGCCGTGAAGATCCAGTCGACGGTAGAGCGCGACAAGTGCTGGAGGTTTTCGCTCACGCTTTAAACGACCAGTGGGTGCACACTTCCCCACTCGTGTCGGCACGGGGTTCCGGTACGAGTCCGTCGAAGACACTGTTTGTTGGGCGCGCTGGACCCTCAGAGGAAAGTGAGAGTGACTCCAGTGTGGACACGGAGCAAATGAAGCTCCTTGTCAAACTTGCGCTGAGAATCTGGGGCGCGGTATCCTACGGTGCATTCTTGGACGACACTGAGATTCCGATTTCGCTTCCAGGGCGATACGCGCCAAACATTGTAGGCGCAATGGACGGTGAGTCACGGTGACGTCAAAGGGTTTGCACGTTGGTGCGGATTGGACTACCTACCAACGACGTGAACGTTCCAAGATTGCACTCGACGCCCCAAAGAAACCGCGGTACAATTACTGCACATATTTGGCAACAACGACGCGCAAGTCGTGGAAATCGCACGCTTACTGATGAATCTCAGTCGTGCAAAAGGTGGAGCGTCTGGGCAGGGCGTCACTTGTATCCTTGGTGCATCGAGGTTCGTCACACGAGTCGCATGTTCATCATTTCAGAGTGACCAAGTTTCACCTTGATCGCAGTCCCCCAGCGGGCACGGGTACAAGCGCCACTCTCCTCTTCATCCAGTTCGTCACCGGCTTTCTCGGCTCCATCGCTTTCCACCATCCCAGCATCATCGACTTCCTCACCTCCCCAGACACAGCGACGTTCGCGCTGGTCCTCGAGAGGTACATCGCCGTGGCGTCGCTCGACCTCACGGGCTTCTCTGCGGCGGTCGGACAAGGTGCGGTGTCGAATCTCCGCGAATGCGTTGTGCAAGTGCTCGGGGGTCTGAGGAAAGTGAAGTGGGAGGGTGCTCAAGTACCGAAATCATTCGTGACAGCGTCGGAGCAGTTTGTCCAACAGTCAAAATCGATTGTAAAATATACATATATATAACAATGGTCATCGCTTGTCATTGTAGAAATCATTAAAGTTCAGTCGTATCGCGAGCATGCGCAATGATTCCTCCCCGGCTTTGGAGAGTCGCCGGGTGAACTCGGATGTTTGCGACTTTTCGAAGCCGGCAAGGTGCAGGTGCATGTTGAGAATCAATGGAACCCGATGGGGAGACAACAAAATAGACAGAGCACTCACGGTGAATTGGGCGCCCATGCTCTCCAGGGATAGTTCAGCGAGGATGGTGCTGTCCGGATCTCGGTCGTGGTTTGTGAGGACATAACCCTGTGGGTAATAGCGGTCGATATGCGACAAAGGGAACTTCAAAAGAAGAAAGACTCACGAGTTCACCAAGATACTTGGTGATCAGGGCAAGGAGCTCCTGGAGCATGGCATAAAAATCGACAACCTCCTATCCAACAAAAGAATTCCGTGAGGCACTTCAATCGTGACGCAAGAAGGGCCAAAACAAACTAACATTGCCCTTGGCAGCTCCCGTATCCTTTAAAAACGCCCTCGTAGTGATTTTGGCAAGGTACGCTTCGTGTTTCTTAATGAGCTCGTCCAGGTCTCCCTCCTTCTTGTTGACAAACTTGGTGAGTTCCGCCCACGCGGATTCCAGAACTTCAAACAAGAGGTAGTGCTGTAGTTCGTGGATGAAGTGTGTCATCTGATTCAAGGTAGAGCGCCACAATCGCACTGGGAAGGGCAATTCTGATGAAATGCTGTCTCATAGGATGCTCAACAAGGGGCTCACCATGGGAAGCCCCCATTTGCTCCTTGGCCATCCTCGACCAAGCACCCCCCAATCCGTGCTCAACGCCTCGAACCTTCCACAAAAACATGAACGTTCGTCGATATTCGTTCATCACTGCCCCGTGGAAAATGACATCCAAGGGCGTATCGACGTGGTAGTCGAGGTAAAATACATCCCAGCCGATTTCGAGGTCGTTCGCCTTGTTCGACAACGGGTCTCGCTGTTAGTCAGGCGAAGAACGGACAGAACTTGCAACTTCTCACTGGCAAAATTTGTACATCGAGTCGGCCAAGGATAGCTGGACCGTCGTACTGCGCGTTGGATGACCGAACTGCGGTGTCGAGTATACCAGTTAATGTATGCAGGATGGGTCGGAGAGCAGTTGCGGGCATGGAAAGAATGTGACTGTAATGTCACGTAAAGAGTACTAAGCAAGGTGCACGCCATGTGTCGCTGGAACCCATGTGACCCACTTCAAAGCGTCCATAAGCGCTTGTACAAAGTCACCCTGCGCAAGCAACATGTATTTCTTGAGCGCTTTGAAATGACCTGGAAGGTCAAACCGTTCATGCAGCATGTCAAGGAGTCGCTTTGAGGTATCGCGGTAGGCGGATTCGACATTGTTGCGAAGGAGTGGAGGGTTCGAAAACCATTCTGAACCACTGGTCCGGTTTCATGAGTGTCAACATTCTCCCCAAATGACGGCTCACCATCAAACCCGGGGACGCTTCTGCCACCGCTACCATATTCAGCATCCCCTCCGGCGAAGGATATGAACTTGATGCTTTTCCCCGTCACCAAGATCTAAGCATCCATCGAGTTGGAAAAATGAACCTTGTGGATAAACATGCTGTGATGAAACTCACTTTCTCCGCAACGTCCTCTCCGACAAATCCCGGAAGCATCTGCTTCTTCAGCGCATACCGCTTCCGCCACCACTTTTCACGATCCTTTCCTTCCCGTTCCGCCACAAAAAACTCTCCGTGAGGATCAATGAGCTCTCCACGATAAAGCCAGTTGTGTAAACAGGTGAGAAGTGGATAGGTTGCCTATTGGTTCAATCATTTAACACCATAAACATGATTACTTCAGACACAATACTCGCGCGCTTTAAAAGGTCTTCAATGAAGCTGGCTACAGCTGGATCTCCATGGTCTCGAAATTCATTTATCTTTGACACCAGCGCACCGCCGTGAAGCCCTAACGTGACACAATCGTCGTCAAGTGCGGGGTGCCTCGCAAAGCTCCAGTGCACGCACCATGCCCGGCATCGACCACTTCAGCCATGCATTTGACTCGCTCCTTTGGCTCCAACGTCCACACAAACAATCGCCGCAACGTCACCGGATCTTCGCGGTTACTTCCCGGGTTCGTCCCAGCGGTCGGTGTACCGAGCTGCGCTTCTAGCACGGCAACGAGGCGGTAGTAAGAAGATAGGTGGGATTGAAGAGAAGACGACAGAGCCTAACGGGGAATGTGAGCTTGTGTGCCGTGTTGCTCACCAAGCACATCAAACGGCATCTCTTCTCACCTGTCGCACCAATCCAACTCCAACCTGTCGGATCTCTCCAAAGCCCCCAGTTGCCAGGCCAGTCCCTTCCGCCGCCTCCCCCGTTTCTCTCACGTATATTGAGACGCGTCGGTAGAGAACCCCAAGCTCCCCTATCCTTTGAGCAAGAGTTCGCATGGGAGCCGGAATCGGCATCTGTACCAATCAAGGTAGAAATTAAATTGAGCTATCACAGCAGCAGCCATCGTTGACGTGTAAAGACCCACTTCGGCGTCAACAACCACCACACCCGTCCCAGGAGCAAACTTCACATAGCGCCCATCAATTCCTTGTAGAACATACACGAGGTCACGTACGAGCGCCGTTTCGGCTAGTGCTAGATCTGGTGAAGGTCTTACATGATAGCATCGTTCTTCTGACAAAATAACAGTTCTCTCCAGCACTCACTCAAGCTGTACACTGGTCGCTCCCCGAAAAGCCTCTTCCTCGCCTCATATCTAGGATCGGCTGTTATTTCCTGAGAGCCCCGGGTCGTCGGGGGAGGGGCTGGAGGAGGGTCTGGGTCTGGGGGTCGTGGGGCTTGCGGCGGGCGGAGCGAGGCAAGACCCGCCGCACTGAAAGAATTGGATATGGACTAAAAGCGAGGTCGTTACAGCGCTAAATTCACGGGTGTGCCTCCCGCCAACTTCAGGCACCCACAGAAGGGAGGGTAGCTGCCGAAGACGTCGAGAACTGTGCTTGTTCCGAGACGGAAAGAAGGAGGTATAGAATGGACCACTTGTTGCGGGCCGAAGTCTGAGAAAAGAAGGCGAAGATGATTCTTCACCTGTTCAAAGCCTCAGCCACACCATAGAGCCCCCATGTCTCTGCTCACCTTCTTCATGAATCTGTTAAACAAATTTGCAAACTCGATAGCAGAGTCCATGTTGTCCCGCATCACTTAAGCGCCGTCAACATTGTAAATATCAATCAACACGTCCATCACCTGCATCGTCCACCCATCCCCACAAAAAAACACAACGCACGTTTCTTCTTAATCGTATCCGACACATGGTAGACGTCCTGAGTCACCGTCGGGCTCAACCGGCTCGAATCACGAAGTCACCACACACCACAACGTGATTTTCGGATTCTGTTAAGCCTTGGGCATCATCTCGAGGCGCCAAACAATATCTACCTCCCCAAAATCCTCATCGCGTAGGCGTACACACGCATCAGTGTCGGATCCGACTCTGGTGATATGGAGTCACCGGCGGAGGACAGGGCAGACCAAGCGGAGCCGCGAAGAAGGGAGGAGACCAAATCAAAAAGCAGGTTGGCGATTTGGTCTGGGGGGGAATCGGGAGTGGATGAGGCGGCGGAAGCCATTTGAAACTTTAGGGAAATGGGAAATGGGTGCAAATTGATTGAGGGGACATGTGCAAAACATGTACTGTAATACAAATTCCTCGCCCAACATTTCCACAGAAACAAAGATCAAGACTACATCTAAGTGTGGTTTACCTCATATATAGGAGTCATTTTGAATTACGGCCGCGTGAATCGTGACCAAATTCAATGATTGCAATGGGTAAATGTTGAAACCGGCAATCGACACCACAAATTCACCCAATCCTGGACCACGGTACGCGCTCCCACACTGTCAATCCTCGTTCTTCCGTCATCTGATTTTTCCGCCTCTCTCCGCTGCGACAGCACTCAATAAGCTCCTGGAAAGGTATTATCGACACACTCCACTCGAGATGCCAGATGTCACACCAATCGCTACCTCCTAACCCTACAATCCAACAGAGTTGACGGCCTTGAGGCCGTCTTTGTGACTGATAGGGAGGGTGTGGTAGTTTTGAGCGGTAAGCAGTTGGGTGGCGCTTTGAACCCCCCATTCTTGAAAATGACATGATATGCGGCAGCTGAGCGACCAGACCTGCCTCCGAAGATCAAGGACCCTCCCATTTCGGCGACATTCACAGTAGCGGGAGACCAGGTGAGAGTGGGGACCGATAGACCTTAAACCAGGGGATGGAACGATGGAGGAATCAACGGAAACTCTTCAAATGCCAGAATGCGCATGGACTGGGCTGGATCAGAGGGCGGGTGGTCGTGTTCGCTCTGAGCTTCTGTTTTCGATGAAGTAATCCTACTCTTTCTCACGCCACCAGATATCCAAACTGGGCTTAGGATCTCTGAAAACCGTCGCTACTTTCTACGACCACCGACAGATTCTGCAATTTGCCTTCCCTCCACTAATTTTGACATTCATTGCCAAAGAAGGGGCGAATACTGGTGCGTAAAAAAGTACACTTCATTTCTGATTTGAGAACTCGCGTGTGCTCAAGAGGCTTGGAAACTTCTTCCTGTTTTTGGTGGTGGCCTCTCGGAATCCAACATGGATCCCAGGCTTGCTCATGGATTTGGGACAAAGCATGAAAGAGAGCGTGGACATCATCTCACAGTCGATACAATAGGAGCTTGAAGCTTGCATCGTGACATTAACATCAGTTGGAGGACAGTGAACGTACTGGCGAGACATCGCGGTGGCTGAATTTAAATACAGATAAACATGATTTTGCTTGAATTTGAAAGGCTTTATATAGCAACCACTATTACCGCATCACTCAAAGTGAAACGGGGGAAAGAAAACGAATGAAGTTGAAGTGCTGCTACATATCAACCAATCGGTTGACAGAACGCAGCAACACAGGAACAGAGGAGGTCGACAAGGCAAGAAGAGATATTCTAGACATCCAAGCCCGAGAAAGCAGGTAAGAATTAGAATGATGCCGGGAAGCTCGAGGCAACGAAAGAAAGCGCGATGAATGTGAATGTACATTGACCTCAACGGAATGGCACAGGAACGGAACAGATAAAACATCAAAAATGACACGGTGCAAAAGAGTTTATTGAATATGGTATCTCACGTGTGGCTGGAGAGGATGCGATTTTGTCGCTCGAGTATCTGGTGCTTTGATTGGCGCCCGATTTGTGAAGTACAGTCACCCGCATGGGTGGCTTTTATTGTCCGCATCTTCGTTGTCTCTCTGCTTGCTGGTCGTGGTGGCTTTCGTGTGGTGTCAGTCGGGACTCCGTGCAGATGCAACGAGCGAAAGACTTCGAGAGAACACCGAAGTGACTCGGATGGGCCTTACATGCGAAAATTCACGTGGAATAGGATCTCTGTTTGAATTAAAGCGTTAACTTCTTATCAATGTGTCCGTTTTCCTCCCCCAGGGAACCCACAATGGCACAGCCGTCCCCGCAACAGCAACCCTCCCCACTTCGTTCGCCCACCGCGGCTTCCATGCCACTTCCTCCAATACCAGCTCCCCAGGTCCCTTTGCCGCAGCCAGTCCACCAACAAATACCTCCAATGCAGCCGCAACACATGCAGCAACTACATCAACAACAGCATCTCCAACAACAACAGCAGCCGCAGCAGCCGCAGCAAATACGTCTAAACCCCCAGCAACAGCAACACCAACAACACCAACAGCAGCAGATTGCACTGCACCAGCATCTCGCGAATCTCTTCTCATCGCAAGGTCAAGCACTTCAAGGCGGCCCTCTGCAGCAACCCCAGCATTCGGGTCAAGCGCCGTCAGCTTCGCCGACAGCTCAACGACCTCCTCAGCAGCTGCCGTACCCAAACCCTTACCAACCGTACCCCGCGTCCCTTCCACCCCCCGCACAAGCGTACTCGGTGACTTCGAGACCTCCCCAGGCACCCACTGGCCAGCCTCCAGTGGCAGCTCAGTACCCTTACCCCCCTCAATACTATGGATATCCACCGCAGGCGATGAGCGCGCAGATGAACTCTCAGGGTCTCCCGCAACAACCGTATCCACCGCACCTCCTCCCACAAATGATGCAGGGTGGATATCCTCAACCGTTTCCCCCACAACCTGGGCAGATGCCCTATTTGCCGCAACCTGGAATGCCTCAGCTCCCTCCACCGAAGCCAACCTCTTCTGGTCGACGGGGCCGAAACACTCTGGCGGGCCGGGGGGCAGCACTCGCTGGCGCGGTGGGCCCTCAAGGCGGCTTTCTTGCGGCCCCTGCCCCCACGCGAAAGCGGCCTGCTGCCTCCAAACCCAGAGCAACAGCCAAGAAACCACGTGGATCTGCGTCCGCTGGCGCTCATCCGATAGTCCACTCGGCTAATGCCAGCCTTGGTCCAGCTGACCCCAGCGATCCAGACGCGACCGGCACATTTGCTGCAGAGGGCGACCAGGAACAGTCCTTCCCTGACGCAGAACTTGACCTTCCCCCCTCAGAGGATGAGTCCGACCCTGACGAATTCCAAGCACAAGACGCTCCATCTGAGGACGAAGACTCGGACGCGTATGAGGAGGGGATTGGAGGCGCTGGCGGAGGCTCGCGGTCTCGGAGACGGCGGGCACCAGGAGGCCCTTCTTCAACCCGCAAGCGACCGGCCCCTGGTGGCCCGACGTCATCGTCGCGTAGGCGTGCGCCGGTGGCAGTGCGGAAACCAACTGTGGCTGGGGGAAGGGTGGCAGTGGCGCGGCCAGGATTTTCGGATGGTGATGAAGCAATGAACCCCAGGGCAGATGGCCCAGCAAAAGCGCCCGACGAGGCGGCGAAATGGTTCGTAAAGCTTTCAGAAGGAAACTCGCCTTATGGGCGGTGGTGCGGGCTGGTGGCGGATGCTGTGCGTGGAGTAGAGGCTGAAGGTGATGGGGACGGAGCCCACGGGCAAGGGTCACAAGGAAATGGCGAGGAGGAAGGAGTTCATGGGCTGAAATCTTACAGAGAGATGGAAGAAGCTCTGTCTAGACTGAGAGTCGAAAGTGAGTTGTCCTGGCAGCTTCAACCTTAATCAATTTGAGCAAGCTCATGTTCAATCCTCCGAATCCTTCTTCTTGTACGCTTACAACACTCGACTACAGATGGTCCTCGTGTTGGGGGCCGCAATCGTCCCAGGCTGGATCCATACAGCCTCGACCCTGCCGCGGACATGCGCCGACAAGCGGCACTCGCTGCCAAAGCTGCGCGTCTTGCCGCAGGTGTATCGGTGCGCTCCGGGGGACCTGGTGGGCGCCGCGCTCCGAGTGAGATGCCTGGTCTGGACGCGCTTCCCGACGGATACTCGCTTTGGATGCTCAAAAAGCCACTTGGACCAAGGGGTGAGGGTCGCAGAGGAACAACGGGGTCCGGGGCTGAACATGGTGATGAAGACGGACCAGGAAGCGGAAAGAAAGGCAGGGGAAAGACAAAAAGTGGAGATGCGGGTGCCACCGGGTCAGACGCCGGGGCAGAAGACACATCCTCTCCGGCGGGATCACCTGCACCGGGTGGGGCTGTGGTTCCGGCGACGGTTAGGGCGGGTGCGGCAGCACCGCCTGTCCCACATCAGCCAGGACAACAATTTAGAAGCGATGTGTTCTTGTACGGTGAGCTTTTTTCGTGGTGCAATGCCCCCCAGTTGACCCAGCTGAGCCGTCTGAATTCCAAACCCCCTGGCTAGGCCACCCTTCTGGTCGGCGTTTCCGCTCGGCTGGCGAGTTCGCGATTCATGTTATGTGGTTATATCTTTCCACGTTGGAGAGGCAACGCCACGAGACTGCTGTACGGAATCGACTGTCCTTGCCACCGGACGCCCCAATTTCGCCCGAAGACGCCTGGCGTCCGGACCATAGCAAGTGCGCGTGCGTATGTTGCGTGCCGTGGGTGGCTGAGACGGAGCGTGAAAGGGGTGGTGGAGAGTCCCTGGGAAGGGCAAGAGCGCCAGCGCTCACTGGAAGGGGACGCGGCTTTCCGAGGGGTGTTCGTGTGGATCAGGTTGTGGGTGTCGCGATTCCTGGAGTTGAAGCCAGGAGCAAGGCGAAAAAGACTGCAGTGATAAAGGGGCGAGGTGTGTACGAGAACAAGGATGTCGGGGAGGAAGACGAAAAGAGCAAGGTGGGTGTGCTCTGTGTTTGCGGACCTCGATGCGCAGCCTAATTGTCATTCGTGTTTTGTTTTATGTACCTCATTCAGGCCAACCGACAGAGGAGACTAAAAGTGATGCGACATTTGGGTCTGGTTGCACCCTCAGACGATTTCTGAATTACATGGTGAAATTTCAGAGGAGGAGCAGAGATTATAAATACATAATCGTTGATAGCTTCGGTAGCACTGATCCTGATCGGGGTGTGGGATCATTTCGGGCCGTTCGCACTTTTGGCCCCACACACGAGACAGACTTGTCCCCCATTCTTTTTGGCGCGATGACCCGTGGGAAAGATGCATCGCCACTTAAAGCCCTATTGGGCCACCATCTCTACCTCGAAATTCTCTGTTGCGGCCTTGTTTTCCTGAGTGGATTTATATATTCGGCCACCATTCCGATTCTCGCTCCATTGGTGTTAGGGAAACTCCACCGATCACAAGAAGAGGTCAGTGTTCCCCTATCGTGTTGCTGTTAAGAGGGATCGCTGGGTGTTGGGTCTAAATATGTCGGTTTACCACTTCCTATCAAAACAGTTGGGCCTACTTTTCGCATTTTATGCATTCGGAAGCCTGATTTTTACCCCGGTGTGTTTGCCAAACCGTTTCCACGTCGTTTACTCATGCTCATTATCTACGTTGCTCATTGCTCATTGACATGCTGACAAGATTGTTGGCTATGGAACAGATCGGTTCTTTCCATATAACGTATATACACGCAAGAGGCTGGAAGGGCTATCTCGCAGCCACTACCAGCGCACAGCAATAGACTTCAACCCAAGGAGAGGAATTTTACTGTTCTCGCTTGTCCTATGTCTAGCTGCATCCGTCATCTACTCTCTCGCCGGAAGCTACGAGTGGCTTTGCTTTGTGCGCTTATTGCAAGCACTTATGGATAGTTTCACATGGATCGTAACTCTCGCCGTGTGGAGTCGTTTTTGTTCGGAAAGGCAGAAGCAAGCTGCTTGGGTCGACGGGCAGTGGGAGGCGTACGGCAAAAAAATTACACTTGAAGGGAAAACGGTCCGTGCTTCCCGTCCAGAAGTCGTGATCCCCGAGTCAAGCTTTGGGTCAACAATCATTGGTAAGTGCCTCAGCTACACCAAAGTCTGTTCTGCATAAATCCAACCAACCAAACGGATACGACAGTCTCATCCCATTGGATTGGTGAACTCTGCAGTCTTCCTATTGCTGGCTATCTCTTTGATAAGGGACTCTGGGTGTTCGGCCCTGCAGTACTGATAACTGTGGTCCTCATGCTTGGATGGTTGGTTCTCGATCTAAGTCCCTCAACTGCTGTAGATGAGATGGAGATGTTATGGGCAGAGCTGGGTGACAGCGAAGTGGAAACTGGATACGGTGCCACAAACCATTCTGGTGCAGCAATAATCGCACCCTCAGCGGAGACAGACTCCGCGGACTCTGTGGATGTGGTGGAAGAGGAGCAAGAAACAAAGCCGCTTCTCGGTGCCTCTAATTCTCCTTCCCCACAATCAGCACCTTCTGTTCTCTCCTTTCAAGTTGGACTTGTGCTCGTCCCACTCTTCCTCACCATCTTTTTGGCGTGAGTAATGCAAACCACTTTAATGTCAGTATTTGAATCTCACAGATCACTTTTTTGAAGTGCCGGTCTCGAGCCCACTCTTCCTGTTTACCTCCAGTCTTACTTCAATGCATCACCGACCGAAGTCGGTGGCGTTTACTTCCTTGCATGGACACTTTGCTACATTTGTGGAATGATGTTTTCCGGAAAAGTTTTGGAGCTGCCTATAGAGTGGGAGAAGAAACGCAAGGACGTCATCACAGTTTCTGAGTCTGAAGCACAGAAGGCTACGACCAAGAGCCTTTCGGATACATGGGGATTATGGGTATTGGTTGTGGGCATCGTCGTCAACGCCATTGTCTCCCCCTTGCTTGTTGTACCGGCCGCAATCAGTACAGGAGTCACAGCCAAGGTTCTCGAAGTTGTGATCCTTGGTATATATGGGTTTACACTGGGTTTTACTCTTGCCCCGACCCTTCCTGAAATGAATCGCGTGGCAAACAAGCAACTTGGACTTGATAGCGCCCCCACAGCGTCCGGAGGACACAGCCCGGTCGCAAGTGACAACAGCACCGGCGTTGACGTGGGAGCTACTCTTTACGGAATCTGGTGCTTCGTTTACTCGGGAGGTGAGGGGTAGCAATCTTTCCGAAAGAAGATGGTTCATAACATTTCTTTTTTCATGAATGATAGCGATGTTGATCTCTCAACCTCTGTCCTCCGCCGTTTATGCCAAGTTTGGCTTCCTATCCCAACTCGGGCTCTACTCTGTTTTGATGTTCTCACTGGGCGTTCTCAGCATGGTGGCCCTTCTCCGGGATCAAGCGCGATCCAAGTGAGCGATGAGCTAAACGTAACTAAGAACAACAAGTTCTTCCCGTGTATCGTACGACAACCGAACTGACATCTGAGGATCCTTGATGCTTGATGCCACTGAATAATTGTCATAGTCATAATGGATAGAATTTGGATGATATGTGCGATTATTATTTTCGAATCAATCGGGGACTAGTACATTTTGTGATCTTCGAACCTCAAGTCCCAACCAATTTGAGGTCTGCCGTGAATGATCAAATGAGCAAATGAGCAAGGGGCAAGTACTGAACACAACCGCAACAACGTACCCAAACTTTGGCAGTGCTTCCGCGACCGAAACAACATCTTTGTCGCCTCTTCCGCTCACACAAACCAGAATGTCCTTGTCGTTAGGAAGTGTCTTGGCAAGTTCAATGGCGTGATAGAAGGCATGCGCTGTCTCAAGGGCAGGAATAATCCCTGATGCGAGCCGGGATGTCATTCAATAAGTCGTCCTTTGCGATAAGTGCAATGATGACTCACCCTCAAGCTCTGACACAAGCCTGAATCCGATGAGGGACTCTTTATCATTAACCGCGACATACTCCGCCCGTCCTGAGTCCTTCAGGAAAGCGTGCTCAGGACCAACACCAGGGTAGTCGAGTCCCTATCAGGATTTCATGATATAATGACGCCAGTTCGACAGGAACTGGAAGACTTACAGCGCTAATACTATGCGTCTCGATAATTTGCCCATTTTGATCTTGCAGCAGATAGGTCCGAGTACCGTGCAAAACTCCGGGCTTTCCCATTGCGAGAGTGGCGGAGTGTCGTCCAGTTTCAATACCATCCCCACCAGCTTCTACTCCAACAATTCGTACACTTTTGTCGTTCACGAAGGGGTAGAAAAGTCCAATGGAGTTCGATCCACCTCCGACGCAGGCAATCACAACATCGGGAAGCTTGCCAGCCGTTTCAAGCATCTGCGACCTCGCCTCCTTTCCAATCACAGACTGGAAATCGCGCACAATTGTCGGGAAGGGGTGAGGCCCGATCGCCGAGCCAACGAGGTAGTGCGTCGTCTGGACGTTGGTGACCCAATCTCTCATGGCTTCGTTGATCGCATCCTTGAGCGTCTTACTCCCTGATGACACTGGGACAACCTTCGCACCCAAAAGACGGATCCTAAAGACGTTCAGCGCCTGTCGCCTGACGTCCTCTTCACCCATGTAAACGACACACTCCAATCCGAGCTTTGCACAAATCGTCGCAGTGGCCACACCGTGTTGTCCGGCTCCGGTTTCTGCAATGATGCGCTTTTTGCCGAGACGCTTGGCAAGTAAGGCTTGTCCGATGGCGTTGTTAATCTTGTGGGATCCGGTGTGATTCAGATCCTCCCGTTTGAGCCAAATTCGCGCACCGCCGGCGTGCTCAGTCAGGCGCGAGGCAACATGAAGGCGAGAAGGACGGCCCATGTAGTCATAGAACGATTCAAACTCCTCCCAGAACGAAGAGTCTTTGGAGGCAGCTACGTACGCCTGAAGAATCGAATTCTAGCATCACCTTTAAATCAGACAGTCGCAATCATTCGTACCTTCTCCAGCTCGTCCAGACAGTCAACCAAAGCTTCTGGCGCGTATTGTCCTCCGAACTGTCCAAACCTATCCGCCAAGCTGTGCTGGAGGGGAGAGATATTGGATGGAGCGGACGTTGGTATAACTGCGGCAGCTTTCGATTCCTCTGCGGCAGGAGCGTGGTGGCCGTTGATGGTACCTGAGGAACAATAAGTGAAGGATGCTGTCGATTCAGATAGGGAGAAATTCATACCTTCGCCTCTGCCAGTCACTTCTCTCGCAAATGCTTCCAAAAGCTTGACACGCTCTTCTTTGGTCGCACCAGCCTTCACCGTCTTCACAACCTGACTTCCAATGACAACACCGTCCGCGCTCTTGGCCACTTCCGCGAATTGCGCGCGGTTGCTCACACCAAAGCCCACCGCAAGGGGCAGCTGAGTGTGTTTCTGAATGCGAGCGACCAAAGAGCCCAAGTTAGCATCGATGGAACCTCTCGCTCCGGTCACGCCCTGGGTTGAAACGACGTAGATGAATGTGTCAGCGACAGTCACAAGGTGCTGAACACGGGTGTCCGTGGTGGAGGGCGCGATAAGAGGAATGTATGAAAGCCTAGTTGTTCAATCATGATCAAATGGTTGACACATGGTCTTCCGATTCTTAATCTCATCACTCACGCGTGCTCGCGACACAATTGGGTGAACCTCTTCGCCTCCTCGGGGGGCAAGTCAACGACAATAAATCCATTGACTCCGGCTTTACTGCAATCCTCCATAATTTTGCTCTCTCCGTAAATGAGCAAGGGGTTGTAGTACCCCATGAAAATGACGGGGACTTTCAATCCTCGCGCGCGGGCCCCCGTGACCATCGCGAGACAATCCGCGATGCAGACGTTATTTTGGAGGGCGATCTGATGAGTGGCATAATAATCACGTTTCATTTCTCAATCGCTCGCTTTCCAACAGGTACCAACATGGTTTGCCTCTTGAATCACTGGTCCATCCGCGATGGGATCGGAAAAAGGGACGCCTGGAATAAATGCGTGGAAAGCGTCATGGCGAGAGCATTCATGAACGACGATGGTGTAAAGGATGGGGGACGAGCAGGAGTCTCACCGAGTTCAATAATGTCCGCACCTCCGCGTTCCATCGCCAAAAGAAGATCGACGGTATCATCCGGGCTCGGAAATCCTGCTGTCAGGAAGGAGACGAAGACAGGGCGATCTTCTCGTCGTCAAGGGTGTAGAAAAATGATGCAGTCCGATTAGACTTCAAACGGGACAAACAGGACAAACAGGGGCCAAACGAGGGCCAAACGAGGGCACCCAGAGGCTTGCATGGGTCGCGGAACGAACTTTGAGACTTTGCAGTGGAAAACGTTTCTCTGATCAACGCAGACATTGTGGGATGTTAGAGATGTCAGACTTTATTCCCCAACTGTGCCCCTCACACCTTTCACCCAGCCCGGAACAAGAAACCGTGCCTTTTGTTAACTACGCAAGCTCTATGTTCATCACAGTTCTATCTTTTAACTTCGACGCTGCTGTTGTTATACTTTCTCCATTTCGCTGCTTGCTCCAAGTACCCTTCCCGCTCGCGCTTGTCCAACATCTCTCTAACGACTTTAGGCACACTCACAACGTCCATCCCTGGAGGGCTATACCCAGTTGTACAAAGGGTGCTCGAGGGTGAAGATGCATAATCGCAAGTTCTGCATCTCCAAAAGGCACCATTGTTTGTGAGTAAGAATACAGGAGAAACCAGCCCTTCGTGAAGGTCGAACGGGCATTGTGACGGCCGCATCACCACTGCAACGTTCTTTCCAAAGTGATCCCTCGGGACACCAACGATGGAAGAAGGTTGAAACTTTTTGGTTCCTGGAACGCCGTCCAGCGTCCCAACATAATCGAGTATAGAACGGGCAACCTGCTCTGATACGTTGTCCACTCGAATAAAAGGTGGACCATTGTCCGAAGTGCCCAATACAAGTGTGCGTGCAACCTTGCATCCGCTCGTGCACATAAAAAATTCTTCCCCTTCAATCTCATCCACCATTCTACGTTGCTCCGCGTTTGTGAGGTCCGGTCGCACTGAGAGTGAGCAGAGTTTATCCACAGACAACTCGCCCGTTCGGCGTTCCCGAACACCCATTGCCCAGTTGGTGGGGTCAATGGGTTCAAGGAGCACGTATTCAGAAGCTCCATCTTCATCCTTAGGTTTGAGTGATCCAAACAAGCGCAAGGACGACGCATACACCTGGTCATCAACAACTTTCCCCCAGTCGACGGTTCGAAGCACCTTCCCATGATCTGACGCCAAGCGGGAAAAGCTGCTTTGAAGAAACAGCCGAGCTGAGATGGCCGCAATTTTGTTGTTGCCAGAAGATGTAATGATGTGCGGGAAGTGCAGGTGAAGCTTGTGATGGTTGGGATATCGTCGGCGAGTGACCAAGCACTCAAAATTGCGCTCTGGGACTTCCGCAAGTACTTCGCTCAAGGCAGAGCGTGTACATGATAAGAAAACTCCCGCGACAGCATCGGAATTGAGTCCTGTACTATCAAGTAAACCCGTGAATTCCTCGAGTGACGGGAAGTCCACATCAAAGAAAGGCCGAACGATTGGTACCGAATGGTTGGGTGACCTGAACACGTTCTCCGTCAGAAAAGCTCGCTGCTTCTCTCTGACGTGAGCGGAATAGAGTTGCCAGAATGCTGGGAATTCAGACGCGGGGACGGCGAACTGCCCCGCAAGTTCCGTGCCGCCATCCATCCAGTTGTGTGTGGCTATGACGGTGGAGGAATGCGCAAGCCGATGTCGCGCGAGAAAATCCAGAAAGGCAGACATCGAAACTTCTATTGGGATGCGTGCGAGTGCGGAACAAGAGGCACGGATTGCGAGCCAAAGGCCTCAGGATGACCAAAGCTCTTTGCCAAAATGGTATTGTATTTACACGGACGTGGTCACCTCATGAGATTTCCGTATATAGTATAGATCCACTGCATCTGGAACATAAATTGGATCCAATGTTTCTCGTGATACCACGGACGCAACGAAGCCTGCGTTTTCCATCCGGGTCCAAAATTCAGCTTCTACGTCTTTCCAGCGGTGCTCCATTGCCATGATTATTGTCGTGCGTCGCGCAGGGTCATCGGTACTGTTCGACACAGTGCAGAGATCCACGAACGCTTGAACAAGGACGTCGAAATGTTGAATCTCGTACACCACGTCCGCTGCCAGAATATAGTCAGGTTTTGTTTTGATCCAGCTTGTGACGTCTGTTCCCCAATAGTAATCGACAATGTCCACCTTGGAGGTCAGCTCATTCAGCTTCACGTTTGCTTGAACGAGTTGGAGTTCCTCCGAGAGTTCTGAGAGGACAACCCCCGCCGTTTCACGATATTTCGCCAGTGCAATTCCGGGGAGACCACACTCCAAGCAGTTTTCATTACAATGAAGAGTACAAATCCAGCTCTGATTCACTCACACCGGCTCCGATTTCCACAATGGTTTTATCGTTGAACGTATCCGGAGGTAAAGAAAGCAGGTGCGAAGCGAGCGCTACACTGCCAGATTCACTCGATCGATTCACCTGTTTCTTTTAGGATAGACCGACGTACTTGGCACGAACCTCGCATCCCAAAGAGCGCTTGCAGATTCGGCATTTTGTTCTACTGTGAGCAGGTGACCTTTCAGATCAATCGTGAGTTCCCGCACAAACCGATCCCGGGGACGCAGGTTGTTGCGACGCCACCGTTGTTGCTGCATATGTGAGCTCCAATGTGATGAATCGCAAAGAGGATGGGGGAGGGGAGGGAAGGGAGAAAAGAAATAGTTTGATCATCATCGAAATGAAGGTTATAAAACTTCTAAATAACCGAAACCGACTCTTCCGTCCAGTCAAGAACTCTTAATTGACGCCTTTGCTTCTCATCCTTACTCCTCCACACAATACCCACAACGTCTCTCAGAAAAATTCCAATACTCAAGCCCAGAATGTTCTTATGGAAGGTCGGCAGCATATCCAACGACGTAAGCACAGATTCAACCGTGTTGGTCCAAGACCCATTTACCACCGTTTCCATCGCGAGTTGTGGTGGAATGGCCGGGAAGGGCGGATACGGGAGCCCACCAGCCGCTGCCGGGGGGCTCGCCACATCCAAAACACTTCGTAGTGTTTTCACGCACCACCCCAGTGCGGCCCCGCATGCAGACGCGATTGAAGGGGCAAAGAGTGCGCCTGCGAGTACGCGTGCGGGAGACCGGCGTCGCACCGCAGGAGTCGGGGCGTTTTCCGCACGAGCAGGGGCAGGCTGATCACCACCAGCTCCAGCGGCCGCTGCTTCGTCGTCGGCTGCAGCTCCGTTGTCGGCAGCAGCTGCGTCGTCTGCAACTGCGGGCGCGGCATTGTTTGCGATGGCGAGTGCTGGTTCTGCCGGCTCCGTCTGGGGTGTGGGGAACATTGAGCGGATCAAACGACGGTATAAATGTTTGTACACAAGTCTGTTGATGAGTTGAATATGAATTGTCAGAGGTGTTGCAAGGCCAAAGACGAGCTGTCACCCACCGAACCCATGGGGCCAGCACTATTACCCCTTGTTCACTTGGTGGCCACCGCCTTAAACCCCGGACGACATCCTCGTGGACGTTTTCCACACATGCCCACGGTGCGGCCAAAAGCCACATCTCAAAGCCCTCAAGGCGAGACGCGATGAGCGCAGCCGGGATCATCGGGAGTCCTGTCCAAAGCCTCCAAGAGGATGGCCGGCCGGGGGACGGTGGCATCAAAATACGGGCAGATGCTCTTGGCCCCATAAACGCAGTCAGACTGTAAGCGCCATGTGATAGCAGCACGATATATAGAGAGATGAACGCAAGCGATATGGTAAGGTATGGTGCCGCTTGTGAGATGCTGTGCGAGATGGCTTGGGTAGACTCAATGCCACCCCTTCGCCAGGTTAATGATTGCGCCCACCTCCTGTCCACAAAGTTCAGTGTTTCCAACACAACGTCGCTCGGTTCGTCGAAATTGTAAGGTGTTTTACAAGCAGGACACCTGAGCGGGGCATTCGTGCCAGCAGACGAGTTGCTTGCGAGCTGTGTGTCTCGCCACCGCAACAGGCAACGTTCGTGGACGTCGTGGAGAGAACCTGTACAGCGGCATGGTCGTACCTAGTGTGAATGGCCACGGTGAACTCAGTTGTCGCGGAACTTGAGGTGGGACAGTTCGAATATTCACCCATCGGACGTCCGCGGGAAGTGCCCGACTCGCATTCGGCTTCTCATGCGGATCTTGACGTGCTCGATCGTCCAAAGTTTCGTCAGTATAGCAAATCCAGCAGACCCTGGATGTGCGAGTGACGACGTGGTGGAAAACACCTCAAATCGCGATCGGACCCACCTTCGGTCAGGAAGATCCATGGACGAGACAGACGCAGCTCGCATAGAGGTTGATAGTGGTGCGGGGGAGGATGCCATGGAGGGCAATGTTTGACGCCTTGCCTTGGCCTATCAGTGACGCTCAGTCAGTGAGTCGAGCGGAACCCAACGAATCTTCGTATTGGTCCTGAAGGTTTATGTAATTGACCAATCTAGCCAATAGAGTAATAAGACGTTGCTAAATATGTACATTACATTGATAGATTCAACGGTTCAAACGAGCATTCAAATGTGCTTCAAATACTATCAAACAAAACTGGGTAACCCCTGGGGTTTGTAAACGAAATACACCATTCGTGACGTTGACCAGACTGCTCACCATCAACACTATTCTTGGACGTCCAGCGGCTTCGCCTTCGAGGTTCACTCTTCCGACCACCTGCCCCGGATATCACCAGAGTGTCCGGTTCAGGCTCTCGCTTTCCATTGCTGGTGAGCGCCTCCTCCGCAATCCGTGCCGCTATTTTACGTTCGAATGCAAAGTACATGTCCAATTGTGGCTCGATGATCCTGGCCTCCAGAATGAGGTCCCGCGGACACGGGAGCTCCAACGTCGAGCCGGCTGGTCGTCGCGTGCGCCGTACCACGCATCTCGTGTCCACATCCTTTTGCCACCCTGCAGCGCGTGATCCGTCTGCGAAAACAACCTGGCAACCCCGCACCAAGGCGTATAGAGATGCTGTAGGAAAATGATATGTCAGGCGCCAGTCTTCCCGAGCCCAAGCTGCCTCGTCCCACGCTCTCAGTGGAGACCAGCACAAGTCCCATTCAACTGGCAACGACGGGTTTGCTCCGGCATCCATCAACGTCTGAACAGTTGAAATGCCATGATTCATGGCGATTGCCAGAACGCATGGACCGCGCAAAGTCGCACGACCTCTCTGGCCGGAGGGGAGTGAGATGGAAAGGTTCACGCGCTTTCGGCAGTTCGGGTTTGCCCCGGCCGTGAGGGCACGTTCCACCATCACAGGGGCAAAAGAATCGGAGCTCACGTCCAGTGCGGCAATCAAAAGTGCGTCAGGTGATGTCGGATCCCAATCATTCTGTGATAATGTTCGTGATTGGGAAAAGGGTTGTAAATGATGTAGCAAGGGAGAGGGGTGGACCGGAAAGCTGGGTGGGTGATTGAGAGGTGTTGATATCAATCTCAGCGATCGTCCGCCTCTGCTTCCAAGCAGGCATCTGCCCATTGCCATGAGTTGAGTTGCAGTAAAGCCAGTTTTAGGTTTCATTTCGCCGCCCCACCGGCACCTCCTTTGGTGGCACCTCAAACCAAGCAATCTCCTTGCTTTTGATCCCCGTTTCTCTTACTTGAAAGCTCTGTTTGTACTTCTGTTCTGTACACCTTTTGCTTTGCTATCAGGTCACTCGTATTGTCCACTGTTCTCTTAGCACACTCAACGATTCTCTGTCCCATATGAGTTTAGTTCACGCGATCTCTCTTGGACTGAACCGTACACGTATCCGTGAACGGAAGCAGAGATGCGACACTGACAGAATAATAATGATTGAGAGACTTCGGCACAGACTAAGCATTCAGTTTCCGAATTATTAGATTTGAAGCAATGGGTAACATGCAAACCGCATGATCTCCTTCGGACAGTATTGTGTTGAAATTGGATGTGTGGGTTGTGGGTTGGGCCGCTGGCACTCACCACCCCAATTTGGCAAAAAAAACGGCGGATGGACGTTTTCTCGCGGGGCCGGCGCGGGCGTGCGGAGAACGGAAAGCGAGGACTCACCCGCCCGCACTCGGACTGGACGTTGTCGAAGCTCGCGTCGGGTTGGGGCACCGGCGACGACGACACCGAGGAGGACGAGGGGCCACGGTCGCCGCGCCACGGACGCACCCGCACAAACCCGGAGCCCGGGGACTTTGGCGCGATGCGGGATCCGCCGGGGGGGGACGCAATCGAGAGCAGGGGACGGCGTCCGGGGAACTCCTACTCAGCACTCCCCGGCCACCCACAGCACGCGCAGTATGCAGCCGTTGCGCTGCCCCCACAGCTCCAAGGTCTTCCTCCGCCTACTGGATTCATACCCCAAACGTACCAGCAGCCCGCCTTGGAACATACCCAGCCACCCCCTCCTACTGACACCCGACCTTCCTCCCCTCGTTCACGAGGCGAGCGTTCTACTTTGCAACAAAAGCAACCGTCCGAAACTTTCAGCAAGGACGAGAAAAAGTTCTTCGTGCCACAGTCGAGTGGAAATCCGTATGCGCGAGCGCCTTCCCAACGACCTCCTCCGGCCTTATCTGACATTGACGCATCCCTCATAGCAGCAGTGGAAGCTCGAAATCTCTCACGAGTGAAGGACGCTCTCAGCCGTGGTGCGAGGCCGTCTGCAAGAAAGTGGGTCCGCTTTTCGTGCAGGGTTTACAGGGATTGGGAGGTCCGTCCTGGTGGCAACGTTGTCACTCGTGACCTCGGTGAATTGCGTCACGATGTTACCCTTGGGGAGAGCGCTCTTGCATGTGCCATAATGTGCGGACATGTGGAAATTGTGCAAGCCCTGTTGCAGGGTGGCGCGGACGCAAACGACCCCGTGGAATGGCAAATGTAAGTTTCGCACAAGAGGAGGGTCGCTGTGGTGACCTGTGTCTCAAACAATGAGAATTGCTGACATCCCCGTTGTTTTGACTGAAGATACCATGCACATTCTCCTTGGACCCACGACGATTGGACCCGAAAGCGTTGTGCCGGCTCAGTTTCCTACAACTCCGCACTTGCCTTTGCCGTGAACGCGGGAAGAGTGCTCTCTTCCGATGGGCTCCCCATTCCAGACTGGCAGCGTGACCTTGACGGGGGCCACATCCGTGTCAACAAAAAGGGGGGGGTAGTCCGCTTGCTTGACCCACAATGGAGTACGGAGCGCTGTGATGAGCTTCGCATGCGAGTCAGTGCGGAAGTAGTTCGTGTCCTCGTGCGAAAAGGAGGTCTGGTGACTGATCGGGTGATTGATGCGGCGCGAAGACTTCAAAGACGGGACGTGCTGGAGGCGCTTGGTCTTTCGCAAGCACAGGGACAGGTCGCTGCACCCCGTTCAGTTACCGTGCAACCATCTGGATCGACCGTGCTCCAAGCACGAGCGGCGGGTGCTGCTTCATCCTACCAAAGTCTTCAGTTGCGACCTAACTCCGTGGTTACGGCACCCGGCTCTGTCCGCGACTCGCACGTGTACCCACTTACCCCCTCATCCTCTGGGATGGGGTCAGCCGTTTTGGGTTCCGCGGGAGTAGGATCAGGTGCCTTGGGGATGTCATCCTTTCCTCCACCGTCCTCAAGACGGGATTCCCGATTCCTTCCCGGTACCCCTTCCTCACTCCCTCCAGTTTCACTACCTCTAACTAATGGCGCCGCACAGTACCCATCGCTTGTTGCATCAACCGCACACTCTTCGATCGCTTCAGGGCAGTTGGGAGGACGTGACGGACAAGGCCGTAGCCTAACCAGCCCTCAACCATCCTCGGGGCAGTTGAATACCACTCGTGCCGACGGCCATACATTTCCTCCAACACCTCCATCGTCCTCATCACTCACTTCGCCAAATGTCGCACAACACGTCAGCGGTCACGGTAATACCACCCCTCATCCACATGTTGCCCCACCTGGCCGCTCTACTCCGACGACCTCGCACTCAACCACCCCAGTACCTTCCCGAAGTAGCCCGCACCCACCTCACCCTGGAATCTCCCGAGCGAGCCCCAGCCCTTCGGCCCATGAGCTGTCTCACCCTTCCTTCGCCTCGTCAGGACCTGGCCAGCTTGTTCGCCAGCTTGAAGAGACGCGGGCGCACGCGTCGGAGCTGGAGCGGCGGATGGCAGCCATGGAGCGGGACTTTGCCATCCGGCTTTCGCAGGTCGAGAAGGAGCGCGATGACTGGCGGGGCCGCTGTGTCAGAACAGAGACTGAACTGGCATCCATTGTGGAAACGAGGAAGGCGGCACCCGCTGCTGCACCGGAAAGACCACCAGAGAGGCCACCCCAAACACAATCGAAGCGGATGGGGAGGCCTCTGTCGTCTCTTTTCGGTGGCGGTGCGGGACTTGCGCCTCCCGAGAGTCGTCGGCGAGATCGGTCTGTGTCGTCTGGTGACCAATCTGGCCACGCCAAGAGAGATGGGTCTTCGGGGCAGCCGGGTGTCGGAAAACGTGCTGGTTATGAAGGAGAGGAGCCAGGCGTACAAATGGTTTGGTAATACCGCCTGGCTCGGAGATATGCCCCCGGAACATTACGCGATTTCGCGGCTCTGGGAGCCAGGACAATTGTGACCCTTCCCAGTGTTTGGCATACTTGATTTTTCTCGAGTTGCATCATATCGATTTTGATTGTGTACAAACTTGTTACATACACATTACATACATACGCCAGCTTGATTTTATGAATGCCGAAATTGAAACTTTCACGTGCCGTGCCTTATTTGCGAACAAGCGGTGTTCTTTCGTCAGCACTGGGTTGCTCCGGGGCAGATTCTTCATCATGTGCTGACGGAGGCGCGGGCGAGGAGGTCGAATCCACCACGACAGTCTCATTGACGGGTTTCACCGAATCAAACGACCATAGAAGCAGCAAGTCTGGGGAATCTCTTCGTCAGACGGGTGCCCAAGATGCGTCGGGTCGGTCTTTGTGCGAGCGCGCTCACCGTATGTGATTTTCATCGCGCCGCATGCCCAAAACGCTGCATCGAACCGGCCTCGCGCCACCAGCCACCCGGTCGCAGCGGGTCCTAGGGAGCCTGCGACGGACCGCACGATATTGGTCGTGCCGAGGATTGCGGTGCGCGATGAGCTTGGGACGATGGACGAGATGTAGGCGGTTCGAGGCGCGACGTCCTTGAGCAAAGAGTTGAGTTATAGCAGGGAAAGAGGGGAAACGGGGGCAGAGAAGAGGGCCGGTCTCACCATTTGGGAAATGGAGAATCGCGCAAAGAGGACAGTGACGGCGAGCGAGAGGTTCGGGACCGTTGAAGGGAGGAGTGAAATCAGCACGTTGGAGGGGAGGTGTGTGAACACCACTGCAAAGAGGGGGCTTCATTACGTGTGTCCATACGAGTGTGGCCCGGACCATCAAATACAAACTTGTGCGCACGAGTCCGATCCGCCGGGCGACATGTGGCGCCAGCAACGTGCTGATTCCCGCGACGACCGTCGACGCAGAGAGAATGGGTGCCAGGCGGGAGAGGTTCAGATCGAATCGAACGTGGAACCAGTACGCCAACAGTGATCCTGTCACGAGGGACCCAGCAAAGGCGTCAAGCGCAAAGAGAAGGCAAAGGTGGACCAGTGTTGGCATGAACGACGGCGGTATGGTTGCATCTGCAGCGGGTCGAGTGACGAGGCGGTCGGTTATTGCGTGGTCGTCGTCTTTGTCGACCTCAACGTCGCTTCCCAGGCTGAGGAACAACAGCGCCAGCATAATGCCGAGAACGGAGTAGGAGACCGCAACCAGGCGGTAGCTGTCCAGTTTGGACAATCCGTACTGTGAGCTGGCGCCGACGAGAAGGCCGGAGCATAGTCCCCCGAGCGCGGAAGAGAGGTACGCGGAGGATTGCGACCAGGCAAACACCATGGTCCTGTCGCTAGCGTCTTGGATGAAATCAGCAAGCGAGGAGCTTTCGAGGGCTTGGAATGGCCCGACTTCCATGCCCGATGGACTGATGACTCCTGTCGGTCGGTGGAGTGATATCAGCAAGCCTTGTCCAACCGAGACTTGTGGATTTCAAAACGCACCGAAGATTCCGGCAACGGCCAAGACGGCGAACCTTTGAGCCCCTTCAAGCGGCGCCCATGCAAAAACAGCTCCTCCTGCCGCCATCAGAATCGCCCCGAGCACGAGCATTGCCCGCCTGCCGACACGATCGGCATGCCACGACACGAGGAGTGAAAAGACTGCGTCGCCGGCAAGCGTCAGCGTCAGCATGGCGCCAATCTGGACGTCCGACAAGCCCAGCTCCGAGAGATAGAGGGCAAGCGGGATGCCGATCATGCCGTACGCGAACAGGCGCACGCATCTGGCGATGAGAAGGACGATTCCCGACGGCGGAAGGGACGCGACCGTGGACAGCCCGATGGCAGACGAAAACGACATCGAATTGCACTAACTTCTCACGCCATTCCGATCTCGCGGGGACAGCATGTGCTGTGGTCAGCGCTGAATGTACAAACTGAAGAGGGAAACCAACGGGCAAGAGAAGTCGTCGCTGAACAGCAAGTCTAGTCATTTGAAAATAAACAGCTCGCGTCTCCTCTCTTCATCGAATTGGCCTTAAATATCGAATATATCATTTCAAATCGAAATCATGGGAGTAAATCATAGGTGCAATCAGAACGGAACTCAATAGGGCGAATTCTGGGAAACGATAATTTTGGAAAATCTAATTTAGTTTGTGTGCGGCAGTTCTGCTCAGGCAAGGACACACCACCACGCACCAGGCGGAAGCCACGTCCCACTCCGCCATTCCGCTGGTCGACGCGACGGCGTTCCCTTGAACTCCGATGGCGCTCATCGTCGAAGCGTATCCCGCGTTCGGGAACCCCATGGATGCGGAGACTGCCGCAAGGTCGCCCGAGTCCCCACGTTCGAGACGAGCGAGCATGTCGGAACCACAGCTCACCGGCGCGACGATGCTCGAGGAAAAGAACAAATCCGCTTTTCGATCTTACCAGGGCTTGCAGAGCAGAAGTAGAGGAGTCTCTGTGGGTCAAGGAGAAGGTGGGTCAATGTCCAAACGGAGAACTCTTTTACAAACGGATTCTATTAATGCTTCCCCCCCTCCCTCCTGGATAACTTTCATTGTCTGCTAATCAAATCACCAATCCATCATATTCTGGATCCTTCGTTAGAGCCTCAATCTCCAGCTCGATCGCGGAACCGCACCGGATCTCGCGGAGCTCCTCGCTCTGGAGTGGAACCAGCAAACACAGCATCGTCCCGTCGCTGGGTTCCCGTGTGGGTACCGGTCTCGTACGGCGGAGCGTTGCGATCCGGGGAAGCCCAAGTGTACCGACGTGGAAGGTCATGGGCACTCTGGGCCATGTCGGTTTCTGGATTGGGGAATGCGGACAGTCCAAAACGCCACCATGAAGATGACACTAGCCGAGAGCACGAGCATGAGGAGCACCACTCGAAGCAGAGGACCCAACGGGTGCACTGGACATTGGTGGGGCACGAAATCGCCGTAAGCGGATGGAAGCTCGTAAAGGAAGGCGTCAAGGTGAGCTGTCGACGTACGCTCAGTCTCGCACGTGTGTCACTACATTCACATTCATTTTCACCGACTGCACAGACATTCGTCCACGAAGTCCTCGACCTCATTGGACGCGAATGCTCCTGTTCCAACCACCGCGTAAAACGCCTACCCTCGCGGCCTTCTGCTCCTACTCTAGCTTCCGCTCCTGCTTCCAAACTGGACGCCACCACCTCTTCGGACCTACCTCTCTCGACTCGTCTCTTCCTCCCCGCCACCATCGTCACGCTCGAAACCAAGTACGCACTGCACCCGTCCATCGCCGAATTCCACTGTGCATGGACGTCGCTCTTCTTTGCGATGCCCCTGTCGATCCTCGCCGTCGCGCCGCTCCACTCCATCGATCCGCTCCTGGGGTTGGCCGTCATCGCCAGCGCTGTGACGGCTCTGGTCAGCGCGTCGTATCATGCAACGTTGTGGAGAATCTTGAGCGCGGCAGACACGTGTATGGCGACTGTTATGGCTTATTTGGTGGGTGTCAGCTCCAGTCCCAGAACTCAGACGAATTCGATGTTACTTGGGTGTGCCGGCTTGCGGTTCGCTTCTTGCGTTTTTTAATCGTTTTCTGATTCGATTATGTTCCTGCTTCTTTAGCAAACCATCTACCTTCTGTCGTCTCACCACCCTCACCCGATCCTCATCAACCCTCTTACTCCGCTCTTCGTCTCGCTATTTATTCTTTCCATATTTATCTATTCCTGGGAGCGAACAGCCAAACTCGCTGTGCAGCTATGTGCTTTATGTATGCCGTTCCTCGCATATGCCTATTTCATGGTCGGGAGTCCGACGGCAGTGGTGACCGGACTTCTCGGAGTAGGATGCTTTGTTGCGGACCGGAAGGGCTGGGCCCCAACACACAGCCTGTGGCACGTACTCGGGGGTGCAAGTCTCGCCTCGGGAATTTGGGCCGCCTGGAGGGCTGGCAATGCTTCGGGATGAGATGCCCCAAGACAACTTTGAAAACAATACTCTGGAATCCTTATTATTAACAGCGAATTAATGCGTTTCTCGTTTTGTAATTTGAATAAGTAAGCGGTTATGAAGGTTCTGTTGTCGCTTTCCCGCCTCCTCTCTTTTTCCCTTGAAATTTCTCACCTTTCTTAGAAGTGCCAATGGTAACTTTGCAACCCACTAGTCCTCCTTCACAGAGTTCAACTGTGGGGACGCTATTCTCTCCCTTAGCGTCACGGACATTGGGGAACAGTCGCAGTCCAGTTGAGCGTTCCAATTCTTGAAGAGAGACCCTGTAATCATCAAGAGTGGCACCGGGCGGGTAGTTTGGGATATGTGGAAGGAGAAAACATGACATGTGACAGTGTTGGTCTGAAGAGGATGAATCTGTGGAACCCAGGAGGCACTTGAAGAAATGAGTTGGCACATGAACAGGCGGGGCGGTGGAGTTGAGAGCTCCAGATGAATCTGATACATTAGGAGGTGGTGCCATCACTTCATACTATCAGAAAAATACAGCGAACGTTGGCTTCTGCATTGTTCTTGACACGCACAGAGGTCCTTCTCACCTCGATCCGCCACTTTTTCTTGTCCACGTGCCATATCGGCACCCACGCTGGACCGGTGATGACCACCAAATCCGAGTAAGTCGAAGCAGCACGGCGAACAAAACTTTCCAAGCGGGACCAGATGTGGCGATTAAAAGACGGGTACTGGGGTGAGATATTTGTCACTAATTAGAATGTCTGTCAGTCGGAAGGAATTGCTTCTCAATCAGGAGCTTGCTAGCAAGCACCCATCAGCACGTACTCAGATATGTTTCCTCAACGCACTTCGCCGTCTCCACCGGGCTGAAGCCCGCCCCGACTGCGGCGTTCGCGACGTCCGCCCTTGGTACCATGTGCCCACGATCGAAGCCGGAAGAGGTGTAGGACGAAGGGGAGACTCTGAATAGCTGTGGTAGAAGTGGGTCCGATCGGAAGGTGTGGCCACGTGTCGCCGGACGAAGTTGGCCCGTCCCTACGTCTTTCGTCAGACTGATCGGTTTGATGCATGCTGTCCTCTATAAATACCTTCTTCCTGGTCGCCCACTTCTGATGTATCATCCGACACCGTTGCAGGGAGTTCGGGTACCTCCAAAAGAGGTGTAACCTTGGAAAACCGCTGTGCGACCTAATTATGCAATTCCGTTGCAGTCCGTTGCATTCCGTTACCCAGTTACCCAGACCAACTTTCCAATCAAACGCTCACCCAAAGCGGGTTCCCTGTTCTCTTATTGTATGCTACGACATACGCAGATTTGGGAAGGACTGGTTCCACAGGACTGGATGGTGCTCCATGAACTAGAATGCGATCAGCGTTCGCGATAGGGTCGGCTGGATTTGCAGCTATGGCAAATGAATGACGTGTGTTGGAGGGGGAGGTGGCCGTCAAGGTTGAAGGTCGGTTCGGTGTGCTCGAATCGGAGACCGACAATGCAGGGATTGAAGGATTGTGAGAAGGTGGAGACACTTGCCCAGATGTCTTGCTGGTGGAAATGCCTGCCGAAGCGAACTCCGTTATCGACAATCCCGATCCCCTCACCAAAAGCAGGTACCTCCGCCGATTGTCGCCAATCCTAGGCCAGTGGCAATGCCCGCAGCAAATATGAATGCCATCGTAGCGTTCCCAGCCATTGTTCGGTTGGCATTCACTCCACAAGTGGAGTTGAAACGGGGGCTAAATTCCCGGCTGAAATCTGAGCCGCAGCACAGGAGTCCGAGGAGGAAATTGACATGCGGCGTCTATGGCAGAATATGCAAGCATTCGGCCTTCTTTCCAAGACGCAATCAGAACCGGAGCTTGTTTGGATATGGGAAGGAACAGTCGTGCGAGTGGGAAAGGTACGCTTCCTATATACCAACGCAAGGCTGACGATGAGAACCATGTGAAATGAAGACCAGACATTTGCGCCACAGTCTGCAGACACGGTCTAGTTGCTCCGCAAAGTGGACTGGTGTCATTGTTCCTCAAAGCAGTGCGTAAAATGAAAAGCACGCTGTTTCAGCGATCATTTCAAGCGACTGCAGATTAGATTCAGGAGAGAGACTGGTTGTCGAACTTTTAATGCCAATGGCTTGGTAGTGCTGCTGGTTGTGGATGACGGGGAAGGTCCAACGGAAAGTGTCTCTCCAAATGGCGGACCAAATAAACCACGCAGCCACAGCGGGAGCAGTGATCTACCTGACAAAAGCCAAGTGTAGCTATGGCAACATTTATTGCTGCGGCTCTACACACTTTTCTGGCGTGCTCCTGGCAAGCGTGGTTATGGGAAGTGAGGTCGGCTCCTTTTTATTGGCACAGCTCCTGCAAGTGCGGTATCGGCGAGCGCTGAGCACATGTACAACGCTCTTGTTGCGAGTGCAAAACTATATTAGCGGGGTTCAACGCCTGGCACTCAAGAAGTGCTAGGAATTGGCCAGCATTCTGGGACTTGATTAGTTTAATTCTGTTTAATGGAGGAGTGGGGTACTGAATTTCATTACACATTATTCAAACTGAATTTTGGTTTGTGAAATGAAAAATTTCCAAAGTGCGTGAAATGTGGCAGTTCGTTGCAGTTCTGACGTCCATGTCGGACACTACTAAGACAATTCGATGAGAACAAACGAAAGGAAGATTCTCAGTGGTATGGCTCACCGTAGAGGATGTACCCAGCAGCTCCTTCACAAGATCGGCAGCACGATGGGAGGAAACAATGCTTTGGCATGCATCGTTGGTGGTTTTTGTGGCACAATCACAAAACCTGTTTGAGATTCGTCTTTGCTCCAAAGCTACTGCGAATTCAATCAAAGACATTAAATAGTGATCCAAGAATCACGGAGTCAGATGTCGCTGCACCAACTCTTCCAACGTTACTAACGATCTGACCTGCTCATGACATCCATGACTCAACCCCAGGGAAGAAGCCATATTGGTTTCCTACGAGCAGTAGCTGACTTATGAAAGAAACGATCCGCCCGCCTGTGCTTGTCCCCCTTGTTGACATGCGCTTAAATGTAGTACGAAGAGTTTATTAATAGCACAACAATTCAGCTCCTGCAACTATAGAACAAAAGGTCGACATCCATTCAAGACGCGGTACCCTCAACCCAAAGAGCGGTGGCCGCACATCGTGCCGGGGCGGCGATCGCTATCGGATTCCAAAACCCCATTGGCCCCCGCATAGCCATCGGGGACAGCCGAAACACGTCGGTGAGTAGTGACGCGTTTTGTTGATTTACAATTTTCTTCATCAATGGACACTCGTCAAAATTAATATTCTGTTTCTCAGCATGTCGCTGCTCTTTGGCGAGACTGTATCCTGCGTTCGTCTACGGCCAAATGGCAGAGAATTTCTCGCGCTCACCGGAACAAACACCCACATCGTGGATGCGGTCGCGGAAACGGTGCGCTCAACTGGAGTTGCGGGAACGGGATGTGACCAGTACAAGGACTCTGTTCTAACAGGTCCGTCATGGTTGTGTCTTACTTGAGCACATGATCTATAATCCTTACCCACAATGTAGGAGGTCCCGGAGGCTTGATTCTCTGGGCAGATGGCACCCAGACAACGATCTCAATCAGTTCGTACACCTCAGTCCGGACGAATCCTGTCTATGATGCTATTGATGCAGGAAATGCGTCGGGCATTGTTGTGAGTTGTGTTCCCGTGATGAACGTTGCCGTTCTTTCTAAGTAACATCAACGATGACTATCGGCACTCAAGGAAATGTACCGCCCCGCGTAACTTTCGAACTTTGTTGTGGCAAAGACTGGTGGACGAGGTGGCGGTTACAGATCTTTTACTCTGGTTTTCCCTTTGTCGCTTTCCCTGTTCCCTCTTTCTTTTTCGGACACAGAGGCGGTTGTCGTCGTCGTTTTGTGGTTTCCCACGCTTTAGCACTGCATGGCACGGACTTTTCGTTGTGATTTGGTTGTACAGCAGCGCATAGAGGTCTTTGCCAAATTACCTTTGATAGAATACAGGTCCTCTACTTTTTGCGCAATTGAATTGGTGGTTGATAGAACTTGAAATGAGCGAGCTCCAGTTCTCACCACCGATTGGTGGCAACAAAAATCACACGAAGAGTATCAAACGCCGCACCGCTACCAATGGATGTGAATTAAAGGCCCGTCGCGATGGCTGGAGCAATTATCGTACCCATCTTATGAGCGTTCCTTGTGGCATTGTTTTTTCGGGATTCGCTCTTCAAGTTCATCAACGGAGATTGCAGAAAAGCGCATATTTATATATATCAAAATGCACAGCAAGAATACGAGCATGGCGAGAGCCAGAATACAATAGAAGAAATAAAAACGACTTTCAAGAGAGCAGAGGGAGGTGAATTGCAATACTCCCACCACCAACACATCAACAATCAAACCACAGCAATGTCCGCTATCAGCCATGTACTGGACAGGACTCCATCGGCCCGAATCCAAACACCTCGGGCCAGAGTGCATCACTTCGCCAGCCGACCATATATGACGATTGCCGGCGCTCCCCTTTCCACCCGCGGCTCCCGCCCGCCCATGGCCTCAAACATTTCCGGTGAAACGTCCGACCCACTTCCAGACCGAGAATTTGAGGCGACGGAAAGCGTGGCGTGGGCAAACGTTGGTTGGGCGTTGCGGCGCTGGAATCGTACGAGCGGAGACGGCGGGCGTACAGGAGGAACGGCTGGTCTTGGATTCTCAGGTGGTTGGTCAGCCGCCGCCGGGTGCGCTGGTTCTCCAGGATTTCGTGGGGCCGTGGATTGAAGCGGTGGCCCGCTGGCGTGTGTCTGGGGTGGAAGGACAATTGCATTATCGTGGTTTGCGCTCGAGTCTGAAGCAGACTCTCTCGGAGGTGCAGGAGGACCAGTCCATCCCACAAACTCGCCAGTGGGTGCTTCTGTCGGTTCATAATTGGATGAACCCCTCGTTGAGGTGTTCCCGAATGGTTCGCCAGCAGAGTCCGTTTGCTCCATGTGCTCTGAAAAGTTGTGTCCCGCGACACCGCCGCCAGCTCTGTCCAGTTGCGCATTCAGTCGCCACTCTGCTACCGTGTTTCGCCAACCACCACCGGGACCCCATCCAACTCCCGCTCTTCGCCATCGATTCCCCACATTGGGCGCATCGGGCTGCAATATTTCGATCGGAACTATCTTTTCGCGTCCTCTCCACCTCCGCACACGGCAGTAAACCACGCACAGCAAAGCAAACAGGAACACTGCGACCGCGATCGGGATCCATTGACCGGGCGGCATCAGCCCCGGGTCGGGGTTGTTTGTGCCCCAATAGTTGCGTTTTTCCATTCTCGAAGACCAGGAGGGGTGTTTGAGGAAGCCGATTGAGTCTCAAACTTCAGAAGGTCACACCAACACCTTCATTGACTCCCATGAAATTTGCGCACTGCTTGGGTGCCACATTATCACTTTCAAAATATTGCCTTGCCACTTTCATATATTTATTGCACTGAAAGAATCGGAAGAATGTTGGGATGTCTCCCATTCGTCGGAGTGGGCCCGCAAGCAAACATTGAACTTGAAACTCATCTTCCAGCGAGATTAGCGGCTCGATCTAATGTCTCCAAATAGCAAGGTGGCAGTCAAAACTGCGGCCAAGAGGCTCACCCACCGTGAGTCATCCCCTCAACCACCACTTCTCCTTCCACGTCAAAGGCAGAACCACGCTCCGACGCTCCATCGAGGCAGCGTTCGCACCATTATCACTACACCACGCATTTCTGAGCACCGCACCTCGAGATGAACACCTCACTCGTCAACGATGCCTTGCTCGAAGCAGCAGAGCGGGGCGATGCAGCGGGTGTTGCAAAGGCTCTCTCGCGATCAGCTCATCCACGTACAAGGAAACGAGTCGTGCTCACATGGTGATTGGTCCTGCTGTCAAAACGATTCCTCTTCATTTGAAACCAACAGCTTGTATTCGTAGCGACGTCTATGAGGACAGCCGATACTCGAAGCCTCTTTTCGGTGGTGAAGAGAAGGAAAAGGGAACGGGTCGGTGTGAAACGAAGCACTTGCGGGTACGTTTCATCTCCAAAGGAAACCGTTCGTCGGAAGCATTTCCTAAACTCCGCTCATCTTGATCAGTGCTACGGCGAAAGCGCTCTCGCGCTTGCCATCATTGCCAACTCGGTTGAATCCGCCAGGGCTCTTCTTGAAGCTGGGGCTGACCCCAACGAGGCAATCCAATGGACCGTCGTCCGCGGACACGATATTTGGGTCTTGGACCAATGGGACAAGCTCGGCGCGGAAACGTGGGACTTTACGTACATATACGACACTGCACTACATTTGGCGATTGGCCGTGGGCAGACGCGAGACCACGACGGCTCTCGCGCGTCGACGGTAGAGTACCTTGCGAGCAAAGGACAATTGTGGATCAACAGCCAGGGCGGGCTCGTGAAGCTCCGCAACCCCAGACCTCACGAGTCGTTTGTTACCAAGGAGTGCAAAGTGAATTTCGAAATGGTGAATCTTCTGTGCCAACACGGCGCTCGCATATCGGATCAGGGTGCGGAGGAAACAATTTCGACAATGATGAGAGGGAAGTCTTCAATAGCGTCAACAAGGCCACGCGCCAAAGTGCGCTGGGAGAGCTAGAAGTCTGCGCTCGGCTGCGCTGGGAGAGTTGGAAGTAAAGCTTTATATGTGATCTTGAAGAAGTAAATAATTTTTGATTCGTTTCCCGGCTTGAAATAAATTGTGTACATACTTTCATAATGGCTGCGGGCTGTTGACGGCATGTAGATGAATGAAGGAGAAAGCAGGGTGGAAAAGTGGGAAGGGCAAACTGTAATGAAGGAGTTATCCAAGTTTGCCGGGCCAGTCTTCCTAACCCACCTCTAGAATGTTTGGAGGAGCCAGCGAAGTAACCCACACGCGCCAATTCATTTGGACCCCTCCGATAATCCTCTGACCCTGATAGGGGTCTGGGCATCGTGGTCCGCTGTGCGTTCGCCTCGTGTACACTACGTCGACTTGCGACCAGCTACACTGGGGCTTATGGCCCCTCCGTGAAACAACTGCGCTGGCGTTGTGGAGCGGCCTCCCTTGAATGCGCGAGAAGCTTCCACAGCCTGGGAGGAAGTAGCGCGGGTGTCTACATCTCGTACTCGTTGTTTGTTGTTGTCAGCAGGGTCTCTTAAACCACCTCGAATGTATCCATAACACAGCTTGAAGGACGACGCAGTATATGAATATGGCTGCGAGGACTTGAATGAGATCTTGAGTTTCCACAAACGTTCCCGAACGCCACTCTTTGAGATAACCGAAGGTTCGTTTCCCGCAGTTTGTTGTACCTTGTGAATTCTGTCCACTTTGATGGATGAAAGGACTGTGTACTTTTGCGAGACGTGCGCGTGAGTGTGCAATCCCGAGTTTACTCTTCCCTCCTCCGCATCTCGTATTCTCTTGTTATACAGCTGGAGCTTGTAGTCTTCGAAAAATAATTATCTTCTCTGTACAACATGCAAAGCTGGTTTATATACATGTCTTGCCCGAAGGCAAATTTCATCTGTTGCGACTTATGTAACTGCTCGGTTTCACCCGGTTGATATCGGCATATTCCATTGGAACTGACGTAGTCAGCGACATGAGTTTTCTCAATTTCATGATACGAGGTTCAAGTTCTTCTCCTGTCAGTGTAAGTGATGCACACAGGGCTCTTGTCTGCAAAATCGTCTGCGGGTTTGATGTATTCAGTGCAGTGATGACGAACAACATACGCCCACATATATGAGACCAGACAACTACACGGGCGCGGTAAATGAACCAACGATATCATTCGCGCAATTCATTCAAAGTGTGCTCGGCTGCACTCCCTGGTCGTCGACGGCAGGAGTGAACGATCGTTGCTTCGGTCACGAAGTTTCAAAACATCATCATGCTCCGGGGCGTTATTTCAGGAACGATCCGTTCTCGTAAGAGTCGCGTGCAATTTCGATGTGTAGCGCCCTTGAAATCGACGAATGCTTCTTTCTCCATCTTCCCTTGTCGCAGTCTTGAAACCGTTTCTCACAAGTCGCCCCGATGGAGCCGCTGTGGGATCCGGATCGTCATCGTACTTAAAGGACCTTGTTTCATTCGCTGAGGTCGAAGGTGATATGGCCCCGCAAGAATCGAAATGCGAGGAATCTCCCACACCATACCAATACCCGGACTTCACCTTCAAGGGTGCCAAGGCGAATCCCTCCCTTCCTCGACACATAATTGCCTCGATTGGGGGATTTCCTACTGAGCTCATGGTGTGGGATTCCTCTCGCTCAGCGGAGTTTCCGCCACGGACTCCCGACACAAGCGGACACCCCGTTTTGATTTTCGTTGCCGGTAATCCTGGTCTGCCTGACTTCTACGAGCATTTTCTCGACCAAATGTACCACCACCACGATCAGAAGATCAACATTGTTGCCGTTGGCCATCTGTACCACTCCGCAAGTCTCGCTCCGCCTGCACATTCTCGGTTTGCACACAGTGTGGATGACCAGATACATCACAAAACCGACTTGTACGAGCAAGTTTCACGATGGTTTCCAGAAGGCCCCATGTTCATTTGCGGACACTCGATTGGGGCATATATATCGCTCGAAGTTGCTGCCAGAGTCGTACACAATGTGGGACGGCTCGCGGGAGTGTTCTTACTCTTCCCTACTCTGCAAAAGATTCTCAGCACGCCTAATGGACAGCGGCAACACGCGTTTTTCAAGACCCCAATACGACAAGCTGTCGCAAACCTAGCCGCGCTCCTCAGGTGGTCGTTTGCAATGGAAGGGAAGGGCGGTCTCATTGAACTGGTAGCGGAGCTTTCGAACCAGCCCGAAGCCCAAGCGCGTATAACTGCCATGAAACGTTGGTTGTCAAACGTTGAATTCGATACTTTCGTTGGGCTCACTCGAACTTCATCCCACGTTTTTGGCTTTACCAGTTCTCTCCTACCATTCTGTTTTGTCAGCCCTCACAATGTCGGACGACGAGATGAGCAGAGTTGACGAAATCAATTCAAAAGCAATTGATCTACTCGCTGATAAAATCGTGGCATACTACGGGACGACTGATGCTTGGGTTCCCAATGAACATCACGAGGAGTTTCGGAAACGATGGCCCCATGTTGAAGTTCATATCGACAAACATTGCTTGCCACACGCGTTCCCACTTCTCCCACAACACGCTGATATCATGGCGAAGGAAATGGAACAATGGATTCACAAAAGATCGAGTATACATCTAATTAAGAGTAACTTATAATGTTCTATCGCCAAATGATATTCCTGACTATGTGCTCTGTTCCACGTCTTTCTCGCGGACCTCTTTCTCCGGATGAGGAGCGTCAACACCTTCCGAAGCACCATTTGTCATTCCGTCAGTGTTTGAATGACCTTCCGAGACGGCAAGTCGGGCACGATCCATCCACGAGGATTTCGCAAGAGATGACGACCGAACTTCCTCAGTCGTTCTCCGGTACCGTCGGATGGCATCGGCAGTTCCGACAAGGTTCGTTTCACCCCGGCGCGAAGGGCTGTCCCCCTCGAGGATATCCACAATGTCCAGGATGCGCGCCGATTTAACACTTTTCCCTGATGACAGCGAGAGCTGAGAGTCCCCTCGATGAAGTTGCGGTGACGACGAGGCCAAGGGCTCCGATCGAAGTGGTTCAAAGGCATACTCTTTCAGGTATCGCGATGATTCAGAGTCAGGTGATTCCGTAATGTGTCCATTCGGTGCGATAGTTCCAACCATTGGAACTAATGTTCCATCCCGAACTGAGCCGACTGTGAGGGGTGGTGTTCCAGTTAGTCGCGATATGGATGCGCTGCTGTTGGAAAGTGCGTTTGCCAATGACGGGACCCGTCTGACATTAGTCCGCTCAGCAGCAGAAGCCATGGCGAGCGGTGAACTGCTCGGTGGAGTAGAGGCGTGGAATGGAACCCCGTCCAGTCTATCGATGGAATTGTTTCGGCGAATTGAGGAAATGGTCTCGGGGGTGCCCCGACGCCGAAGACCTGCATGAGGCGAAATAGAGCCCCCCCGTCCAATGAAGTAACCAGATGGTAAAGAAGGGTGTTGAGCACCAAGAGACGAAGGGAGACCACCACTCGCAGGAGGAATTGAAGATCCTGACGCAAGAGCCTGGAATTCACGCAAATCTCGCAATGAAAATTGTTGACCCAAACTGGAGCCTTCTCGTGTAATCGGGGGTGTGACTGTTTGCCTGCGGTTGGGGATGGGTATACCGGCAGCAGTGGTTTCGGGAACAGTATCGAAGTTGGGCTCTGGGGTTGATGGTGATTGTGGTGGAGATCCAATTCCTGCAGTTAAAGAAGGATCCACTCCATCTTGAGCGCTCTGACCAGTGGCCATGATGTTGGACAATGACACGAGGTTCGCTGTAAGAAGTGGAGCGCTTGGATATGATGGTACACGCCGTGGTGAAGTATCGATGAAAGTGTGAAAAGCACTAGGAGGTGTTCCTGATGCGAGTTCAAGTACGGTCCGCCCGACAGGTGGGCGCAGAGCTTGCAGCGGAGGTGTAGATATTGACACACTTCCTGGCAATGGTGGGGTGGAGAGCGCTGGAGACTGGTTTGCGATTACCTCCTCCGGCACGGCTGTACCAAGAGCCGATTGCATCTGTTCTGGCGTCTTAGATGAGCTCGATAGTAATTGGCGGGAAAGGGACGATGAGAGGGGAGGTAACGAGCTAACTCTAGAGTGAACCGCAGCCGCGGCTGTTGGGGTCGGTTTGGGGATCTCTATAGGTGCCATGTCCTCATCTCCCGGTAATGCAGGGGCGCTGCTAGGTTGTGATAAGGCTTCCGCGGATACAGGGGGCGCAACCGCGGTCGTCTCCATCTTAGAAGGCACCTCAGCATCCATTCCACGCGGAGTTGGTCCAACGTCTCTCGGGGGCCTGCCTATTGCGTTGAATTCCAGACCTTCATCATCATCGTCGTCCACTGAGATGCCCAGTGACGACGACCCCGGCACTGCAGATATCGAACCATAAGGTAGGCCCTTTTCCCTGCACCAGCATTCTTCGTTCACCATTTCGAGATACTCCAGATACTCGCCCGGGACCATCGAGCGGATCCAGTCGTGGTTGAGAGCGTCGTGAGCGGACAGGCGTTTGTCCGGCGACAGACGAAGAATTCCGCGAATAAAGCTTTGAGCGGCAGGTGTCACGGCAGACCAATGGGATGGATCGAACGTGTAACGACAGTGAGTGACTCGGTCAAGAAGATCTCCCATATCCTTCGGAACGCGTCTGTTAATTCAATTCCTGGATAAAACGCATTCTGTGCTCACCATGGCGTCATGGAACGGGGAGTAGCCGCACAGTAACGTGTATGCAATGCTGGATGGGAAGTGAGATACATCGCATCTTAATTAGGAGCGAAAATTTGAACCCTTACCATCCTATCGCCCACATATCAACAGGTTTCCCCTTGTACGGAATGTCAAGGAATATCTCGGGTGCTGTCAAACAAAAGCTTTGACATTGGTACACAGGAAGCTCCAGTCACCGCATACTTGCCTCTCGTGTGAATTGTCCCAAGCATCGTCTTCAAAAGCTCAGAGTTGCCTTTTCCGTTGTTGCCTGGCGATGGAAGACGCGTTGCGAATCCGAAATCAACAATGCAGAGAGATGAATCAGCCGAGGGATCCTTAAACATCAAATTCTGAAGTTTCAAATCCTGGGGGAACACGGGACATGTGGTGTTAGAATGAGCTCCCACAAGATATGCGAACCTAATACGGTACGCACCCGATGCACGATGTCGTGGTCATGGAGGAAGGCCACAGCAGATAGAACTGTAGCAACGATCACTGCTGCGTCTTTCTCGGTGAAGGAGCCGCGCTCCAGGATCCGGTCAAAGAGCTCCCCGCCTTGTCGTTTACACAACTTCTGTGAGCTTCAACAGCACTACATGACAAAACAAAAAGAATCGCACCTGTAGCCAGCTCGAATACCAAATGATAATGTGTCCGCGATTCAAACCACTCAATGAGCTCGACAACGTGGGGGTGACGGATTCTGGTGTCAAAAGTAAAGCACATCATGAATATCACCTGACGCACCGTGCTTCCACCACTGACAAACTTACTTGCTTAAAATCTCACATTCCTTTGGAATCCCCGTCGATTCATCTTTTGCAACGGGTGCGGCAGTTTGCCTGGAGAACAACCCAGGTGCTGCCTTCCTGATCGACTTTATCGCTACATGCCGCTTCGAGGGTACATGGAGGGCGAGCTTGACGGTTCCCTGTGATCCTTCACCTTTTAACAAGGTTCGGTGGGATCGGGAGCAGTGTTTCACAAAAGATTGGGGAAGTTTGGAGGTTATAGTTGGAATGTGGGATGGTCATGCTCCAACGGGTTGAGATGCGCAATCGTCCTACCTAGCAGTCGAATCTCCTTATACTCCTTCGATTTCTCTTGAAACACCAAGTCATTTTTGCCAGATGAACGTGCAACGTCCTTCGTATCCTTATGACCGAACACCCGACCAAAAAAAGAGGCCATCGAAGCCGCCCTCTGTGAGGGATTGTGTGTCAAGGACTATTTGGATGGGAGTCAGTAAGCTGGGCCAGGTGGAAAGACAATTGCTGGTTTTGAAACAGATTTGTAAGATTAGCCCGATCACACATGACCTACCGGCTTGGGGCTGCGAAACAACCAACGGAACAATCCTCTTCCGCATTTTTGTCCCACTCTGTTGTTCCGATTAGTGGCGCTCTTGTTTCCCACATGCGTCCCCCGTCTCCGATCCGTGATAGCACCCAAGGCGACAACCATGTCGCAGCACAGTCCCTCGGACAAGATGGCAGTGGGCAGCAGGATCCCACACTCGTCGCTCACGCAAGAAAGAAATTGCGAGTTGCAATTGCGAACGAGGAGATCTCATCTCTGAGCAGAGACTTCACGAATCTTCTTGGAGACGAAATTTCTCTCATTGTGAGAATATATATTTTAACCAACTGGCACCGCATGGATGTGCTCTCAACTCTATCTAATACAACTCTACAGATTCTCGGATATTTGAAAGCCCCTGACCTCCTGACATGCAGTCAGCTCTCCCGGAAGTGGCATTCAATGTCTGGCGATCGGCTTCTATGGCGCAAGCTGTTTCTATCGCGTTTCGTTCTTCCAAAGGCGGAAGAAGTAGTAGGGCTCACACAGACCGCTCCGCGGGCACTTGAAGTGACAACTCCGTCACCCAACGGAGCAAGGAACAATATTCAGCCTGGGTCGACCCGATACACAGTTCCGCGACCTAACCCGATCGACTTGATGCGCAGGAGGGTCGAATGGAAATATCTTTACGAGCTGTAAGTGATCGATTTGGCAAGTTTGTAAACAATGTTCTCCTATTGTCCCTTGCCCCCTTTGCAGGGAACACAACTGGGAAAGTGGCAATGCAACACTGGTTGAGCTTATGCCGCCTGAATCGAGCCAAGAGTCGCAAGGCCAGCTTTCATTATCAACGGAATCAGCCAGTTTTCCGGAACAACATGTTAGTACTGAACCTCCTCTGGGCTGTGGTCCACAACGTGTCAGTCAAGCATCTGGCTCATTAACGCCACATCAAAGTGGCTCGAATACTCTTTTGGCTATCACGCCTGACCTCCTTTTTACGGCTTCTGCTTCGTACAACCCTCCGTCTGTTATAAAAGCCTGGAACAGTTGGTCGGGAGAACTACTAGGTTCGTTCGGCGCGCAGTTTACGACCTCACCGACCGCGCTAGCAATCGACGAGAATGATCTGGCGCGCGACAAGCAGGGACGGCGGAGCGATCGCACAAGCGATTCGTTTCATGATCACCGAATAGCTGTCGGCTATCGGGACGGCTCAATATCAGTTTTCCAGGTAACTGGGGACGGCTCAAACGCATCTGTGTCTTGCGTCTACACCCCTGACGGAGGTTCATCTGATGCAATCATCTCAATTTGTAAACGTGGTCCTCTGGTTGTGAGTTGCTCTTCGGACTTTACTGTGACTGTATACTTGGTCCAGAGCCCGGGAAGTGGCACAACCCGTATCGAGCTCCTACAAAAATTAAGGTCTGGAGTCGCATGGATGCCAGTGGCGCTTTCAGTGGAACCTACGCAAGAACCGCAACTTTCAAAACCAAGCCACACGAGGAACCGAGGACATTCCAGTTCAATGGAATCTGGTACCCAAACATTGAGTATTGTATTTTCGGTGCCCCACCAATCTGGGGGCTGGCAACCAGGAGTACAACAAGTTATCCTTGACAGACGAGGACGGACCGTCAGATCGAAATATTTTACACCTGTTAGCCTTCCCAGACGCAAAGCGCTTACGGGAGTCGTCGCAAGTTCGTACGATTCGGAATGCTCTGATTCTGAGTACGAGGACGAAGAAGGGGACAACACTGAAGAGGTTCCAAATCTCCCTTTTCGATCTCTATCAGACTCGGACTCCGATAATGATGTCGGATCCTCCAGTCGGAGTGCAACTGTCAGCTCGATTGCATACAAGAGGGGTTATGTGGTCGCTGGTTACACCGACGGAACTGTGAGAGTGTACGCTTTTCACGATTCCGATCTTTCCACGCGAGGGGAAGATGATCTCGTCATGAACCGGCATCGGGAAGCGCGCACACTGTATCATGTCGCCACATTCCACTCTCACACGTCGCAGGTGGCGTCGGTGCGTCCAGATCCCACCTTACGCAAACTCGTCACCTCGGGTCGGGATGGAACTTGCCACATTCATGTACTCCCCGAAGTACCATGGCGGGCATTGCGAAGAAAGAGGATAACAGTTGCTAATATTGATCCGTCGGTGGGACGACAGTTGTCTGTGGTTCAGTATTCTCCACCGCCTCTGAGTGAGGATGACTTTTGGAACAGAGTAATCACATTTGTTTGCTTTGATGAAGGTAGAATATTTGGCATTGGTGCGGAAGGAAGAGTTATCATGTGGCGATTTTTCTGAAAACCAATGTAAATGCTGCTTTACTTCAGAGGATTGCACAGAATTCTGAGAGATTTGCGAAGACCATTTTCAAGAACTACTAAGACTTGATTTGAGATCCACAGTCGCCTGCCCGTTACTCTCCCATCCTCTATCGCTGGAAATTAACAGGTGGAATCATACGGAGCCGGATGTCGGGGAAAAAACGAGGTCCTTCCATCGCCGATGGTCACGACAGTGATCGGTCCAACTCTTCCAGACATGGGGATCCCGAGTCGTCGAAGAAGCGAAAGTTTGCTTCCGGTGCATCTCGATCTGATTTGAGGAACGGAGCGGCCAGAATCACTGGCCAGCACCGAGGATCGTTGGTTTGGGTGAAATCGGACCCGGTGAGGAACATCCACAATTCATTTTCCAACCCGTCTCACTACATATTGCGGGTACCATCTCACGGTAGTACCCATGGTGGCCCGGAGTTGTGCTACAGAAAGGATCTCTAAACGAAGATCGCACCAACGGTTGGAAAGTGAAGCGACTGGGCCAAACAGATCCCCCGTGAGTTACCATCTCTCTGCCTCTCCCGTGTCAATTAAACTGTAAAATGATATTACAGCATTCTTAACGTGCCCAACTTCGGTCTTCGCCATGGGCTTGTGGGATTCGATGTGGACTATGATGCAATGGTAGCCCAAGGCGTCTCGTCGGGCGTAAGCAGTAGTTTTGAAGCTGCCTTGGAGCTAGCCCTCACAGCCGGTGACTCGGAAGACGACACTGCCACGGAGCCACACAGGCAGCAACCAAAGCAGGTCCCACGTAAACCTTCCAGTCGTCGCGAACCGGCCACCAAACCACGTCCGGACAAGTCAACCCACCAAAACAAATCCAGCACAGCTACAAGCAATCCAGCGCGTAGCAGTGCCCCACCCAACGCAACCGCTTCGGTTCGGAAGGAGTCCAAGTCGAGTGCGCCTCCTCCAGCTCCTCCCGCCGTTTCTTCTGCCAAATCCTCCTCGACAAAGACAACCAGTGTGGATCGAGTTAGCACGCACCACTCTGACGTAAAAATTAAAGTGAAGGGGCGGATCACTAACACCAGCATCAAAGTGGAAGCGTTCGCGGGTGGCGGCGGCGTCTTAACAAAGGCAATAACGTATACAGGACAATTAATTGGGTATGAGACCGCTGACGCCCCATCTTCGCCACCACGGGAAGTCCGCATCCAACCTGGACAAGAAACCTTCAGCGACTCGGACGGAGGGACAGATGCTCCAGAAGTCATTCAGCCAAAGCGAGATCGTCAGACGACAAAAGGCACAGATAAGGAGGGCACAATAGTGCATTCACGAGTGGCGGATCGGGCTCGAGCCACGACGAGTGATGAGACGGGAAAGAGTGGCATCCCATCTCGGAACATCGACAGTCTCGAGACATTTTCAGACGATGACGATCCGTTTCCCACTCCGGAGGAACACTTAAGTTCACCTTCAAAGTTTGGTGGTACTTGTGAGTAAATGACCTTCGCACTTATGTTATTCGCGGTTGTTTTAATGTTGATCATAGCGGGAGCGGCGCGCAAGAAGAAGAGCAAGACAACCACCCCGAAGGTTACTCGAGAGAAAGAGCTGTCGGAAGACGATTCAGATGACGACAGGGCTTCCGAGGATGACTTTATGAACTGGGATGCAAGGTGGGCTTTACTCCTCCTGGGAGGTGATTTCTGGGCATGCGTCACCCTGCTTCATGGACTTGGGCTTGAATGTAGCCTCAACCTTCCTAACCAACCGTGCCTGGCATATGCTATTGAAGACCGCGCATACCACCCCGCGAGGGTAACGGAGTATCATGCGAAGGGGGAAAAGTATACAGTTGTGTACTGGAATGGAACCCAACGAAAGCTGGACAGGAAAAAGTTCTTTTGCAAGTGGGAAGCAGGGTTTAGGGAATGCAAGGTGCGAGTTAGTGTTTTTGCCCCCAAAGTCACACTTCTTCATAGAAATGCGTGGTATAGCTCACGGACGAACTTCCGCCCGAACTTAAAGATCAGGACTTTGTGGATGAGAACTTTCAGGACCCTGAACTGGAGGACAAGGTTCGTTCTTTTGAGGAAGACTTGTTGGATGTTGTTTTAGGCAAGGTTCAGAGCCGCCGTATGGACCTGTACAAACAACGAAAAAACTCGAGATTAACTTGGGTGAGTGATGAACCACAATTTTCGCATATTGAGACAAGGCATGACGACGTTATTTGTTAAGATATATGGAGCCGGCCCCTTGGACAAGAACCAAGTGAACCTGGTGGCGTCGATCATAGAAGGAATGCTTCAGAAATGGACAACCGGAGGGCACGCAGAGGACCTCGCATGGGTCAACCAGTATGACCAAAATCTTTTGGTCCACAACGTGCTCCTTGCCGAAGCCATCATCAGGCTCATCGAGGCGACTGAGAACGTGTGCCGGAATGACGCTGACGGCAAGCTCCAGCTCGGGTACAAGTGCGATTGGGCGCGCGAACTTGTCTTTCTCAAGCACGGAAGCCGCGCAACGTCCGTCGCGAACGGGTCTGATGGCAGTGGAGGCTGGGACGTCAATGGTCGTGGGTTTGGAAGGCACAACGACGCCGGACGCGGGGGCGCCGACGCGGTGGACGGCGTGTATGAGGCCAGTGCAAGGGGGCGGTTAAGGGTTGTCAAGAATTTGAAGGAGTGAGATGTTGGCGTGTTGTGTAAATCATGTATGTAAATTTGTTGTTCAAAACACTGCTAAATGCGTCTACTCTGCCCATGCGGGTCATTGCAAAAAATTTAGTACAAATAGATAGCACATCTTGGGACAAGTGTATTACGCGAATCCGTATTCCACTCCTCCTCGTGGAAGAAGGAACTCCTCACTAGGGCTCTTTGCTCGAAGGCGACGGGCGTGGACAGCATAGAGGTCTGCGACGAGGAACTCGAGAAGCAGCGACGCGGCTGAGAGGTACATTCCAGCGCCGAAGTTTGCCGTGTATCCACGACCGTCGTTGTTGTATGAGGTGATAAGCATGTTGAACTGGCGGAAAATATGAGATGTAGGGAGCATTATCGACAGGAGTTTGGTGAATAATACGTAGAATGTACTCACTTGCCAAACTGCCAATGCGAATCCAACAGCATTTGAGATGAATGCGATGTATGCAAAGAACTCGGCGGTTCGAGGTCGACCAGCAGATCCCAAAATGAGCGCGAGAATGCAAAGAACCAGTGCAAGCTCGTGTGTGCCAAGCAGGGAAATGCGGAATGGGAAGGTTACTAGAAGTTGGGGTGAGATGGATGGCACGCGTCATGGAGAACGCGATGCATGAAAGTTTGTCAGAAACGTCGGAAGCTGAGCGCCCGGATACTTTTCATATCGAAAATGTGAGGACGTACTCGTATCAGTGGCTTCTCCGTCCACGTTGAGCTGCGCGTGATCGAAGATCGTGACGCACTTGGACTGGACATCAGCCCAGTTTGGGTTGTAAGTCCAGAGCGTGGCGTATCCGGGTTGCGATGGGCAGGCACCAAAGAGTCCCATCGTAAACGTGTGCGCTTGAATCCACGGTAGGGATTTGAATGGCACGACCGCGACACCTCCCCCGATGGAAGTGAGTCCCAGCGTGATGCACGAGGAGACGGCGAACAGAGTTGCCAAGGTGGAGAGGTCGATGTAGCGTGGCATTGCGCGCGGTTTTCGAGTGATGAGATGCGGAGATTGAGTTGTGATGGGGAATGTCGCGTAATTGATGAGTCCTGAAGATGAGCCGAATGAAATGTGCAAGGGCATGGAGCATCCAACGTCGGCCAAAGTCAACACCCAAACATGCACCGAAATCCACCCCGATCGGCGGGCGTGACCGTTCGCTCGTCTGCAATCGAAAACTCGGCGGCTGGGGGGACTGGGCGCGCAATCGTTGGTGTCCGGAATCGGAGGGATGGCGTGGCGGCAGGAGGGGCGGCGAACACGGAGAAGCGGCCGCTACCCAGCACTTTGCATCAGCGGACAAAAGCAAATCCTGCGATTTCTCTGGCGGGGGACGAGTCTGTCCGGGAAAACGCTCCACCACGGTCTGCCGCCCCCCACCGCTCTCCTCAAGCCACCGATAAGTCTCTACGCACAGCTACACTCATTAAGCAGCTGCGCACATCGCCCACCCTCACAAAATCTGTCCCCTCCGCCGTGGATCGGATCCGGACAAACAGAACTGCAGTCGCACCTTTGAGGGAGACTTCATGGTCTCCGGCGACACTCAACACTGCTGTGAAGGCAAAACCGCGAGAAGTGGGCACCACCACACTACGTGCAGACTCTAGTGCAGGCCTTTTGCCACGGACTGTGAAGACGGATGATGGGAAGGGGCAACATCGTCCCCCACACACCGCTTCCCAACCGTTGGCGAAGGAGAGACTTCGGAGACCGGAGGGATTGGCCGCACAACCCCCACCCTCCACTGTCAGACGACCTACCCATGCTATGGAGCCTCAATCTGTCGCCCGGCGTCCAACTACAGCAATCTCTCAAGCGCCCTCACGTCTCAACGCGCAGCGACGAGAGCGAAATGGTCCAGGAACGAGTCCACCCGATGTCGACGTTCATCGCAGAGTTGGAGACTCGCATAAGTCTACGGAACCAGCCGCCCCAAAGGTTAGTTCTCATTCACCCTTCAACATCGCCATTTGTATATCTCAAACAAATTTCGACTTCAGATGATCATTTCTCGCTCACCTGTACCAAACCCACCCTCCTCCATACGGCCGCCTCCTACAACTCCTCCACCTTCCATTCAACCTCCCTCCAAAGTCGAAAGACCGTCTACAACTCAACCCTCTGAACGATACCAACAGTTCCCTTCCGAAGCACTCGTCCTCCCATCTCTCGCACACCTCCTTCACACCTTAAATGCTCCCTTGCCTCCAGCCATGCGGCGTGACCCCAGACTTATCGAAGTTCCATCCCTGCGATGTGAACTGCTGGAATGGGCGACAGACCGGTGCGTAGACGTTGAATCACAATCGTAATCTGAATTCTCAATATCCCTCCGCAGGCTTGTCTCTGTGCTTTCGGCCCGCCCGATAGCTCCACAATCCATGACCTCCGTTGGTGGAGACGACGCCCATACTAGGCTCGTCGCACGCGGAAATGGTTCGTGCCACGCGGTTGCGCTGTGGGAACGCCCCCAATGCGTATTAACATTTGCTCACCTCACTCGCGATTCCACTTGAACGTCCCAGCGCTCGCCAACGCCCTCGCACTCCTCGGTCTCTCTCGACCCGCCCCCCGTTTTGATTCATCCCAGTCCTTGCACGCTTCCTCACTCCCACCATATATCTCGTCCGCGCGGTTGTTTCGGTCGACCCTCAATCGTCTTTTAAACCTCATCTCGACACTCTCCGACCGGACCCGACCGAACCGTGACGACGGTCCGATGCTGCGGGATCTCACAACCCGGACGGTGCTTGACGGTGTGCTATGCGAGACTGTTGACCTCCTACAAGGCGGAATCAGGGTGGAGGTTGAGCGCAAGAGGGCTCGTGCGATGGACGGGTCTGGGCAGCTTTCGCGTGCAAACCTCGGATTGGAGGAGCGTATCCAGGAGCTAAAGTCGGATCTGTCGGAGAGGCAAAGGATTTGTGATACCAAACAATCGCAGCTGATGGAAACGAGAAGCAAGGTTCGTGCTCTTGTATTCAATCGAGGCTTACCTACCACCCCGTTGAACCATTTTTCGCGCAGCTCCCCGCTGCAGCTCTCTCACAACTGGCACAGCCATCACCCGCCTCTTCCCAAAATGTTGAAATACCCCTGTATCTCATGCCACGACCAATACCCCCGCGCCCACATAATTCATTGGCAGCTTCTCGCAAGCTCACTTCTGCCAGCACCTCTCTCACTCGCTCCCTCGATACTTTCGTCACACTGTATACCCGTCACCTCGCACCCCCTGCACGCAGAGCTCTCGCGCACCGACCGCCGCTCGTGGAGGAGGACGAATGCGCGCGCGAGCTTGGTGCCTCGGTGGAAAGAGCATGGCGGGGTTGGACTGACGTGGGCAAGATACTGGATGCGGTCACTGCGCTCAAGGAGAGTGCCGATGCGCTCGAGGACATCTCCAAGAGTGGAATTGTGAAAGAACTTGAGCGTAAATTCGGATCTGATAGGATAATGAGAATCATGAAGCGAACAGAAGGAGTCCAAAGCATCGCAAGGAGGAATAGGGGTTAATGCCATTCTATTCTAACATTACTATATCAACTGTACCAGTGACAGTGACAGTGGACTCTGTGACATACAATTAGCACCAAGACATTGATTGGTAATTCGACACCGCACCAACGAAAAAGATGGTTGAAAAGACCACAATTCCATTCCAAACCCAGCGAAGCAAGTCCTCTGTTCATCATTCGGTCCCGTTGTATGTACGTTCGTGTGCACGAATTGCATCGGACAGGTTCTCAACACGTCCACAATCAAAATTGTCCCCATTTCACGCGGAAACGGTAGCAGTAGGTGAAGACATTGACAAGGGTGGTCCGACGGCAACGGGTTTCCCAGATACAACCTCGGGCTCTAGCTTCTCAGTAGAATCTGCAGCCGGTGGAACAAACATCTCCACGGGCTCAAATTCGGAATGGTACCCATTACCATTGCCATTGGCAACAGGGGTCTTGTCCATGGCAGCTTTCTCCGAGATCTCGCCATCATCTTCATGCATCACACCTGCTGGTAGCGCAGGGGGTGGTTCCAGGGAGTCCTGATCTTCCTCGTCCTCCTCAGCATAACAACAGAAAGGATTACCAGACGTTGATGCGCGCTCGATACGGTCGGTTTTTCGACGTGGGTTAATGGCCACAAAATCCTCTGGTCGCATAGTTTTCAGGGGTGGGGAGTTGGATACAGGAAGACCGGTGGATGGGTCGATTTCGATGACAGGTTCCGAGTCGACTTGGCCATATCGCGCGCGGATTTGGTCTACATACTCCTCCCATGTCCGGCCGAACAAGAATGCTACCATGATGCAAGTCATGTTGTCAGTACCACCAATGCCCGAAACACTGGATACGAAACGTAGATTTCGTTTCCGCCACAATCGCATCAGGGAACGAAGTTTGAAGCAGTTTTACCATCAAAGGTGTCCTCGATTTCGAAAAGCGACTTTCACTCACGCAACATCTGCTCTAGATGGCCGTGCCGCGAGACAGTAATCCAACATTTCTTCCGAAATTTGTGGAAGGGGAATTCCCGCAGCGATACGGGATCGAACAAAGGTAACGACCGAGTCGTTCGTGAGGACATCCCAAACGCCTGCAAGACGTGATTAAATTCTGTGAAAGCTGGAAATGGTCGTCAAAGTCTCGTACCATCGCTTGCGATCACGATGAACTCGTCGTCGTCCTTCAACTGTTTCCTCAGGACCTCGGGCTTCGCAGTGACGGCTTGTTCTTCCAAGGGAAGATTACGATTGCGCTTGAAATCAAAGTCGCCAAAAGCTCGAGCTGTTGCAAGTCGGCCTGAGTTGGATGATCGCAGAGATGGGCTTGAGCTCAGAAAAGCTGATTCAAAGAAGCTTAATCAAACCTTGCACTCGCCCTTCAATCACGCTGGAGCCCGCGCGACTAATACGTTGTCGTTCCTCTGTAATCCGACGCACAAAAATGTTTATGAGCATGAAGGCTCAGGTTCCAACGAAACCTGAGCAACAACGCACCAGGCAATCCTGGCTTGTGATCGAAACTCATGGGGACGGTGACGCCCCCACACGACAAAACTGCTCGTGAATCGCCCACGTTCGCAACGAAAAGTTCCTTGTCGTCTGTAACGAGGGCACAGCAACATGTAGATCCGGCAGGTTCTTTGCCACGCAAAACGGTTGCATAAGCTGGATGAGGTGGTGCCAGAGAATGTGTCAGTTCTCATTCATAAAGAGACTGTCATTGCTTCTTTTCTTGCAAGGGGCCGTGCTTCTTCCTCAGGAGATTGTTGTGCCCTCCAAGAAGCCACGTGATTCACGGCAGCTCCTGCATACACCATCCCACATCCATTCCAGAAATCTTACACACCTTTGAACAGTTCCTGCTCAACTGCCATGAACCCAAGCCGCAGCGCTTCGCCGTACTCCTTCCGTTCGAACTCGTCCATGCTCGCTACGCGCCAGTGTATTCGCCGGGAGAGGTAATGTGAGACTCGATTTCCACGGTGACCATCAGAGACAACGAAGAAGGAGTGGTGTTCGTTGGACGGGAAGAGGGGGGCGGTGAAGATGTATGGCGCTGTGAAGGGAAGAAAAATAAGAGGTCAACATGGCAAATTTAGTATGAAGACCATGAAGGCGGTACCAAAATCATTTTTGCCCTCCAATGGCTTCCAGTTCATGCACGAAGACACCACGCTAACTCACTAGGATGTAATCTTGACTTGTGCTTCTTCGGGATGGGGAAGGGGGTGGAAGCAGAAGTCCTTGCTGATTCGGATGTCCGCGTTGGGTTCACCGTCATGTCCACACCGTCGTCCCTTGCCGCACTCGAGTCCGCCACCGGAGACTTGGCAGAGAGCGGCGAGTTTTCCGCGGCTGGAAAACGTTGATCCAGGCCATTTGCTCCCAGCGCAAGTGATTCTGATGTCTCCACGGACAGCAGCGAATTGATGGTAATCATGGAGTGTCCCGACGAAGTTTTTCTGAACGCAACACCGTCTGAGCCATTCGATTGTGTTAGTGACAGTGTGTTGGAGTGCGGGCCGTTTTCGTTGGATGTCATAAAGTCGCGGAAGGAGTCCAAGGCATCGTCAGGAATCCCTGAGAACGTGCAAACGTAAGGATGTGGGCAGTGCTGTGGAAACGCAACGTTCGGCATCCGAAGGACGGCAGTGTGGAAATCCTCCACTGCTCAGTCGATTGGGATGGGAGAATCGCGAGAGGGGAGGTGTCATGTGAGGGATCATTGAGGATAAGCGACCATCGCGGACGATATCAAGACAGGTATAGACCGCGGTGAGGCGACGCATATGGACGTGGTGAGAAATCGCCAAGGCCGGGTCACGATCGCACGGTTTCGGTGGGATGGGTGCACCCCGCACTCACTGTACGGTCGCCATCCCTGCATACAGCTCGCTGCGTAAGCAAGCCTTTCATCGGCGTCGGACGTCGTGTGCTTCGTCGAGGAAACCCCCGAGAGCTGGTTGCCCATCAGACCCAACTTGAGTGGGGCAGTCGTGTGAGGGGAGTGAGGATTTGGAACCGATTTGGGCCCGCCCGCCACTCCGCACCGAGTCATTGTTCTGTCCAAAGCTTCCCTTGAAGATCTCAGGTGAAAGAGCAAAAAGAAATATTTCTAAAAAACATTTGCTCGTTTTCGGTAGGGTTCTCGTTCTTGCGTTTCGTCTCCGAAACTCAATGTTCCATGCAGCTGAGTTCCCAGAGAATTTTTCACAAGTGAAATGAATCAACGATTCGTGGATGTGAGAGGGGCGAGGCAGCACGGCGGAGTTTCAGGGTATTGTGCTGGAGGAAGAAAAGGGAACTAGGTGGATTTGATTTGCCTAATCATGTAATATCATGCGTATCATTAATATTGTAAATTGCAAACATGCCAGGTTGTTCACTGTGCAACAGCGGTTCACGACCTCTCGCCCCATTGTGTCGCATCTCAAAAACCACCGTACCCCTCCCCGTCCAACCTTCCCAAAAGTGGTTCCCCCGCCTCAGAAGACCTGGGCTCCCTATGTTTGACTCCTCTGCCATTTACGACAACAGAGATGATCCGCCGCGAGGTCCGATGAGACAGCACCACCGAAACCGCCCCCAGAGTAAGTGCCGCCTGTCAAAGCAAGGTGCATGTCAAGTGAGGAAGGAGGGCGTAGACCGAAACAGTTCGACTCACCAGTCCCACCGACATTAAAACTACGCGGCCGTCCCTCACGACCTTCCAAACTGCGTTCATCCCGGTCCCATCTGCGCCGTTGCCTAAATTCAATGCCTCCACAAGTATGACGAGCAACTCGACGAGGATGCCCACAAAGAGGAGCGCGATACCCGCACGGCGGACTGCCGGGTGGCGGGTGGGACCCAAGCGTCCCTTGACAGCTGCACGGGTGTATTCTTGGAACCGAAAGATCAGTCCCTGGCACGTGCGACATAGCAACAGCATCCCAGACCACTTACCCCCACTAACTCCCTCCCCATCTCCTCTCCCCCGCCTCCTAACTCCGCTCTCATCCCAGCTTCCACGCACCGGATTCTCCTCCCAGCTCCCCCTCACACTCCCAGCCTCTCCCTCGCCCTCCACATCAACGTCCTCGGGATCTCTGCCCTCCGCCCATCCCACGAGCTCCCACCGAACGTCTTCGGGAACATGCGCGCGAATCCATTCGTGGTCCAGAGCGGCTTTGGGCGTCGGGCGGAGCGTAGGGTCAGGGTGGAGCATGGAAGTGACGAAGCGGTGGAATGAAGGTGAAGCGTTGGCAAAGGAGGCGTGGGAAAAGCTGCATGCGAGAAATGGGTGAGGAAGGAGTGCAGGGGTTGGGAAGTAGGTTGGGTGGAAACTCACTCGACGCCCTGTGCCAGCCTTTCCTCGTCGGGTACAAGCCGGTCTTTCGGAAGGTCCCCATACGGCCAAGCGTACCCTCCACCGACACACAAGTACGCCACCACCCCAATGCTCCAAGAGTCCACCATCTTGCTGTACCCCGACTCGGAGCACACTTCAGGCGCCGCAAAGTGTGGGGATCCCACAGCCCCGCGGAGTAGCGGTTGGTCTGAAGAGTCCTCGGATGATGTCGGGCTGGGAGGTGGTGTGTCGTAGGGAAACGGAGACGACGAGGGTACGAACGGAGTGATGAATGACAGAGTGGTATGGGAGAGCTCGGCCCCAGAAGGTTTCTTGGAGGGTGGGGCAGGGGCAGGGATGAGGGATGCCAGCCCGAAATCGGAGAGGAACAGGGAGCGGAGGAAAGTGGAGGCCAAGGGAGAAGGATACGACGGGCCGGGGACAGGAGCGAGGAAGAGGATGTTTTCCAGCTTTATGTCTGCAAGGGAAAATCCGTGACGAAGAGTTCCAGCACCATTGCAAACGGGTGGGAGTAGGTATAAATTTCATGACAGTCAGCACAAAGCAGGGAGTACACGCACCTCGATGGACAACGCCTCTCTTCCAACACCACGACACCACGCTACACAGCCTGGCGACGACTTCCGCCGCACATTCCTCCCGCACGCCAACCTGCTCCGCTGACCCTTCCGCTCTGTCAGACAGTCCGTTCCCGTCGACCACATCAAACAGGTCCGTGCTGGCCAGCGCAAAAATGAGGTGGATGTGCCGAGTCGTGGAGATGGAGGTGAGAAAAGGTGGCAGGTGGGGGTGCCGACGGGGCGCGCGTCGGCCGTAGGTGGAGATGGTGGAGATGGAGGACCGGCTGGGTAGCGGGTATGCTGGAGGGTTCCAGCCTGGGGGTAGCCCGAAGTAGTTCGCAGGCAAAGCGATGAAGATAATGATGAGCCACGTACATACCTTTCACCTCATCCCACTCCTCCCCGACTCCCAATATCCGAAAAACAGCCTCCTCTTTATATAGCCATTTGTTCGCCTTCTTGCTCCACCAAAAGTCCTTTGACGCCAGAGACTGCTTCGAGATCGCTTTTATTGCGACGGGTGTTGACGTCCGCAAGTGGACGGCCCGTGAAACGGTGGAGTGAGGAGTGGTAGCTGGAAATCGGGTGCCAAATACGTTAAAGACAGGGACCTGACACTCCAATAAGGCGATGCAGTATTGAAGCGGGGAAAAAAGCTTCGCCGTACCCAGCCCTCGAGTATTCAGTGAGGGGTGAGTCAGGTGGAGCACGCCTCCGCCTTCCGTTGTCCTTTTTTGCGACAGCCAGCCATCACCGAGCGCACGACGGTACTGTCTCAGTGTCGGCAGCCCCCCCGCCATCGCCCCTCTGGGGTGATTGACCTACCAATTACGCCTTGAATGTTGTAGTGTGAAAGTGTTTCCTCGCCGATCCTATCTTCTCGCGGCGTTGTGAACGGATACCTTGGTGCGGGGGGACGTGTAAGATGCATAGGAGTTGGTTTTGAGAACGGCCATCGTGACATTCGAAAGTGTGTGCGCAATAACGGGAGCTCTGCCCTGGGATTCGAGACCGAAGCAAACTTTGTTGAAATCGTAGCCGGCAGCGCACTAGCCAGTATGATTGTAGAAGTTGAAGACAAAAGAAAAAGATAAAATCTACGCCTAAGAACTAAGTGGCTATGTCGTGTTTATCTCAATCCTAAGTGTTCTACGGATGTGCGGCAGAATAATTCAACAAACTTTGTTTGAATTGTAGCCGGTCCACACCCGTCACTATGATTCTGTCCAAGAACGAAGACAAAAGAAAAGGATATACTACTAGATTATCAAACTAGCTCTTTCTACGTGGTCAAATATGTCTGCCGAGGTGAACCAAAAATTAGTGTAACGTGTTACACATACAACATACACCGTGGTACGTCAGATTTCTACGCAAGTGTCAAACGTTGCGCCATTGCAACTGGAGTCAATAACAAATATTTGAGATACGATGTGGAAATGGTGATGGTCAGTTCACAGGATCGTGCACCAGGGAACTTGCCACAGTGAGGGAGTGGGATCAATTTGCTAAGAAGTCTTCACTTGAATTTCAGGTTATGCAGAACTCTTGACTTCAATTTATGCAAGACAAAGCCTTGTTGCTACATTCCATATTCTCTTCTTTATCATAGCTAATTGCTCCTTGTCCTGCACATCCTCTATATGCTTATTTTGTGTGATGAATTGAATGTTAATGCTCATGTTTTTTGTTGATCCATCCCTGAAGGCTACCATGGTTTGCTAATTAGTTATGACCTCAAAATACTTAAGCAACTGTTTCCTTGCAATGCCCAAAACTTCCCAGATGGGTGCAATGAAGGATCACAAATGTACAAGAGAATTTGCTCCTTTGTTTGGAGCTACAAGCAGAGCAATGTTTGTCTTGAATGTGGATTGATCAACATAACATCATGATGATGTACCTCTTCTCATCAAGGCACAGAACTGTCAAGGCCACCAGTCATATTTTGACTCACTGGAAACAGCAGCAACCCCTTGAGACATTGGGGTTGTTCACACAGTGGGCAGCCAGCTTGAGGGGTTAGTTCTGCAGTGGTAAAAAAAAATTAGGTCCCCCAGCATGGATTTGAGGAGCCAGTAAATGAGAGGTGCTGCCAGACAAAGCCAGCAGTCTACAGCTCTTGTTGGGGTGCAAAGGGGGCACTGAAAAGAAATGGCATTGAGTAAGTTTGGAAACCTCCTTTATTGTATGTAGGTACCTTGTCCACTCCTCCTTTGAGCATCCTCCTTCTCATTACAGTTTGTCCACCCTGTCTGCCTTTGTCATTTTGAGGGACCCAAGTTTTTTGATGAGGTCCTGAGGCAGATGGTGATTATGTATTGGATGAGGCAAAGGCAGTCCTGTAAGAGACTTGGTTGGTGCAGCCACAAAGAGTCAAAGGATTTTTAAGCAAAGCTCAGACATACAATGCTGGATGCATTGTCTTGTATCCTTGTTCTCATGGCCCCAATAATGACAATCCACGCAAACTGGAATTGCTGCCACAGCAGATGCTTAATGCCCTTTGAATGAGTATTCAACATCTCATTCTCAAAACTTGAATGGTCTTGCTTCAAATCTGAATATAATACCTTGGCAATGATGAATTTTTGGGGGTTTATTACTGGTGTTGCTTCACTTGTCCCATGCCCATGGCAGTAACAGGTGGAGAGCCAAAGAGCTGGCATTGTTGGATCTTGAGGTAAGGAATGGACTCCTTTTGGACCAGTCAACTAAGTTGTTGTGGAAGAAGGATCACACTTGTCATGATTTATGAGCCATTGATCACATTGCAAGGATGTCTCACCAACAGACACACAGGCACTGGTTCCCTGCTCTGCCACCTTCCCATGGGTGTCCACACAAGGTCTGATGTTCCCATCACTGTGCTATGTTGCATCTTGACTTTGTTGGGCAGATAAAGGACCAGATTCTCTGGTGTATGAGGACAGACCACAATATCTTCTAGAGGCACTGCATTGTCCATGCTGTGTGAAATTTGAGATGCAGGCCTGCATTGTGCAGACTGAGCTGTTGTCATTGAAAGGAGTCTGTGGTCAGAAAATCCCTTTGGTTGACATCATTCAACATTTTGAAATTTCTTTTTTATGAGCAGCCCTTTTCAAGGTTATAGCTTCTTTATTATGTAAGAGAGACACACTGCAGCCTGAACAAGTCTCAATTGTACAACACAAAGTGTCAAGGCCACTGTGGGAAGAGAGTTTGGGTTTGTCATCCAAAATCAATCAAGGAAATGACAGTCGCACAGGCTACACAGCAAAGTGGCAAAGCTCTCTCTCTTTATGTAATTGTCTCCTTTCCAGGACAGAAACCCTTTGGGACCATGCACAAGATAAGTTTGGTTTCTCTTGGGACTGTTACCCTAAAACCATCCACCACATCCATCCATCCTTGGCTGTCCCCTCCGCCTAGAGATTGATATAGTGAGATGACCCTTTTCATTTACCAAGCCTTTGAACTGCTTCTAATCATTGGTTCCCTGATGACTTGTCACAGGGGTCCTTTTTGAAATGGCTCAACACTCAGCCCCTGAACATCTGCATTTTGGGATATTGCGTAGTGCAGGACCAAATCCTATGAGACACAAAACAATCTGTTCCCTGCTCAAGTACTACCATACCATTATCAACAAGTTCAGCTTGAGGGGAGGCTACGAGTCCTTTTGTATTAGCCTGAGCACATTTGAGAGACTGGCAGAAGGACAATGGGCACTTGACAATCCATTTGCAATGGATCTCCTCTGGCAGCTTTCTTGAGAACAAGTGGGGGAACTCATTGAGACTCTTTTGATGGAGCGATCTTGCATTGTGAACGTTTTGAACTTCTGGGAGGTAATCAGAAAAGTTGACATCAGCATGAGAGTGAATGGTGTTTCCTTGGAGAGTTTTTGCTTGTGAGTGGACACAGATGATGTGATGATCACAAAGGGGTGTTGTAAAATTTGCATTACGTTTCTCTTCATGTGGGCACCTCTGTTACAGCATCTGCTGTACTATACCTTGTATCTACACAACCTAAGTGAGCTGCACAAGCCTGTAATCTGCAGGAACGTGTCTGTGCAATCAAATATACATAACAAGTTGTAGTGTGCATGGAACTCACCTGCAGGAACATGATGCCAAACTTAGGGCACATCCTGCAGGTGAGCACATCTAAACCCGCGGCCACAGTATTGGCACAGCAGCTAATACCCAACACTCATACTACTCTATATATTCCACATTAGTGGATGTCAGTGTGACACAGATCTGACCAAAAGTGTGAGCACATCTGAGATGTCATGCATAATGACCCTCTAGCCTGCAATTGCTTAGTGCCTTGGAAAGATGCCAAAAACCTTGTAGCTGTCATAAAAACAATTGTTTTGCGCATATGCAACAACTTATTAAAGGACCTCAAGTTTGCTGATATCAAAAAGGACAAAGTGGCAAAGGAGTAATTTTCTAGTCTTTCAATGCAAGAAGTTGTTTTAGTGTTTGGCCATTTGGGAGATTTTGGAACTTTTTAGGAAATGCTCAATCCACCAATGGAACCTTGGATGAGGTGGAAGCTCTCAGCATTGCATGCTGACATTGACAGACTTGAGAGTTCAAGTGCATTTATTGCTGCATTAAAAGATAATCAAGAGGCCTTGAATGCCACAGCAAGAGTGAGTTGGCATTTGTCAGAGATTCTGCTTGTCTTCTGGTTTAATCTTCCAAACCATAATTTAGACTGTGGCAAATCAATTTTTTTGTATATAAAATTTTGCAAAGTTATCTGGTGAAGACCAAAAGGTACCATTGACAGTATGGCCCTTTGCTTGACATGGTGTGATCATTTGTATATCTTTATCATCCAGTTCTGGACAGAACACTATCAAGAAGACCTGGCCCTTTACAATGCCATTCTATTATTTGCAAAGAAGAAATCTGCTTCTTGGCACCATCCAAAGTATGCCAACATGACTGAAAAGCAGCGAAAGCTTTCTGAGAAACCTGAGATCATGTATGCTTTCTGTGCAACAAATCCTGCACCACCACAGGTGAGGCTCTCTGGTCAGGTGGGGAGAGATATTGCTTCTTCTCTCTAACATTTTGCAATTTTGTAATTAATAGCCTTGCATTGGCATCAATGGCAACCTTTGAGCCCAGTACTTCTCTGTCATTGGCTTCTCAAACTGTTCTGCAAGGTGATTGAGTGCCTGCAACTGCTCTGTCTGCTGATGCTGGAGGACCAGCATCAAACGCCTGGATGGATGTGGACAGTAGCTCCAACATTGACAGAGAGACAAAGAAAGATGCAAAAAGTGCAAGCTTGGTTTGGTGTCCACTGCTCTATTTACAAAATCAACCTTTCTTTAGTGACCAAGCTCAAAAAAGACATGCTCCTTACAAACACTGCAAAAGCGTTTGTCAAAGTCCAGTGGGAGACAGAGGAACTTAGCAACTCCATCTTGTGGGGCAAGTCCAAATCAGCCAACTCTTCTCCCAGTGATGAGGATGAGGACAAATTGGACAAAATCAAGGCGCTGTTCAAGTGCCAGTTCACCAGTCTAGCCAGCAACATGTCCAGCAGCCAATCAAGAACAAGCAAGAACCGGGAGTGCCACTGGAAGCAACAACAAGCAAGAAGGCAGTGAGAAGCTGCCAAGGCACAACCTGTCCCTGGGATGCCTGATTTGCCTTCCTCCACCAAGAGACCTGCCTGATCTACAAGCTCTGTATCTGCTGACACTGCACCTCACACCAAGACAAATGTCACACTGACATCCACTAACGTGGAATATATAGAGTAGTATGAGTATTGGGTATTAGCTGCTGTGGCCGCGGGTTTAGATGTTCACACCTGCAGGATGTGCCCTAAGTTTGGCATTGCAATCCTGCAGATTACAGGCTTGTGCAGCTCACTTAGGTTGTGTAGCAACAAACTCCTCTTTGGCACTGGCATTGACTTGTGGACCTGCATCACCCAAGCACCTGAAAGTATTTGCTCCACACCCCATTTATCACCAATTGTTTCAGTACCTGTACTTCACCAAGACAGGCTTATCTGAACTTTTATTTCTGTATGTGTTCACATGACTTTGTCAGGTCATTTGGTTGGGATGCAACTAACATTACCATCTTTGGGAATAATTGCAACATAGCAAAGTCAATGTCCAAGTCAGCTTGTATCCAACCCCCAGCTATACCAGTCATATCTTCTTGATACATCATGCTACTCCTCAAATATCAACAGAGATCTTATAGCTGGCAAAATATGGGAACTATTGGGGTTTTCAACAGATGGCATTGGATGTTCTCTTGTGTTCAATGTCTATAGGATTGTTGAGGTTGATTTCAAAAGGCAAAAGCTCTCAAAGAAGCAGAGCAACAGAGGATTGTGGGATGCAATGCAAGGTGAGGTAGAACAAACTTCTTCTTCCATTGAATTGGTACCTGACACTCCGAAATCCAAAGGCCATCTTGGGTACACCCCCAGAATCACCATCCAAAATTGCTTTCCAAGGGATTGCCCATTGGTATGGGGCACTGACCCTGGGTGGCAGGAGATTGTGGTGGCTACCGTTGTCATAACAATGGAAGATTTGGATTGCATTAAGTGGACCATCCTCTGAAACAAGTCCAGCAGCAAGCCTCCAATAGATCCTAATTGCCACAATTGGGTTTCTTCCACTACAAAGCAGATGGAACAAGGGAACTTTTATATTTTTGACACAAATACGACGCAATGGGAGTTCTTCAGGACATTGAAAGGCCCCCGATCCCACAGTCCTGGATGATGAAATCTGGAAGAGACTGTATTTTGCATTAAGTCAGGAAGCAATGCAACCAGAATTGTCTAATGACAGCAAAGCAGTGGAATGTGGCCAGAAACCAAGAGCAGAATTGAAAACTTGTGGGCAGAGTGTGAGCCAAAGTGCCACTGTAGGGGCAAAAGGTCAAAGCACCAGTTGACCAAAGGGGAAGTCAGGAAAAGGGTCAGCAGATGACACTCTTGGTCAAGCAAAGTTTGAGATGTTGTTTGATGACTACACAAAAGAGTTTTACCCCAAGAACTAAGATGGAGTATGGGGCTCTCTGGGCTGGGCACCTGGCCAAGAGCAAGTTGAACTATTTTGCTAGTATGGCAACAACAAGTGGAGGCATGAGGCATTGTATGTGAAAGCACAGAGTCTAAGGAAGAATTGGAGGAAGTCAAGTATTTTCCCTGTAGGTGTGGTTACGTTTTGATAAGCTCCTGTCACAGCTTGTACTGACATGGGATGGTATCCAGAATGCACAAGTGATTGATCCTGTGATGCACAAGCTCAAGAACGTTGGCCCAAAGAGCATAGAGTCCCTCTTCAATCTTTTCCCAACCTCCTGCACTGGCAACTTTGACTTGCTTTAAACTATATGGTGCCACTGTGTTGGCCAACTTGAAAATGTTAAAATGAAAGTTCATTTCCATTTTCTGAATATGTACTATTGTGTGTTTATTAGATCCCTTTGTCATTCCAGTACATCATGGCAACCCTTGGGAGCAGTACATATCAGTTTAGTCTGCAATTCTACATATTTAAGCTCACGTGTCTTTGGCTTGGCATCTTTGGATGCACTCAAATGGGCGGGCTCAGCAATGAGCAAAGTGGCTCAATTGCTGTTTGCTCCAAACCTTGTCTCTGTTTCTGGCCACTTGGCCATTGGTGTGGAGCTGTTCCAGCAAGGTAGGTCTGTGACATGCCCTGTTGTGTGCTATATGACTTAAACCATGTCGACCTAATTATGACTTGAAATCCTTCAACTTACTTGCGCATTATTGCAGAGCGCAGAACTATAACTGGCAATGATTTAGAATTTAGCTGAGTCCAGGGCTGGTTTTGAGACGGCAGCGCCAAAAGCAACGGGCTGCACCCGCCACAACACGAACGACATGCTCCTACTCGTTTTTGTTTGGTTGCTCAAGGTACAGTAGCGGTAGAACAATGTTGTGGGTGAGTCTGGTTTTGGGAGGATCGGGCCTGCCTGGGTTGTGTTGTGCTGACAAGAACCATTCTTGGTTTGTCCTGTAACACAATCAATAGAGAACATTAAAGTTGCATTGAGCGCTGAGGTGTGGTGTTCATTGCTCTCAAAAGGTTCTCCGTGCGTTCACCTGTAGGTGTCGTAGCGCGGGGCCTGAACGAAGGAGTCAACGGCATGGAACAAGTGATTCTACATCTAAACGTCACGCTTTGTTTCCTATTTCTTCGTCAACGCTTCTGCTTTTCTTTACTATTCTGACCCGCTGCTCCGTTCATTTCATCACAACCACAAACCCAGCGAGCGGCTTAGTACTTAGTACGCACTCAAAGCATGAAATCTTGATTTTTCGAACAAATCAACTCAGTTGAGGTGTCTTATAGTGAGCCTCGCGATACAAATACGGACCCCAATCAATGGGCCACGCCTGGTCGAGGTGAAGCACTTCCTCACGACACATGCTTTTTCCTCCAATAAAACTCGCCAAGATCGTCCCTTTCCAAAAGCCCCAAATCCACCAAATCTCTGCGTAGGGTCATTCTGTTTTCCGTGTTACCTTGCTGCGTCGTCAGACCAGATACGAGAAAGTACTCTGTACAATACAACGGGATTAATTGCAGTCTCATAGCATGCCATGGATGCATTACGATGCAAACCGAGGACGTCCAGAATCTCGTTCCCTGTAAACTCCTTGTCGTACTCAAAGAGCGTGCTGGAGAACCGAATGATTGCCTGCCGGGCCTCTGCGCCTTTCTTGGGCCATCGGCGCAGTTGTAGTGTCGTAAGATCAATATCACCATTTTTCTATCCGAGTAATCGGAATGCCAGGATTGCCAAATGGTGAGGACGCGCCGTAAGTTCTTATGTACCGTCTCACTTTCTTGATCGGTCCGAGGATTTCTTCTCGAAGTGCCACATCCTCTGGTGAGAAGCTCAGCGGAAGAGGTGGCGCGGTTGTTTGAGCTTCCGGTGCCGTCATTAGATCGATTTGTGTCATTCCCAACAACTCATCAACACTTTATTAGTGGGTTGCTGTGGCAGCGGGGAAACCAGAGAAGCAACCGGCGCCACCTGTCCCAAACTCGCCGCCCCTCTGTGTCTACGGAGCGGATGAGAGCATGCGGCCCTGCATAGTTGTGTTTGGCATTACCAGTGGTAACAATGAATATCGAACTCCTTGCTTAAAGAGGAGCCACCTCCTCGAGGATTTTTGTCCCGGGTTGTGCCCCTGTTCTTTCAAAACATGCTTACATTCGTAAGATGTTCCCCGAGGTTGAGCCAAAAATTTAACCGGCGTTTCGTGTCACCATCCGCAAACCAAATGAGCACACAATGAGCACAAGACACTCCGCAACGCTCCTTTCCTGCGTCCATCGCTCGCTCCCCACTCAATCACCCGCAGCCTGCCACAGAGCTGCCTTCTCGACGTCCCGTCACCCTTGGCGGGCACCTCTCTCCTCACCCTCCTCGCAAACGTTTTCCCTCTCGTCTCGCAACACGGAACCCACTCCCTCCAACCCCTGCCTACCCCTCCTTTACCCGCCTTATGCCCGTCCAGTCGCCCCCTTGAATGCCTCTTCCCCCGTCTTCTCTCCCATTCCATCCCGACACATGTCCTCCGTCGCTGCAAAGGTTCGGAAGGCTCCAAAGACACTGAGAGCGAGGAAGTCTATCCTCTCCCTGGTGAGTGCTCCGGTGCCCGGTGGAGCCGAAGGGAGTGTTCCCTTGCGTCGACATTGCTGGGTGAGCTGGAACATGGATCGCAGGGTGGCGTGAAGCAAGGACGAGGTTCAGAAAGGATGATGGGCACTAGTAGTGGCGATGGGAATCCAGATGTGCACCGGGTCTACCGTTCGGAACATGTGGAAAGGCCAACAATGTACTTCGCAACCCGTGTCACGGAAAGGGCGAGGGAAAGGACAATCTCACGCAACGCGGGGGCATATGACTTAACAAAATGGAACTACAGCTGAAGCACGTTCGGTGTACATCATTCCTCCAACCACTTTTGTCATTCCGTCATTCTAACATTCCACCCTGCCCCACCCCCATTTCCAAAGACCCCCTCCGCCGTCTCCCGCATCCGCCACCTTCAAACCACATCTGCGTCGCGTGGAGGGCCGCAAAAGTTCCTCCGCGTCGGTGTCAAATCTCGCGGGTGCTCGGGGCTGCAGTATTTCCTCGAGGAGGTGGACGGTGGAGGCAAGTTTGACGAGGTGGTGCAGCAGGAAGGTGAGTTGGATTTAGGGGCGGGGAGGGTGGAGGTGCGGCGTGTCGGGGAAGTGAGTGCGTGAATGGTGTCACACAACGACAGAGGAAAGATGGTGTGGGTGAGGAATCGGTGGGGCATGGTACTCCGTCTACGGAATTTTGTGCGGTATACAGAATGGGCTCGTGGGAAGCTTCGAACCTCACGAGATGATTGGGAAAGCAACAACCGGTGGTTTGGTGTTCTCGAACATATCGCAGTTATCAGTTGGCCAATTACCTTCTGGGATACTGCAGATTTTAAACCGAAGAACACATTGGGACTTGTTGCGGAATCACGTGACTCTCCGCGCCGTTTTCGGCAAGCTCGTAAGGGCCAGGGATGCAGATGCGTCCCGACAACATTCCCAAAACCGGCAAAAGTGGATCATCTAAATCAAAACAAAAACACTGGCCGCTCATCTGGGTTCGGCGATGTTTTTTTCGCACGGCTTTGTGTGATGTTCCTCATTTCACTCTCATAACATTCTTCCCCTGTCGCTGTCAGGCGTGACCGTCCTGGTGGACTCCAAAGCGCTCTTCTCCATCATTGGTTCCGAAATGGACTACGTCGAGGACCGGCTCTCGGCCAAGTTCGTCTTCAACAACCCAAATGTCAAAGATGCAGTGAGTTGAAAGTCACCTGTGTCTTTGCACGTCACTCGTCCTGTTCGATGCATCTAACCCCCCCTCCCCCCCCCCCCCCATTTAATGCTAGTGCGGATGCGGCGAATCCTTTAATGTTGACACCTCGGCCGACGCAAGCCAACCGGGCGCGCCGTCCATCCCTGGCCCAGAAGTGGGCACGCTCAACGTGCAGGCTTCGAGGCGGTTGTCTGCAGGGTAGTGGGGGCTAATAGGAAGGGGGGGAAAGAAAAAGTGTACCGAACTTAGAATAATTGAAGTGTTTGTCATGTGGTATCCTATTTGCCCGCTTTTGGATCCCATCGTCCACCACCTTCCTTCACGTAACCCGAAAGCTCCAGCTGTACACCAACATCGACTTCGAAGCGCATCTTCGCATCCTGTCACGGAAACGTCCGCTCCATCTCCCGCCCATTGGCGCCGTTCGCCCTCGTCACGGCAGATCACACTGACACGCATCGACCCGAACAAAGGATGGACCCCGCCGTCGAAGAGCTCCGCGAAGAAAACGAGGTGAGTTGACCCCTTCACTTGATGCAGCTACCTGCCGTTCAGTCCGTGCGGACGGGATTGGCGGTCCAACGCCCGCTGGACTCCCACACAACTTTAACACCCCGCATCATCACCCCCAACAAAACCCCCTCGCACACGGCCGAATCCACGCTTGCTTAGCGCCTTCGCAAGGAAAACGCACGACTGTCCGCTCTGCTTGACGCCCAGACCTCTCTGCTCGCCCAAGTCGGAGCGCTACCGGGAGCTCCCTTGGCACCCGCGGACATTGGGAACCCAGCCCACTTCGTGGATTCAGGCGCTCGCTCGGTATCTCCGCCGCCGGGGGCAAAGACCCCTCCCGGGCTATCCCTGGTGACGCAGCTCGGGTCTACTACGTGGTCCAATGCTGATACTGTGTCTCCCCACCCCGACTCTGCAACACCGTCGGACGGAGCTACGTTTGTACAGTCGGTGAGGTCAGACTCTTATACTGTGCTGCACGGCTCCCCGACCAGAAGCGCGGGGTCGGGTTGGAGTTCTCAGCCGGGTTCGCCAGTGGGCACACCCCGGAATTCTCCGGGAAGGGTGTGGCCGGTCGGAGCGGCGGTGAATGGAGTAAAAGCTGTTGCGGCGCTGTTGCATCCGAGGAGGTCCAAGGAAGACCACGTGGGCGGAACCAGGATGTCCCCGTCGAGGTCCTCGGAGCACGACATCATTGCTCGGTCAGACCTGCGCCCTGTAGATGACTGGAGATTTGGACGCACTGGGGACGGCTTACCGATGCTCATGGAACGACCGCTATTACCTTCGGCTGGCAGCATTCGCTTGCCTGGGCGGAATCTGAATATCCCCTTGCACCCACGCCTTACTCGATCGGACAGTCTTCTCAGCCACCCCAACATTTTGCAAGACACCTCCTCTACCCCCCCTCGTGAACTTCCTGGCACCCCAAGACACAGCGCAACACCCTCCCCTGATATAACCCCCCCAGCTTCACGACGCTTCCGACGAAACAGCAGCGTTGAAGCACTGGCGAGCCCCCCGCGGGAGAGCCGTGACAGCGGTGTATCATCGCGGCACAGCTCGGCCAGCTCCGCAAGCGCCCAATCTCACTCTGGAGTTGACACTTCGCGGAGATTATCGTTCGTGAAGGCCGCTGATGTTGTCACACTGATGCGAGCCGGTAGTCCCGACGGCTCGCTAGGTGGCGGAACTTACGGCACATTCCATAATCGGGGCACCACGGGACCCGCACTCCTCGTGTCTCCGCCATCCCCCAACACATCACCGAGAGCATCCTCCCCGTTACCTGATCTCGCGGGCGCGCAACAACACCCAAAAACTCTCTCATCTGCCGCCACGACCGCCCCACGCTCGCAAGCGAGGGAGCGCAAGTCGTGGTTCCCCCGCCCCGCCTCTGCATCAGGGGTGCACCCAACGACGTCATCGGGCAAGGCCATTCCACCACCCATACCGAATCGCCAGAACAAGTCAAAGCGCCTCTCATGGGTCCAGCCGTTCTCGCTATCGGTTTCCATACCCGGAATTCACAGGAGCGAGCGGCGGACCGAGGACGAACGTGCAGAGCAGGAGCCCAGCACGCCGACACGGCGGAGGAACGAAACGCGAAGTTTGTCGGAAAGTCTGTCCAACTTCTTGACGTCGTGGCAGACAAGGGATAAGAGCAGGGAGTCCACGGAGCTGAAGGAGAAGAAGAGGATGAGTGTGATGACTTTGGTGTTTGCATCGACAGGTATGGGACCGCGGTTATGCAGAGTGTCGGGCATCTCTCTCACGTCGGCCTTTGCCTCCATTTCGATCCCCACCTTTCTCCAGCAGTGCCATCCCCCACCGAATCAACACCGACGACTCGCATGTTTGGCCACAATCACTCCATGTCTACATCATCAATTACTCCATCGACGACTGGAAGCAGCACGTGTAATGTGTTTGGTGCCCCCCTCGATGCGACCCTGGAGTTTGCGCGTCGCTCTGTCGGAAACTTCGTGGTGCCCGCGATCGTGTCGAGGTGCTTGGAGTTCTTGGAAGCGAAAGGTATGTGCAATTGGAGCGCATCAAGATTGACTCGGAGGAAATAATACTTTGCGTTCAAGGGTTGGATGAAGAAGGAATTTACAGATTGTCCGGCAGCTTCCAAGTGGTTGCTTGGCTGAGGGAACAATTTGAGCTTTGTGAGTTGGTCTTTATTATCAAGCTTGGGTGGTGGTGATCCCACATCTCTCATAAATTTTCAGCCGGCGATCTTGACCTCATTTCTGCGATCGAGGAGCCAAGTTGCCCACAATACGACGTTCACGCTGTCGCGACGTTGTTCAAACAGTATCTGCGAGATTTGCCAGAACCCATTCTGACTCGCGCTTTGATAAGCGAGTTTCGAGGGGTCCTCGGTACGTATTATAACGTCGCCCGTCGGGCGAGAGCAAGTCCAAGTGACGCAGGCTAATGCCGTTGCCATTCCAGAGGCCCAATCTCGTGAGGAACAACCTCCCGCGCTCCGAAATCTCGTCAGCATGCTCCCGGAACCCAACCGCGCCCTCCTTCAAGTACTCATTGAGCACCTCGGTCGCGTCGCTGACCATTCCGAGCGCAACAGGATGACGTCGCCCAACCTTGGGACCGTGTTTGCATTCACGTTAAAAATCCCCGGCGAAGTTTTGTGGACGATGATGGCATCGGCGTCGGAAATCTTTGGCAGTCACGCTTCTTGACCGGAAATTGCACGAATGGAAAATGGTTAAGTCCAATTTACCGATTTACGATTTTGCAGGTGCTGGGCACCACCAATCCAAATGCACAGACTACGGGGTAATAAAGCAAGCTTATCATTATCATTTCCTCTTTTTGTACATGCTGATGAAGAAAACACTTTGCATCCGAAAAGAGCTCAGAGCTCCTCGTCGTCCGACTCGAATAACAAATGGTTGCGTCTGATGTACAATTTTGCAGGTGCTGGGCACCGATCAAAATGCAAGAGTCCGAGTTCGCTCCGCCTCGACCTCACTTCGCGTGAATAATGACTCGCCCCCGGCGGACTCCGCGAGAGCATATAATTCCGCTTGACAGTGAATGCGCCTCCGGCGGTCGCCTCGGTCAGCGCTATCGCGCTTAGGCACCTGAATGCTTGCTCCACGGGCTGTCCGACTGGATGAGGCAAGGCGCATCGCCCATTGTGTGGGCAAGAGGGCCTTTGGCTTTCTAGAATCGTCGGTATCATTATTCTCGGGAAACACTGCAAACTGTAATTGGCAGTGAGGCGTCCGCTCAACTCGCGATTTGTGCGAAACGAGCGAGGAGGCAATGGAGCACCGTTTCCCTCGTTCTTTCGATCAGCCCAGCCCGTGTAAAACGTACGATTTCCCTCTCCTTTCCAGTCTGTGGCATGTACACGCACAGGAATCGCATCGAAAGCCATAGCAGGGAACACAAAATCCGTGGTCTTCTTGCAATCACTTTTGCTGCGACACCGCCACCATCCACAACGCCATTCTGGTCATCAAACGACCGAGTTCACACATCAAAACAAGCACAAGCTGTCCAATGAGTGAGGCAAACCGAATGTGGAATAATCAGCACTGCCTGCTCAAAGCACACAGCGCACTGTCGGATCGGACATGGCAGCGTAAAGCAAGTGTTTTCCGTCCTCGAACCCTTTACAGATCGCGTCTCCAAGCACTCTTCACAAAAGACCAGCGAATTCACGGGGACCGCAGCAGGCTAAACTTTTGCGGTCGTCCACTCCCGACCGAACGTTAATAATGAAGGCCGTTGTCGTTTCTCAGCTCACAACACCCGAGGGACTCGCCGTCAGTGACGTGGCGGACCCAATCTGTCCACCAAATGGCATCATCGTGAAGGTCAAGGCTATTGGTACGGATCGCTGGTTTCCGCACATCTGACCTCATTGAAACAAACATGGAAATGCACGAACAGGGCTCAACTTTGTCGACTTTCTGCGCATCCAGGGAAAGCATCAGGTGAGCTCTCTCTTCCGACGCCTGGGAGGAGAAGTCGTCGTGACATGACATCGCCCCTCAGCATAAGCCGAAGCTGCCGTTCGTTGGCGGTATGGAATGGGCAGGACACGTAATTGAATGTTGGTCATCTGCCTTTGACTTCGCCCAACCGATTTTAAGAAACGTGCTTGCCAAAGCCGGTGCCGAGACGCGCGCACTTTATCCCATCGGCACACGACTCTTTGGGGGGGTGGACATGACGGGCGGAGGATGCTGGCAGGAGAAGGTCTTGATCGTGGACCCGCTCGCCATGGAGAAAACGTACCGACTGTTTCGGACGCCTGAGTCCCTTTCCTACGCCCAAAGTTGCAACGTCATGGCGAATTACAACACAGTAAGAGTGTCTCAGCTTCTTGATCTGGTTTCGTTTCGTTGTTGATGGCTTTGATGGCCTGCAGGCGTGGGCGGGACTTGTTCTCCGAGGACAACTCAAGAAAGGTATTCTTATTGCTGTTCATCCCTCCCGTGTAACGTCCACACCTAAAACACTAACCACCAGGCGAGCTGGTCCTCATCCACGCCGCCGCGGGTGGGGTAGGTCTTGCCGCCGTGCACGTGGCCAAATACTACGGGTGCACCGTCATCGGCACGGCTTCCAGCGCCGAGAAGCTGGACGTCCTTAAGCGCAACGGATGCGACTACGGAATCAACTACGCCGAGAACCCGGATTGGGTCGCGGAGGTCAAGAAGATATCGAAAGGGTTGGGGAGGAAGGGTGTGTGGGTTGGTGTGGACGTTGTGGTGAGTGGCGCACAGGTCGAGCGTCGGAATTGCGAAACGCCGCGGCTTTAGGGCGACAGCGCTGACCGAGGACTCGTTCGTGGAGAGAACTCGAGGTCTAACCGTCGGCTAGGCACTGACCGGGGCTGTCAGCCCGAGGCGAATGAACCCTGCGCGAAGTGCATACCAGAAGGAATCTTAATGGAGTCGAGCGACTTCAAGCTACTGCACAATCTTCATTTTCACCACTTACCTTTTCATTCAAACAACGGCAGTACGACCCCGTCGGTTTTGTCACACCCAGCCTGAGCGCAGCTGCGTGGAACTGCCGGATATTACTGATCGGTTGGTACCATTCTTTGCGGTTGCGATTCCCCCCGAAACGACGTACATACTATTGACCTTCTGGTCCTTTGCAACGCATTTTTTTTTTCCACACAGGTTTCGTCGCTCGCGACGCCGCCAAAGATCCCGAAATGGTGCCCATGAACAGGACGTTGATCAAACAGATTTCGATCGTCGGCGTGAGAGCGGGAGAAAGTGAGTGTATACTTTTTCCCCTCCCTTTTGCCGTCGCCACTCCCGAGCCGCCTGTCTCACCGAGCACCGTACCCAAACTCCCACAGATTCTCGGCAGGACCCGTCCGTCATCCCCGGCACATGGAAGGGCATCTTTGACATTTTCGAATCCACGCCTTTTCGGCCCGTTGTGTACCCGGGCAAATACGTAGGGCTGGGCAGTATACCGCGCGGGCTTGTGGACCTCGCGAGTCGCAAGACGTATGGGAAAGTTGTTGTTGAGCTCGAGGATGAAGATAAATCGCACGAAGCAAGGCTTTAGCTTTAATCCAATTCAAGTTCTAAATCATTGATTGCTAGAGTTTTAAAGTTAATTACGTATGTGTCGGCGCTTTTCTGGGCGTGATCCGGAGCCGAGCTCTTTGTGCGACCAGCAGTCCGCGAAGGCTTTGCCTTCTTGCGTGCTCTGCCCACACTCTCTTTACCTTTTTCCGTCGTGAGAGGTCCTTCCGACCTCTTCAGAAAACGCCACGAACTTCCCATTTCCACCTCTGTGGGAGGTGTTGCAAACTGCTCCATGATGCTATCGGAAATGGGTGACGGAGGGCACGTGAGAATGGTCACACGACTGTTCGTAAAGTGGTGGGGGTAAGAATCACACCAGGAAAAGCTCAAAACGGAAAGCTCACAGGTCCGGATCCAAGAATTGCCGGAAGTACTTTCCGTAAACACGGTGGAGGTCCGTCGCCGTGACCGAATAAAGCGACCGCTGGAACGCTTCCTCAGCTTCGAGAGTACCATAACCCTTCAATTTTGAATCGTCATTTGGGATGCGTTTTCATCGACATGCAATGAAAGAAAATGTTACCAACCCGAAGAGCCGCTCGCATTGCCTCAGAAATGACACCATCACCCGTCGACCTCGCAGCAACAATCCGATACGCAACGCTCGCCCTCGCGGTCTCAATGTCGAACTCGGAGCAAAGGTTGCGCCAGCCTTCCTCTGTACCGAGTTGCTCAATGATGTTGTAGAAAGAAAGCAGCGCTTTGCGAGGCTCTTGAGAATCGTGTATGTCCACGCCGAGTTGACCGGTCCACAAGAAAGAGCCTACAGATGCACCATAGGCGTGTCCAGAGCCTCTGACTGCAGTATATAGCGGCCCTTCTGTTCGTGAGATAAGCTCGCACAGAAGCACAACTGAAACAAGGAAAATTAAGTTCAAAATGACAGCATGTGAGAAGCAAAATTATCATACCAGGATAGTGATCTGGATGGAATGGTGTTTCCAGCAAGTCACAGGGCACAACTTGACTGAGAAAGCTTGCGGTCACCCCTTTGATCGGTACTGCGACGGACCTCGTGAACTTTTCTGACACAATTGCAGTATTGAAAGGGGTCCGGGGGAAAGGAAACGGAGATAGTATCTGCGAATCCTCATCAGGAGGGTGATTTCGTTGATTCGACGATCGCGTCGACTTTGTCGGCATTTTCTGCATTGGAGAAGGAGCTTTGATGGACTTCCACATCTTAAACTCTGCATCCCAACTCGCTAAGAACGTGTTGAGCCAATCTTCGGGACTGTCGTTCTTGCTGTTGATCGGAAATGACAGCTGAATGTAACCAGGCGTCCGTTCCAAGGGATCAACACTCCCTGTCGACACTGGGGCAATGAGCCACCGCTTAACCTCCTCCAACTTGTCGAGGATGCTCTGACCATCTCCGCTCCGAATCTGTTTCACAATCTTCTTGAGGAACTTCTTCTGAGCGAAAATGCTGATTGCAGCATCGTTCAAGTTGGCAACGGTTCTTGATCTCTTTCGATGGATGTCTCCGTTTCCTTTCCTCTCCCTCTCCTCATCTTTGTAGGACATCACCCTCGTGCCAACGGCAACAACCATTCCGGAAGCATCTCGTTCCGTGTCAACACAGTCACTGATCAAATTGCGCGCGACTGCCAATGTCCGTTCTTTCGTCCAAGTGGAACAAAGAAGCACCCTGATGAGCCAGGATGCTGCGGAGGAAAGTTCCTCCGGCAAACAGGACCCCTCGAGTACAAAGACTTCAGCGAGCCATGACGTATGGAAAATATCATTTCCCAATCCGACGGCCGCAGAGTGAGAGGCGAGCAGGTGGGATGACCTGGTCGCAACTTCATTCCACGGCACCACCTCCGTGGTGGTGTCAAGTCCAGTTTGCAAAGCAGTTCCCGAATCTGTCTTCGAGGTTATCAGAGGCGTTGCAAACAACAGTTCTTGAAACAGCACAAGATATGGCCTGAGTCGATCAGGCAAATGTGCTGTGTTCAAAACAACTTTGACCGATGCGAAGGCAGTCTCTGTGCGCACGAGCTGGGCGATCCCAAAAGGTCTGTCTTCGTTGATTTCGAGACCATCGATTTGTTTGACGACAACCGAGACTGGTATCCGACTCGCTTGAGTAGCATCAGGAACAGGGGGCATCGCGGCAACCACGTCTTTCGGTAAGTTGATTTTATTTTCTTCAACGGCAACTTCTGCATCCTTTTGGAGGCGGGCAAGACCATCAGGCCCCAGGGAGTCGATAAGGCTCTTTTGTTCCTCGCTCTTTTGACTCGCTTGTCGTTCTGCAAGCTCCGGCGAAGGTAACATCATCACTTCCACACAGGGTGCGTCCAAAAACCACTTTTGTAGCAATGTCTCCCAAAACTCTGTGGTGCCTTCTTTCTCCAATCGATCAATTTCGTCGAACACATGCATTCTTGTCCCTATTGCGGGCACACCCCCTTCAGCTCTCGTGTCTCCAATCTGTGAACTAGGGGCCGAAAAGTGTCTCACAATGTCTGGCACCAAACTCGACGCGAGAACATCGTGGGGGTCCTCTTGCAATGCTTCGAGTAGTTTTATGCGATGCCGGTGAAGCACAGGTCCCATGGTACTCGGTGTGAGGGCGTGGGTTGCAAGGAGACTTTCCATGGTTGAGCGAAGATGACCATGAAAGAGTCCTCCAGAGAACAAATCTGGCAGATCAGAAGAGTTCGTAGAATCATCATCGTCAGAGGACTCGTCAGAATCATCGTCATCGTCATCGTCACCCTCCGAGTCAGATTCGTCAGAGCCTTCCTGATCACTTTGAGCCACATCCTCCCATTCCGGGTCATCCGCATGCGCGCCATCAACCACTTCTGCGTCCTGCATCTCCAAATCCACACCGTCTTCGCTTTTGCACTCTCCAGTTCCAGCATCATTTGTTTCCTCTTCCTTTTTCTCGTAAGGGACACCCGAAAATTCAATCAAAATCGCACCCCAGACCCAACCCCTCACGTCTCCATCGACAGTGCTAGCCCATGGAGTTTCTTTCTCCACAAATGCGGTACTCAGGGGGCTTGACGCGGTTTCCGTCAAGTATCGAATAAGGACGTCAAGCGCTACGTGAGTCTTCACATCTTCGCTTGGAGGACCAGGCCACGCATACGCGAGAGACCCTTGGGTGGCGGCGGAGTCACCAGCGGGAAAGTAATGGGTAAACGATTGAAAAGGTGGGAGGCTAGGCGGAGGCTTGGTATCGCAGAGGGATGGCGGAATCGCAGCCGGTTCGCCAAGAGCAAAATTGAACACGGAGAGGAGGCGATCAAAGACAGTGTCGGGAGATATCTGATGCCCGCACAGAATGAGAGTTAAATTGTCCAAAGTGTAAAACCTGCGATAGGAGAAGGGGGAACTGTTTTGAGAAATGCACGCAAGCACTTGAGCTCATAATTGTGTTATGCTCACGCTGCATGGTATCGTTTGATCGCCTCATTGTTGAGTTTGACAATCTCGGGAGTAAGCCCGCCACATTCGCGGGAGTAAGTACTGGTATTGGAGAATATATGTCGGCGAATTGCGTGGTCAAGCTTAAATCGTAGCAAATCGTTGGGGAAGAAGAAGTTCAGTTGGACAGCTCGAATTCAAAAGACCTCCGCTACTGGCACCACGGATCGACAAGGTATTGACCTCCGTGGTGCTGTGAAAAGCAAAGAGACTTACCAAATCGCCTTCCGTGTTCTCCCGGCTCGCCATTTCACAATATACTACCCCTTGGTGACTCCCCTGACCATCGACGTGGTGCACTTCCATAGAAAATTGAGAGTCGCGCAATGTTGGATGTAAAACATGGTCCAAAAACACTGGCAATAGATTCAGCATGCCATCGAGACCTGGACACGTCCGAAGTGGATCAATTTGACGAGACGGCTTTACAATTGCGATGACAAAACTCACCGACTGTGACAGCAAGATACGCAGTGTGGTCTTCCGTGGTATAAGCATTGGTTCCAGTTGAGAGGGACCTATTCGCCAAAAGGTCCAGATACCCGCGGTGGGGAGCAAGAAACTTGCTCCCGCAAAACACCAGGTGCTCCAGCGTATGAGCTTCGCCCGCGTCTCCCCATGACTGGGTTGGTACGACGAAGCTCGCCGAGACCAAAGGCCCAGGAATGTCAACTAAGACAAGCCGGAAGCCAGAATGGGTCCTCCGTTCGTCAGTACCAAGGTTGTTTGACTCGGCACTTGCGCTTGCTCCACTCGTTAAAGTGGGGTGGTCATTTGATATTGAAGTTTCCAAACGATGGACAGACACACTGGACAGGTACCCCGATGGAAGATTGAATGTGTTCTCCGACTCTGGGGAGAATCTAGACGCGGTGATCTTCCCCATAGTCTGGGACGTGCAATTATTATTGAAATCTTTGACAATCAAACTTTCGGGTGCAGCTCAAGTCGCACCAATTTCTGTGGCGAATAGACCGCAGTTCCGTGCAGGGTGCACGCAGATATAAAAGCGCGCAGTTTTCTCTTTCTGGATCATCAACCCTTCACCACATACGAATCCACGCGGACTCGACGCGATTGCTAAGGTACGCAAACAGACCGGGAAATCATCACTCAATTCGGAACGTTCCAAGCGGCAATGCGATCCAGTGTGGAGGGACGAGATGACTCTAATTCTTTCCCCAACTTATCGACTCTGCTGATACCCGAAAGTTGTTAACTGCCAGTTACTGTGTCTGATCCTTCATTGTCGTTGCCGCTTGGAGACTGGATTGGCGTCATTTTCCTGGATGTTGCAGTCTTGGAGCATCACTGATTCGATCCCTCTCAATGTTTCACAGGTCACTCGAACTATCAATTTCAATTCGTTTGCGATTTCAGTGAGTTTCTACTCGTCGTCATGCTGTGCTATAGCAATGGACGTGGACCGGAATGATGATATCGGGAGTCATTTCCCAAACTTCGCAGTTTCCACCATAAGCTGGCTCGGTCTGAGCCTGGCTGATGATGGCGTAATTCTTCCTTGGATGTCTGACTCGGAAAATTTTACGAATTTCGTCTCGATGAAGTTTGTCGTGACCAATTTGTAACTCGTTTGTTGTCTCCATCCCTAAGGGTGAATCTGTTCATGGTATTCGATCTCACTTGTATATTCCATTATGTCCTGTTTCCAATACATGCAGTTTCCGTAAATGCTCGACGTTTCTCTGCCTGGCTGCTCTGCCCCCCCCCCCCCCCCCCCCCCCCCCCCTGGGGAAAAGTTGTTTTGATGAGTGATACCAACAGCAATACATTACATAAACAATTTATATCTACAGGATTTTGTGGATAATGGTACGAAAAAAAAATGGTGCAATGTCTGCTAGGGTAGTCCTTTGGGTGTAAATAAAATGGCAAGGCATCCAAACATCGTTGTTGCGCCTGTAAATATTTGCATCGGGAGGCTGAAACGCAATCTCTGGTGAAGAGACACGTAACCGCGAATTTTGAACGGCTCCAGTACTCACAAGTTGGTGTTGCCGTCCTCTTTGCTGATGTCGATCAAATAATTGGCGACTGGAGGTCCGGCAAGTGCCCCAACTGCTTGAGCAGCCGTAACTACAAGCAGAGTCTCAGTATTCTACTCTCACGCACGGTGGAAGCTTACATGGAAACTCACCCATTGCGACGGAAATACGTGCAGATTCAGCGTCAAACGATGCGGTGGCCACCTGACTGAGTAGGGCAGGGTAACCAACGATGAAGGCACCGTAGACAGAGACATGGCCGAGGAGTAGAATAAAATTCTTTGCATTCGGCTGCGGAGACAAAGTGTTAGTAACAAGATGACCCAATCGCTTAGATACCAAACTCACCCAAAACGCAAGTGCAGAGGTTCCACCGATGAGCAAGCTCAAAATAAGCACTGTACGACTGTTAACCTTGATGGACACCAGCGCAAGTATGATGTGACCAACGATTCCCGCGCCACTCATCACACCAAGCACAATGCTCGTCTGCAGGGGTGACAGCCCGATGGATGTGCCAAAGATGGGAATGTTAAACCATGGAGCGAAGTGTCCCTGGAGCGTGGAGAAACCATCGGTGTTAGCTTCAATTCGAGAACGAGGGTCTCAAATCACCCACAAAGGATCCAATGAACGCCCCAAGCCAAAGACCGAAAAAGGAGCCCCTTCCAAACAACGAGACGCTGTGGAAAATCATTTCCGCTCGAGGAGCCTTTCGTCTTTGCAGAGGGAACGCGGCAATGAGCATCACTACCAGGCATTATCGGAGACTCCATTTAGGAATGATTGCTGATAAGCAGGGCGATTTGCATACCCACGGACGCCAACGGCGATTCCAAATACTCGGAGTGTCCAGTTCCAACCCAGCCAGCTCGACAGCAACTGAATGCCAGGTGACGCAACCATTGGACCGACCGAAAAACCTGAACTCCTGTCAGCTTCATTTGTATAAACCTTTGGGTGCACACCAACTAACCACTCATAGCAATGCCCTGAGCCAAAAGCCGACGCCGTGGATGAATCCATTGAGAGATCAAGGCTACGGCCGGAAACAAGCCAAATGCACCTCCGACCTGTTTCCGTTGATTTTATTCGTTATTTGAGAGCCGCAACCGTCGTCAAGTTTTTACTCACACCAAACATGATCCCCTCCGTGAGGAGCAGCTGCCAGTAGTTGCTGGCCAGAGAAGACAGCAGTAATGCGCCACCCATCAAAATTCTGTAAAAGCGGATCAGCTCGGTGACAACAAGAAAAAGCCAACTTTGTTCTGCTCACCCTCCAAATAAGACACTTAGACGGAAGCCCCATGCCTCAGCAAACTTGTTCGCTGGGATGGAAAGTCCGAACACAAGACTCAGTCCAGTGCTTCCAGGTATTGCTAGAACCCAATTTGGAAGGTCGGGAAGGACACCAGTAGCAACAAAAAAGCGCATTTGTATTCCCCACGTGAGGAGCCCAGCGGAGGTGCACTGCAGTAGAAAGGTAGAGATCACGCTGGGTGGTTCTTGTTGCCAGAACATATGGATAATTCACGATGAACTTACACCGCACGCCAAAAAAGCAGCAAATACAATCGCCCAACCAATTGCACCTTCGTAAAGTTCGTAAAGCGACGTTTTTGTTGAGGTATGGTCATCTCCGTGAGGTTTTGCGGGTCGCTCCTCGTCAACTCCACGCCAGCTTATCTTGGATCGACTGCTACTTGAGCTCATCTCCTCTCCTGTTGTGTTGTAGCGACCTGGGCTCGACGTATCACTGCTCCGGAATGTAGTCGCTGAGCGATATGGCGAGGAGCCGAACGTCGTCTTCGTCTTCAACTCTTGACCGATACTTTGATTGCTGGACGTATTTGTCTCCGAGTACCCTTCGCTCTTTTCAGAGTCATCATAGAGTGGATAACGTCGTATAGAACCATCAGATGATACGTCGACAGAATTTCCAGTGTAAGAGGTCGAAACTTCGGAGTCCGATTCCTCGGACACCGAGGTTACAGTGGTAGATTCGGTTTGGTACGATGCGGATTCGTCACCAGTCATTGACGCCCCCAGAGATGATGTGGACATTTGTGTGGAGTCCTCCCTTGCTTCGATGTTGGCGTGCATAGAGGACGATCTTCCCGGCGAATGGTTAGCAAAACCAAGACGTGACTGCAGCGCGCTTGATGTTGAAGGGGTCGGAGTGGAGCTAGCTCGAAGGGGTGTTCCAAAACGTGGGAAATCGCCCAGCGCCTTAGAAGGTGTGCTCTGATAATATGAACCTGTCGGCGGCGCGATGTTTTGGGGGCCCGCATCCGATTGCGAAGGCGCAATATTTGCGTCCGTTTGGTTAGATAACGAAGGCATCGAACGTCGTGCTAGCCCTGCTCCTGACATTTCTGCGATATTCCTGTCACCGGCTGCAGCTACTGCTTGCGATGATGGCCTCGGCCGACCTGTGAACGGCCGACTCAACGTCGTATCTCCCAATCGTGCCGAAAAGTCCGCCAAAACATCTTCTACGTCCGTAAGAAGTCTGCCAGAAGCTCGAGGGAGAAGGTCTGTTGCCTGGACGTTAATGTGGGACGAGGACTGTTCTACTGGTAATTCTTGTTGAACTGCAGGTAATGGGACGCCCCGTATAGGAGCACGAACAGTGGACAACGAGTCGGCTTCAGATTCGTCATTCGTAAGCTCGGTCGATGGGGTCTCTTGAAGTGACTCGGTTGCGCCAGATTCATCGTCGACCCAGCCACTGGAATCCGAGTCAGCTTCAACGGTGGGGTCCTGGTTGTGAGAATAGAAGATTTGAATCCTATAAAGTAAAAGATCATTACGTTTACTCACCGATTGATTCGATATCGTGGTGGATGAGCCAGCTATCAATGCTCCCGAATTTCCGGCACCTGGAACGGAAACTCTTGTCTGCATTGGTGGTGTGGAGGGGCTGTTTGCCCAAGCTGAACTTGGAGTGAACTGCCACGACGGAGTGGTTGTCGGCTCACTTTCCGCCATGGTTGGCCGGGGCGGACTGACGACAGATCTCGTCGGAAGCGGAAGACTGATTTTTGCGCGGGAAGGTGCTGGAATAGGTCGAGGAAGGGGGACCGGTGCCCTCGTAGGTAGTGGAAAAAGTGGCTGATTCTGTAGTGACGGTGGGGGGACTGGTGGTAAGGGTCGGTGCTTTCGGGAAGTTTGTTGTGAAGTTGCCGGCATCCCAATCATGGCAACGTCAGGTGGCCTGAGGGAGGGAGCCGCAGCCAAGACTGGTGCCACTTCACCAAGGGTGACAGATCTTCCTGGCAGATTCAGTGGGTCGGGTATTGGCGAAGGAGGGACAATGGGTAAGGGAAAGCGATCCCACTGAGCACCATCAGCAGATGAGAGCGATGTTGGCCGAGAGTCGGGGGATGGAAAAACAGTTCGTGACGGTGTGAATGCTGGATAGGACATCGGTCGGTTCAACACCCGCGACGAGCTCTCTTCATTTTCAATATTCGCCGCCTCTCCAGTTGTGTCTCCAATTCCAACGAGGCCTGCGGAAACATCTGAAACTTCCACTGTCACCGCTGCGAGGCGTGAAAGTTCTTGGGCTTGACGTTCCTGCGCACCAATCCCTCCTACAAGGGACGAAACACCTCGAGGCGGCACCTTAGACCTTAAGGTTGGCCTTGAATGCTTCCGTACAAGCGCTCCTGCTGGTGGTGTGATAAAACGGTTAGCCATCGTATTTGATCGTGTGGCCCGAGCGATGGCGATGTCAATTTGCGAAGGAGTAGAGGATGACGAGGAGGCGGAGCGACTTCGTTGGCGAGGCTTCCCAAGGTCACGAAAGAAGAGGTCAGTTGTGGAGGTGGACGAAGAAGTGTTGGAGGTGCCATCCGAATCGCTGTCGCCATCCTTCATGGGGGATTCGGCGCCCCCACCGAGTTCGTCCTCAACTTCCCATTCATCATCGTCCACTTCATACTCTTCACTTTCTGCTGAAGAGAGGGTGCCGGATCCTGACTCAGACCCTGGGACAGATCGTACTGGACTTTGGAACCGCACTGTCCGTCGTGCCTTGTTCTGCACACTGGAAGGAAGTCCATCAGATCCAATAAATCTCCGCGGTCCAGTTGGTTCTTCGCTCGAGGTGGGAGCTGATCCGTCGCTTCCTGGTCTTACTGATGGCGATGTCCCTACAGCAGAGGAAGGTTCGGAGTTTGTGGAAGGGGATGAGCCAGTCAGAGGAGGGGGCGGGCTATACGGTGGATTTGGAGGCAAGGGGACCATGGTACTGCTGGGGGGACGAGATGGCCCTACATACTGAGCTGGTGGCAGTGGGCCATGTGGCGACTTTGGGAGCGACCGAGGGCCCGATGTTCTGCCCTATGCATATGCATATTCAAGTGCAACATTCCAGTGCATAGCCGTAGTGGCGGAATGGAAACTGTCAGCCTTTCCCCCGGGGGAAGTGAGACAAGGTGGCTTCCATACCTCCGCGGAGTCCCCAGGTTCACCAGAACGCAATTCATGTCTATTTCTGGGTCCGCCCTGTAACATCGTTGCGCTAGAGGCGCCCGCGACACCAGGTCCCTCCGTCTGACCTGCAGATGGGTTGGGAAACCTTATGTGATAAAAGGTGTTTAGTTGAACATTTCCAACGATTCCCAGCATCGCCATGAAAGATAGAGTCGCGATCGCACCTTTGGTTGTGCGATCCAACCCTTGGTCCGTGTTCTGTTTCTAGAAAAGCCAATCGAGACTTTGAGGATCCTTCCACTCACTCAGGTAGTTCTTGTTTTTCAACCGCCCGCCGCTTCATCCATTACCGCAGGCGTTGAGGTTTCGCTGCAAACGGTATCCCACTACAATTCGCAGAAATATAAGATCGATTGTATCTTTCCAGCTTCGTCAACTCCGGCATCGATTGGAGTGGATTGTGTCACGATCACGAGAAAAACCTGAAAGGCGGAGAAGAGTCCGATCCATGGACCTATGGATGCTGTTGGTTATGGCACGATTCACAGCAACAGGAGAAAAGCAGACCCGGTCTTTGACATTATATACTTAAATACGACAACATCGCGTGCACTAAGAGCGGCAGAGTTCAACACCTGCAGAGTTCTTTATATCACTACAATTTCATTTGTTCACGTTGAGGGGTGGAGTCATTTGTTGCAAAGTGCAATTGAGAAGATGGGTTCGGTGCCAACTTCATTTCCAATCCCGTCGATTTTGAAAGGAAACCGTCATGGTATGGTACTCCGACGCTCCGACGATCTGCTGATACTCTGATCCCCTAACTTCATGCGTGTCTGACGTCACTTGCACCGAAAGTCTTCGATTTATCTGCGCGTAAAACGCATCCGGACGACATACTTTGTCGAAGCGCAACCGACAGACACCGTTACGCAGCTCAAAACGAAGATTGCCCACATCGCCGGCGGAGGCCGCACGGAAAAGGAACTGAAGCTGTCGGTTGTAGCAACGGCCACGGGTGGAGTTCCTGTGAAAGAGGGCACGCCAAAGGAATACACGACGCTTGATGACAATGCGGTGCTGGAGCAGATCGGATTTCAGGTGAGCTGGGCCGCGGGAGCTGTGGCATCAATTGGATGAATGTGCTTTGTGAAGACGGCGAACCAGCGATTCGGACGGCTTCCCGCGTACCTTTAGTGTACAGGGGCTGGGAACTGGAGTAACACGAGATGGAAGAGCCCAACGATGGACGGCGGACACAGTCGACGTTGTGCAACGACCGAACTTCAATTGCACCCCTCTCACGCCTCTGTCTTCATCGAAAGGACGACTCTGAGCTCTTCGTCACCTACTGGCTCCCTGAAACGTCCAAATGGGAAGACGTCGACGTGCCCCCCTTCGAGGCGCTGGAAGACGACGCTTCGGCCGCCGGCGGGAGTGGTGCGGGGGACAAGGAGAAGGTGGATGAGAAGGGCAAGGGTCGCGCGCGGTGATGTGGTGGCAAGGGATACAGCGGCGCGTGGCAATTTCTGAATGGAGGTGCGGGAGGTATGGGAAAGAAGGAGCAGGTGGAAGGGTTAGGGAATCTCTCGTCATGACGTTACTTTTCGGTATTCAAGAAGATGTATCATGTGTACAAATGCATATCCCACAGATACCCATGTTCACGTTTTCTACACATATTTACAAAATCCCTCAGATTACGCTCCATTCAGCTTATAAATACACCCCACCATTTAGAACTTCACCAACCATTCGCTATCCTCTTCCAACCATCCACCAGGCGCAGCTGGACTCTTGGTGGACCTTCCCCGTCGCCGCACTGAGGAAGCCGCCATGGAGATGGACGTGTCGGGGGTGCGGGCGTTACCTGAATGGTTGGGCATTGTGAGACAAACCCCGTCCTCACATTGACCGGCGACAACTCAACTCACGGAACTTCATTTCCAATGTCCGTTTGAAATCTTCGGGACTGTGCCCTTTGTCCTGCGCCGCCTTGCCCTTGGCGCCGGCGTCTCCCACACTTCTGCCACCGCGACTCGAATTCCCCTTCGCCCCGCCTGCTCCTGCTCCCGCTTGCGTCGACCGAAGCTTTACATTTCGAATCTGTTCCAGCATGGGCGCGTCTCCTCCAGCCTGCGCCGCGGAAGGTTTCGGTGGCGGTGCAGCGTGAGCAGGAACAGGGTGGGGTTCGGCGGACGCAGCAGCCTTACGGTGAAGCGCGTCCGTCGCCGGAGGTGCCCGCGCGTTGGTGCGAGGTGCGGTTGAAGAGGGTTGGGGGAGAGCAGGAGGAGGTGGTGGTGGGGGCGGGAGCGGGGGCGGTGGAGGCACACCACCGGCTCGCGATGGCGGGAGAAGGGGAGGAAGAGCGGCCGATGCCGAGCTTGGGGCGGAATGAAGTGGGGCAGCGCGCGACGCCAACACTCTGGCCGGATGTGGAGCTCCTGCGGCCGCGGCGGAACCACCTACGAGCACACGAGGATTGGGAGGTGGGGGAGGCGGGGGAGGTACGGTGTGCGCCGGTGCAGGTGCAGGCGGAGAATGGCGCGGGGCCGGTGCGGCGTAGGGTGCTGCCGTACACCGCGCAGGGTGTTGGCCACCGGCACTCCCACTCCTTTGGGCAGCGCGTGGTGCAGACCTCGTCTGCGGGTGTGGGTGTGGGTATGGGTTCGCAGCGCCGTACCCAAACATACCCCTCAACGCCGCCGCAGCTGCGGTGCGCATCATATCTGCAACGGCCGGGGCGGGCACGTCGGGGAACCCGGCGTCCGAGGTCGACGTGCCTCGGGAGGATTTGAGCCTGGCGACCTCGTCGCGGAGACTGGATACTTCGCGCAAAAGCAGTGCGACGGAGGGGTCGGCCGAAGCGGGTGCGTCGGGCATGTCTTCGTCGTCACCGGCGGCGTCGGCCCCATGGTCCGAGAAGGCCTCGTGGAAGGGAGCGGCGTTGTCCAGATGCGGATCGCACAGCTCCTCGTGAAGCCCTTGGGCCTCTTTGTCGCCGTCCAAGTGGTCGTCGCCTTCGAACAGATCGTCATCGACCTGGTCGATGTCGTCTTCAGGGTCAGCAGGCAGACGACGGTGGTTGCCTCGCTCGCTATGGAGCAGGACTTGGACTTGTTCATCTTCTTCTTCGTCTTCTTCTCGCTGGGGTTCTCGCCACGAAACCCTGTTGCGCTTCTTGGCCGAGCTCGAGGGTCCCGGCGATGTGACTGCGCTCTTTCGTCCGGCCGGTTGGCGAAGGACGGGATCGGGCGTTTTGGGCCACAGGGCTGGGAGCGTGGGGTCGTGATCAATGTCCATGGATATGTCGGCGCGTCTACTCGTTGGTGGTGGTAGTGGGGCGGAGGAGGAGGAGGATGCGGCCGCGTAGGAGGCAGGGTACGAGAAGCGGGGGAAGGAGGTGAGTGGAGGCGGCGCAGAGGACGAGTAGGCGACTGAGGAGAAGAAGGGGTTGTCTGGGACGGATGCCGCGGTGGGAGGGTTGAAGGGTGCTACTGAGGGCTGCGTGAGAGAAGCTGTCGTTCCGGTTGGGCCCAAAAATCCGCGCAAGATAGAGGCAGCCTGGCTGGAAGAGCTGCCTGCCACGGTCGCTGTCGCTGTCGCTGCGGCATCCAGTTTCAGAGTGGTTTGTCGCGCCGGTTGTGGTCTGAGTGTGCCGTGATTCGGTTTAACGACCCTTCCGAACTGCGACCTGGACTTTTTCGAGTTTTGTGACTTGTGTTTCCCGGCCACGACCTTTGCGACCGCCGAGGCGAATGCCGATGCCCCGACCGCGAGTTTCTTGTACCAGGGCAATGTCGCCGGAGTCTGCTCGTCCTGCTCCTGCTGCTGCTGATAAGGCCGCACCAAGCCCAGCACCGCACCCGCCCACGAGCCGTCCGCTGCCGCTGCATCGTCGCCCGCAGGACCTCTCCGCGCCTGTGTCCGGGTCCGACTCGGCGTTGACGCGCGACCTCTCGCTGCCCCTCCTCCTCGACCGCCCCGGGGCGTTCCACGCCCACCCCTGCCCGCGGCCTCCCCCCGTTTCGCTCCCGTCACGCGCGACGATGCCGACGATGCCTTCTCGGCCGACGATGATCCTTTTGCGGGAGAAGCGGACGGGATTGTCTCTGATTGCGCGGCGGTGGCGGCGGACGGTGATGCGGTGCGATTTCGCTGCGGCGTTTTCCGCTTTGCTGCTGGCGCCATCGGAGAGTGAACGGGGAAAGTGAAAGTGAATTCTAAGAGGTTGCTTTGGCCGCCCGAGGAGATGTAATGTATGATGCACACACCACGTTCGATGGCCTGCCAATAAAACAATCGCTCTTTACAATCGTTCTTCAAATGCATTTCATTTCTTCCGCCCCATCTCACCACGCCCGCGCCAGACTTTGTTTGCAGCGTCGCATGGCCGGGAAGGACGAGGACAGGGGGAGTGTGCAGATCGCCTTCGCGGGCGGCGAAGCCTGCGACGTCCAACCTTGTCAAGTCGAGTGGAAATCCACAAGCAAGGATGATCCTCTTAATTGCCAGGCTCGTGTGCATCGGAAGGGGCGTCTCTGCCGTGAGTGGCTCCGCTGCATCGGTCGATTGACCTTGCCAGTCTCACTTGCAATCGATCCGCATTCGACGACAATGGACGCATGACTCCAACAACACACACGCAATAGTCGCTTCGGCTACTCCGTCGGCGTCCTGACTCTCCTACTCCCTTGCACGTGGTTGCCTATTGGACATGCGTGGGTGCATTGCTGGTTGTAGAACGAACAGTCGAGGTCTTCTTCTTTTGGTGAGTGACTAACAGCAGTGGAGCGGGTTGTTGGTCGGAGCTTCTTTTGAATGTGAGAAGTGGTTGGTCAAAATGGAGAAACGATACTGGAGATACTGTCTTCATCGGGGAAACCCGAACCCACTATAACACCCCACACCCCCAGGGTTCCATTCTACCCAACCATCAAACTCCTGTTCCTCCTCCTCCTTCCCTTCCATCCAACCTTCCCCATCTTCTTCGTCCGCCGTGTCATCATACCCACCTACGAGCAATTCGTAGAGCCCGCCATGGCGTCAGGGGGTGTCCAGGACCTCGCCATCGCGTGCGCTGCGTGGGCCCAGTTTGCAACGGGCGAGGCCGTCAAGTGGGCAGAGAAGACGCTCGACAGCAATTCCGCGTCCTCGGTGAGTTCCCTCCGCGAGCGCAGCGAGCCCGAGGCCTAAAGCGCTGTTAGGTGCTGACCGAGGCGTCCGCCGGAGGCGAGTGACCTTGCGCGAAGCGCGATTACACGGCGTGGAGCGTTTCTTACACGCAACATCCCACGCAACGTCGGCCCGCTGGTGTGACTCTTCAGCCGTGCCACCAGGAAGCTGACCCGCCAACTTGTCCCTGCACACCACATACAGGCCGCGCTCTACCCAACCCTCCGCCTCCTCCTGCACGTCGCGCGCACATACATCCTCTCCGTGGACGCAAAACCCTCCCCCGCGCCACCATCTCCCCCACCATTCTCCGCCTCGGACCGTTCAGGAGCGCCCCGTCTCCGCTCATACTCCACGCCCTCCCACGCGCCCCTCGACGAGGCTCAGCCTCCCCTCGTGGCTGCTGCCGTGTCCATGGCTTCCAAAAGCCAGCTCACGTCATCCGTCGACTGGTTGTGGTCGCCCGACGCGCAGGGGCTCTCCAGGTCCCGCAGCGTTGCGCCGTTGGCGTCGCCCATGAGATTGATCGCGAGCGGGTACCTCGTTGCACCTGGTGAGTCCACTCGTGTCGCCTCGTTGGAAAGTGCGACTGTTGCACGCTTTTCCCGTGATAGGTCAGCCACACACGCCCGACGCGCAACCGGCGGCACCGTCTGCAACCCGCACACACACACGTCGGTCCACATCCAAATCCTCCTCCAACTCGCGCAAGCCATTCCGCCGTTTGCTCCGGGGCCGTTCGCGCGGGCATGCGGGATCACCCAGTTCCAACCAGCAGCGAGGCTCGTCTGCCGACGCCGCCCGGTCCATGTCGATCCTGCCCAGTACGGGTGACGCGGGGATTCCCGGGGGGTTCCCTGACACAACCCCATCGCGAACGAAACCAGCCGTGCAGTCGTCGCGTGTCTTTCTGGGCTTTTTCGATTCGCGCCGGGTGTCGATGAAGAAGCATTCGAGCGGGATGTTGCTGAACAAGCCGCCCAAAGAATCAAGCAAGAAGTTGCACGTCGAACGAGCCAATAACAGCGACCCCGATTGGGAAGAGCTGGAAAGAGACGTGCGCAATGAAGAGCACCGTCCTGTGCTCGTGGAGCACGGCATCACGCGGGGTGGGGTGGCGGTGCCATTCTCCGCTCGTGGCTCATCGCCGGTCGCACTCCCATCAACGGCGGGCACAAACGCGATTCGGTTCATTCGTGCGCAGCCGGCACCAACGAGTCCGGTTGAAGGCTACGGTGCTCCAACTTTGCATGAGCAAGCGGTACTCGTTCCCCCCAACAAGCGTGGCCTCGCGATTCCAGCAAGTGGAGACGGGGAGCCCCCACCTTTGCCCAAGCGAGGCCAAGAGCAAACATCTGGATACAACGGGGAACATGGGTTGCCCTCTGTGCTGGTCCGTCCACGCCCAAACTCCCGTCCACCGTCACCAGGACCTCGACGACACATTCCAGAATATCCCGATCACGCAGGTCCGACTACTCCCATGATGGGCGGCTCTCCTCCAAAAGTGGCAAAACTGTCCCGCCAGCTACGTGATCCTGGCGCGACTGTAACGGGTCTCCCAGTGATCATGGATCGCTCCGAGAAACGACATGACCCGACAAGCACAATGTGGATAGAGCCGATCTTTACAAGACTCAAGGGAGGAGATGCAGACTACAGATCAGATCCTAAAGAGGAAGCAGATGGACCGACGATCAAAGAAAGACGAAACTGGAAAGTGTTTGGTAAAAAGTAGAGCAAGTGCATCATAGATTCGACTGCGAAATACATTGGTGTTGCGAAGGCCAGCATCTATTTCAACATAGGGTTAGGTCGAAGGTGAATGGGAGTCGCGCCCTCCGGAGTCCCCGTGACAACTTTTTCCAGCCCCTGCGAGTCGCCATTGGTTAGATGAAAAGCAATGGTACAGGAACTTCACGAACGTACCAATTTTGCAAAAACACATTCGCTGAATGCTTTCTCTTCCTTTCGCACGGATTGGAACATGTGATTGTTCCAGTCGTAGGCTTCATAGTATGTTCTCCATTCGGTTTCGCAGTTTGCCTTCAATTTCCGAATCCTGAAATGCGAAGTTGCTCAGCGTTTGTCATTCAGAAACCAAGATTAAATGTATCGCCGAGGGAGATTCGGTGTTGTGCTTCTCCGTTCGCGGGGTGTGCTCCTTCGAAAAACGTTGTCCCGAGACAACACATCCTAGGTGTAGTGAGACACAGCTGCGCTATTTGCCCACTCAAATGCTTTCATGCCAAAAATGACATGGGTCGCATGACATTGAAGGAAAATCGTTGCTTCCGCAGATGCATGTCTCACTGCGATTATGACGAACGTGAGACCACTTACATGTCTTGGGCACATCGCGTTACCCTCCGTCCTTCTTTCAAACAGTGTTTTGGGTCAGCGCTTTCGCTTTTACACAGCATGAAGTCCTCGTTGACATCTTTGCAGTGAGCCCCGAGAAAGAAGGAGGCTGTCTCCAACGCAGCCGATGTCGCTCCCACTTCCTTCACTTCAGGAATGGAGGGAGATAGGGGTTTAGGCTCCACGTAGATTTCTTAAGGTGTCAAGTGGATGTTGGATTGCAAGAACAACGTGAAGGGATCGCACAATCACAGGGTAGCATACGATCAAAATCGATCGCGCATCAGAAAAATTTGTCGCGTTTTCTCACTATCCACGAAGATGGGATCCCTGTGAATGGCCATTTGGGGGAGAAGGGGGACGAGCAGTTCGGGCACACCAAAGGCAAGTGAGAAGACCGCAGTCCAGAACCCAATTCCTTCCGTTCGCGACTCTTGTGGGAGAAACATATATTTCTGCTAATTTACAGATGCTAGAATCCCATGCCCCCTCCAAGTGGGGCGCCGTAGCCGTTCGGTTGATAAGCAGGCACACCCATCGATGGAACGCCACCCATTGGCATAGGTGGCATGCCAGTTACAGGACCATACTACGGAACGAAAGGCGAATTTGAATTTATCATGCGGCGACGTGCTCAACAGTCTCTCACCGTGAGCATCAGAGGAGCGTTCATGGGCACAATAGCTTCTTGCTTTTCTTTCTCCTCTTCCTTGTGGTTTCTTTCCGTATTAGCCTTTTCCAGAGTGTCAACCTTACCCGAAAACGTTAGACAGAAATTGCAGCCAATTGGTCCGAGCATTCAACATACCTTCAACATGTACTCCCGGATGGTCTGGATGAGGTAGGGGAAGGCGAAGTCAAAGATACGGTTCCTCCAAGCGATCTCCATGACTACATCTGGTCGAAGCAGGTCCTACGATCCAAACACGGTGAGTAAACCTGCGAAAAATACATGTGCTAAACGGTTGCTCACATAGCAGGTATACAGTGCTGCTGCAAAGCAGTCGTAGTTCTTGTTTTCCACAAAGTATGCAAGGAGCTCTTCAGCAATTTCGGTGTCACGGGATTCTGACGCCGTTTCCATAGCGTCCTTGAATAGTTTATCCTGCTTTGAAAGGGCCATGGATTGTCTCCATCTTTTGTTTTTCTTTACGAGACAAAAACAATATCAGCAATGAAGGACGCCACTGTCAAGGGGGGGATGCAGTATACCTTGTATAAATGAGCGGCTATTCGACGGAATTCGAGGAGCTCGTGCTTTTCGAGACGTAAAGCAAGGGCCACACTGTCGAAGTTTTCAAAGTGGTCAATTGAGTCACGCAAAGATTTGTAGTCTTCTTCCTCGATCAAGAGGTCATTGTAGGCGGTATTGACAGCGTTGTTGTTTGCCTATAATATGGAACAGGTTTAGCGTTTCCCACCTCCGTGGACCATGTTTCTCGGCTTCACCTGTTGTACGGCTATCAAGTATTGCTTGATAAGGGGTAGGTGTCCATTCTTCTGGAACATGGAGACAACGCGTGAATGGTCCACGCGCGGAGTAAGAACTACAAGGAGATCATTAATTTGAAGGGGTTGCTCGTTCAAGTAAAATTGAAGTGCCTGCAAGTAGACGGGTATAAAACTCCAACATCATAGAACAGAGACCGCTCAATCTCACCTTGTAATAGATTTCAAGGTTCGCCACTTTGACAACCACGTCTTTGAACGGCCCGTGATCCCACGCAACAGATGAATGCGCCATCATTGTTAACGCGGCGTTGTCGTACTCGTCGTAGTGGGTGTAGAGGAAAACGAGCTCCGGCCACAAATGGGCTGCCTCACAGGCACGAATGACCTTGGGGATGTTAATGCGACTCCAGTAGAGCTTGAGATGCTCCATTAGCTTCTCAGGCTTGTACTTGGAGTAAAGGACAGCAAGCTCGGTAAACATTCCCATGTGTGCTCTTTCGAGGCCCAACCCGGCTTCAAGCATCGTCATTAGCTCTTCAAAGTAACCTCCTTTCTCGTATTGCCTAATCAACTCCTACAAGCGACAAGAGAGCGCTGTTGGAGCCATGACAATAGATTGGTGGAATCTTCACGACAACTCACAGTGAGCTCCTCAGCATGAATGATCAAATTCAAACCACAAATTTGAGCCAATCGGAACTCTCTGGCTTCGACGCATGCCGCGTTGACTTCCTTCCACACCCTTAAGACGACCAGTGTGGTTACTTGCAAAGCGGGCAGTGAGGAATCGGATGAAAACACCTACTTCGTGCTGCTCGCCTTCCTTGCACAATCGACGGCGTTCTGATATTCGCCCAGGTACACCAGAGTAGTGGCGAGTCTTGCCCAGTTGCTGACATTGCTGAACAAAATTTTGGCAGCTTGGAACAATTTGGCGTCGAAACATCGATCCCCAACATTTCCAATCTGCCAGAATGTAGGTCAGTGAATGAGTCATCACAAAATTTAATCGGGAGCTTTTACCTGGGCAATGTTTGGGGCCGAAATGAACTCTTCCAACTCTGCGAGGCGGTTTACTTTTGCGTACGCATAGAGCAGCTCACTCTCCACGACCGCTTCACGTGACTTTTTCCTTGCCATGAGCAAAAAGCGAACAAGATCATCGAACTTGTTCTCCCGCTCCGCCACTGAGATAACCTCGATGAAGTTGGTTGGATCGTCTGCTTTAATGTACGAATCAATCGCATCCTTGACTCGAGCATGATCCAATTGTGCTTTTGCTAGACGACTCCACACATCAGGCTTGTCGACTTTCTCCGCGTATTCGTAAGCGCGATCCACGTGGTCAAGATTCTCAATGAGCACTTTGACAGCCTCCAAGTGTTGCTCATACTTCTTGTAGATTGCATACGCCTCTTCGAAAAGTGTATTGGTAATTGCAATGCCAGCGATGTCTGGTGCATCATAGTTGTTCAGCCGCGTAACGTAATCCATAACTCGAGATCGGTCGGCCTCCAAGAACAGAGAAGTAAGGCATTGGAAACTGATGAAGATCCGAACCTTCACTCACCCTGATCGCGGTCAAAATCAACAGGTTTTGAAGGTTCCTGTTGTCACTAAACGCCGAGTTTTCAAGTACAAGCTTTTCCAACAGTTCAATGAGTTCATTGGGAAGATCGGCCGCCATGAATGCTTTCACTGTAATCGACACATCTTCGGGGTCTTGAGTATCCGGTAACGCCGTTCCCACGACCTGGTCAACAATTTGTCGCTTGTAGGGGTTATCATTGTTGAGAACAGATTGCCAAAGCTCGGGGCTGCGACGTTTGACCAGGTATCGTGCCTGATGTTTAAACATCGAATTCTCGTTGGTGATTTGGATAAGCTCGGCATCGCACAATCCCCGCTCGTACGCAATGAACGCAAGATAGGGGTCCCTCTTTTCACAGTATTTGCCGACAACTCGTGGGTCGTACATCTGAAAGTGCGAGGATCAGAAAAACAGTTAGTACGACCTCACTATTAATTAAAACGCACCTTGTTGTCTTTGAGGAAAGCCTCGGGATTGTTGTTACTGTCAATGTAGATCTTGGCAATGGCGTTGTAAACATTCACGTCTTGGGAGCCCTCTTTGACCTTGCTTTCAAGCCAAGGTAAAAGCAACTTCAAACGATTTCGCTTTTCGACCTCTACAACAAGTTCATCCACTGGAATCACACCGCGCACCGACGCAATCAGCTCCTTGATCTGAACCTCGGGACAATCCACATCCAGAAGCGCCCCGATGACAGCAGGAGTGCGAGCGGGATTGACTTTTTGCACATATATCTCAATGTACTTCGACAGCTCGTTCTGATAGAGATAGAGGACCAGGTCGTGAACGAATCCGAATCTGTCGCACACAATAATCAACGGCAATTGGTCTGTTAGTTTTGCTTCCTGTGTAGTGGGTAGAGCGTGAGCAATGCAAAAGATGGGCGTGTGCATAATGTTGAAACCATACCTTTAAGAAGTTTTTAACCTTTTCAGGGTCATAGTAGTTGCTCTCGCGAACGATGCGCTCCACTTCCTTGAGTTGCCCAGTGCGACACGCCGCTTGAATATACTTGAAGTGCACTTCGGCTTCAGTGCTGAAGTTGACAACGGAGCCAAGATAGTAGTACAACCCTGGAGTTGGGAACAAGACGTTCCTTAGTGGAATAGACTTATTGACTCAAACAAATTCATCTTACCTTCAAAACTTTTAAACGACTCAAACATCTGGATGAGTCCCTTCGGTCCCAGCTGCTCGGAATACTTGGTTGCTATCTGAACTACAATTTGCAAGTTCTGTCTCATGTTGCTGTTAAGCATCTCTTTGAGACATTCCATGGATTGGTCAACCGAAAGGTGCCCGAAGAAGTTGACGATCCACTGAAAGGCGTAAAGGAAAGGAATCAAAAAAAAAAAAAAAAAAAACGCGTTTAACGAAATGTCCCGACAACCATAGATCGACAGTCACTGACTTCAGGATTCAATAGCTGAGTGTGAACAATGGTTCGTTTAATGTCGTATATATCGGTGTAGTGCTCCAGAGCACGCTGGAACAACCCAGCTTTCTCGCACAGCTGAGCGATGTGGGCTCTATCGTAATGTGTAAACATCTGATTACCCAATATGGCATCCGCCACTTGAGGTGCATGCGCGAGGTTCATTTCAAGTAACCTCGTCTGCAGAGGACCTTGGTCGGGCCGATTGTCCTTCAGAGCATCAAGCAAGAACGACGTGCACTGCTGAACCATGTTGAGCTGCGAAAAAACATCGACGATCTGCTCTAAGTTGACAAGGGTGCCAGCGTCGTCGTTAACAAGCTTTTGGGCAAACTCAGTTCCTTTGTCTGGGTCAAGTCGCAAGATGTACTGAAGGAGGTAAATGTAGTCTGGTGTGTATCCGACCTTCTTCGCATAGAGGATGATTTTGTCGTACTGCTGGGTTTCTGCGAAGCACGCAATGACCTACATTTAATCGCAGTAAAACGTGTCATAAGTTGGATAATCTGCAATCACAACGTTGCCACTCACTTTGTTAGGAACGTTCGCCCTAAGATAAACAGACAATGCCAAAGTCACATCGTAAGCTTTTACCATGTCACCAAGCTCCTCACTGCACTCCAGCTTGTCTTCTTTCAACCACTTTTCAAGCAATTGTTTTCGGCCCTGGACAAGAACCGGTCTGGCGAGTTCGAGGGACTCGTATTTGTTTAATTGTCCCTTCTCCAGGAGAATTCCGAAATAGGACAGGATTGGTGAGACCTGACCTGCTGGGACAGGAACGGCCTTGAATCGCTCAATCGTGTCAGGTGTCCTGAGGATCCCCTGCCAAAAAAAATGTTGAAATCCCCGTAATCGCAGCAATGTACCAAACATACCCGTGGCGATTGTGCGGCAACTTTGGCAGCTTCGTTAAAGTTACCCACAGCGAAAAGTTCCTGGAAGCGAGCCACAAAAATTTGATCTGCTCCCGGAAGATTGTTCCGGGCAGCAAGTCGGAACGCGAGCTCCCGATTGCTGAGGTTATTCATGATGTACGGAACAATGTTGTTCTCGTCCACGGAAACTGACAGCACCTATCGAGAATATCAACATCATCATCTCGATTGATAATCCAAGTAATTATCAAACCAACCTGGCCTTTCCTGTTCACACCAATAAGGCCACTAGTGGCATCGAGGTCAGCTGTTACAAATATGGTGTCACCCGAAATCCGATTCATGTAAATGCAGGTCCCCGTTTCGAGGTCGTATAGGTGGATGAACCCATACTTAGTGACCAGGTAAATGATATCATACTTCTTCGAAATCTGCATTGCGACAGGGAAGTCATTAACGGCCTCTGGAGGGAAAAACACATCAACAGCGCGCTTTTGGAAGACAGGATTCTGCTCAGCGTGGTCAATTTCCACAATGTGTAGCTAATCATGGGAGGAACAAGAATTAGTGGGGCTATGTGAGTTCAGATGTGAAATGTTGCGAGATACCTTCGCGCCGTTCGCACTTCTCACGGCGAATGTGAAGAGTTTTGTAGGTAGTGGCGCACCCTCGAGCTTGATTTCAGCGAATCCAGCCGCATGCCCTTCTAAAGGTTGTGACACTCCACGTTCCTTTGAATAGAGTTGCATGTTGCCAACGACACGTCCTTGCTTTAGTCCAATGGCACGATTAACAAATGTTGGTGCAGGGCAACTCGTCAATAAATACCTACCTGAGCCGATATTCCAACGAGAAGAAGCCACTTCTCATCGCCATTGACGCGATAATTGATAATCTGGCTTCCAGTGAGGCTGGCGTGCCGATCAAACATTTTAATGGGAGCACTGTCCCCTTCCACGGACCAATGGTATACTGCCGCTTCTGTCACTAGTCCCAGAGCATTGACCGTAATCCACTTCCAAAACACAACATCTTCTTGCATCGCATGCGACTTGATCTTTGACTTCATTTCCAAGTTGAAGATTTGGAGCTGACGTCCAGCTAAGGGAGAAATACAGACAGGTATCAGTACCGCGACATAAATCAGTTACAAACAAAGCAATACGGCAGAGTTGAGTCTCCAATCAGTCAGCGTGCGGAGAGTGCGAAAGGGTAAATTGTGGAGAACCCCACTTCCCAGATTCAATCGCTTTGTGCCAAATTTATCTCTTCCGAACGGATTCGATTCGTGGTTCTTACCTTTCAAGGCGATAACTTTGCTGACAGGATTCATAATCGCAGAGTCCGCAGCTATCGGCCTCCTCATGACGGCATTCGGATCTAACATGTCCACAATGACTACTTGGGACTGTTCTCCGACCTTTTCACGGACGCAAATGAATCGGTCCGACTCCATGGTCAACGTGTTGAATCCGATATTGGCGGGGTTTATCCCAATGGATTGGAGCTAAGAGTTTCCAAGCACCAGAAAATGTAATGACAAAGTCAAACGGGGTTGTGTGGGGAAGTGGGTGGGCAGGCGCAAAGGTGGTACAAATGGATGGTGAGACTCTCGCGCCAACACAGGATCGCCGCAGACGCCACTACACACCTGGAGATGCTCCTTTTATTGCCAACATTTCAACCGGGAATGTCACATAACAAGAGGGGAATCGGACACAAACGAGGATGGAATATCATCAATTTCGAGCTCAGCTGAGCAGACACGGGCCAGCGGGAGGACTTCACATACCTGAAACTTGATAGGCAGAATCTCCGCCATTCTCTGAAGTATGTGAAACGTAAGGGGTGGGAGGTTGAGATATGTGGGTTCACGATCGTGACCTTACTGCTAGCAGCAGCCACGAGCTGGGTAAATACAGCAACACACGCACCGGAGATATCTAGCGAGGGAAATTGAAACAGCCACGAGGCATAATGGTATGGATGACGGAACGGGAGTTCGTGTGTTGGCGCCGCCAATGCGCAATGAAGATGGCGTCCACCGGAGGAACAAATGAAAAGCTTGATGTAAGAGCCAGCACGCGCAGTCATGAAACGGTCTTTGCTGACCTGTGAGGCGAAGAAAGAAGGGGATGGAGACCGCCGCGTCGGCTTGTCGAGATTTTATGTGGTAGAAGGAACACCAGTCATATCACTTCTCATTTACCCTACACTTTTCATTACCGTTCAACGTTGCCTCCATTTTTAGCTACAAATTCTCATTTAGCACCTCAGTGATATTGTATATGCTACGACAGCGTTTGCCGGCCGGAATTTCAGTCGTAACTTAGGACACAGACTACTGTATTGTCTTTAAAACGGTCTGCAGGACCCGGCGCGGAGGTGAGGACAAGCTCTTTCGTCAGAGACGCGCCATCCGTACAGAGAGTGGAAAGAGAGGTGATGCGGATAGGGTTGAGTTTCTCCCTCCTCACCAACCAACACTTCAACGCTGCGATTACGAATTTGGGAGTTGGCACCCATTTGATTACAATAAAAGCGAAACGATGATTAAGCTGAACCTCACACCACTTTTCCTTCTCCGCTGATAGCACCGCTGTCGCCCCTGGTATCCATCAACCCCGGGAATGGCATCGGAAGACACAGGAACACCCCATGTAAATGGGATAGAAACGGTAAGAGAAGTTCTTTACGGTATACCGTGATCGCTCATACCAAAAGTGATGGACTATCCTGCCCAATTCACTCGTTGGGTCGGGATACAATGGATACCATACCCATCAGATTGAAGTCTCTCAATCTGATCCCAGGGATCCGCCACCATTTACCAGTGGTGTAGGGCGACGGAAACTTGTGAAGCTTCTGTTCCCGGTCAAATTCAAGGTGAGTTTCGGCGAGATTAAACTCAATCGTGTTAGCTCACTCAAGGTTGTCCACATTACAGCCTGACTCATCACTTCCGCTTCCCGGACGGAAAGTGGTACTGTTGAGCAACAGCGCTACAGCCATACCAGTGATACCCTCCCCACACCCTCTCCCAACACCGCCAACAGCTACTCCCCCAACACCAACAACAAGCAGCGCCGTGGAGACCACGAATGGAGCGCAGATTTCAAAATCTGCGTCGAGTGCAAAGCCAAATGAAATTGATGGAGTGGTTAAGCGGAAAAAAGCAGTGGATGTTGCGGCGATGCAGCCTGCAGGAAAACGGGACTTGCGTTCCCGACCAATGGGCGGGGACAAAAAGAAAACGTCTTGCGCATCCGAGGAAAGTCAGCGTGGTCTCGCTACTGTTCGTCCTCCGACAGTGACGAATGGTCGATTGCCTGTTTCACCACGGGAGAAAGGGTCCCATCGTGGTGTCTCACCTGAACTCAATGCAAAACAAGGGCAACAAACACTGGGTATTCTAGACCAGTCCCCGCATTCTTTACAACCGAGCAATCCCTCTTCAGACCCTCCACCTGAACCCATCACTGTAGGCCCAGTCATTGATCCAGCTCTGCTCCCTCCATTGTTCTCCGCAGCTACGGATCTTGTTCTACGCGACCTCGCCCGACACTTCCCTGCAGATTTGCGGAACCGCTGGCTCAGCGGTGTGGTTCACGAGTTTGTCGGCGAATATTACGGACGAGTGCCACAGAATAGTGGATTGGGACTGAGCTCAATACCACCACTTAGTGGCGCTTGGCAACATGCACGAAATCCTTCAACCCCCGCGGTGCAACCAACCTCTTCCGTTGTTCCTCTATCTCTCCCACCACCTCGTCGAGAAGTGAGAAGACGGGTAAGCTGGGCGATGCCCAAGCTTGTTGCAAACTCAGGACAACAATTACGCGAGAAAGCTGAATCAAAACCTGACCCAGAAACTGAATCATTGGATGATAAAACATTGGAGCTTTCCCTGACTCCGTTGACTGAAGAGACTTCTGTGCTGCCACAGAATGGGACCGAAACCGATGACAACACTCTCGTCCGCGCTCCATCCGATGATATTCCAGCTAATTTGGAGCCTCATCAAAGTCCAGACAGTAGGATGAGTGATCGCTCGCAATCGCGCGAGAGGTTAAATCCACCTCGTACACCTCCACGTACTTCCCCGTCGAGAGGAGCCGATGACAACCCTACCGGCGCAGCTGCGCTAGTGCTTTCCACGAAACAGCCTGGAAAACTACCTAGCTTTAAAAAGTCGAGGACATTGGCCGGAAAACACCAGTTCGTTGAAGCATCACCTTCCAAAACACATCGATCAATGATTGCGAACGGCCGGGGACCTAATCTTAATTCTCCGGCAAATCAAGGCGACGATTCGGTATCCGACTCCGATTCTGAGAACGGGGAAGGGTCGAACTTGAGGAAGACAAAGAAGCCAACAAGGATGAAAGTGAAGCGGGGTAGACAGCCTATTGGAAGGGAAGATAGCGAGGAATCCGAAGATGCAAGGCCCCCTAGGAAACTGCAGAAGAGTCAGAGCCATGGACAAGACGTGGAGGACGACGACGACGATCTTGCTGAATTTTTCGGTGCCGGCGTTAGGGAAAGGCGTACTGTAATGGACTCCGATAGTGATGAAGAGAAGATGCATATTGATGAGACAGATCCACCTGTCTCAGAGGATCGTTCTGTGGAAGATGTGCAACTGGAAGTTCGAGCCAAAGATGAAATGGAATTGGACCAAACCTCGTCTCTAGAAGAATCTTTGCCAACGCCGACAGTAGATTCCACTAAGTTGGGGTACATTTCTTCCTCTCCATCATTGTTATCTGCCCCACAACTGCCTTTGGTACCTCTCCCAGTAACAACTTTCCCCGTTCCAACGCCCACACCTGTTTCAGCCCCTGGTTTCACTTCACGCTCTTCCAAAGGACGTCCATCGAAGCCACTACCTCCTCCAAAGGTCGTTCGTGTGACACCTGCACGTACACGCGACTCTACGGCCTTTGCTGCTTTCCGCGAGTCCGTGGAATCTGCCTTCGATAACTCAGATTGCGAAGACTCAGCGGTGGAACGAACACTTGAAGGCGTACGGAGAAGGAGGGCCGTGGCTCGACGCCGGAGTGGTATGGAACTTATCAGAGGAGAGGTCATGGGGGGTTGGCGTGACGAACTGGCGAGAATTGCCGGTCCTCGCGACGAGCACATAGCGTTGTCGAAAGTCGCGTCTTTGGATGATATTATCTCGCCAGAAAGCTTGCAAGGAAGGGATGAAGAGGACAGGAGATTTTTGGAATTGGCTTTTGTAGATGAACGAAAGAAATGGAACCACCAATTGGAAGGAGCAGGACGTTATGCCTCTGAAGAGCGATGGCGACGGGAAGTCGAGTTGAATGGACGAGACTTGGAGGCAAGAAGTGAGTACCATGTTCGTTTGGGATAGTTATATGGCCACAATTCACATGAATTCTGGTGAATCCCAAGATCGCAATCGGACTCCTTCCCCCCACAAGACGGGCTCAGCTCGAACAGAGGGTTACTATCCGTTAACACCTAGCCAAAAGCCGCACCTTCGCGATCGTTCGACAACACTGTTGCCTGATTCATCTTCTGCCCCAAAGAATCCTAAGAATCCAGTGGCCCACGTTCCGAAAATTTCGTCCAGAGCAATCCGGTCGTCCCAACGTAACTTGGTTGCTGGACTGGAACAGGCGGCAGGGGACGCTGGGGAGGTAGCAGGATTGGGACAGTTCAAAGAAAGAGCCAAGAAGCTGCGCTTTGGAAGGAGTCGCATACATAATTGGGGTTTGTTCGCGCAAGAACCCGTGGATGCTGGTGGTAAGTTGGTTCGGCGTTGTATTCGAAAGAAGGTGATTGATCGAATCATGCAGACATTGTGGTTGAGTACATCGGGCAACTGATACGCCAACGAGTCGCCGACCAGCGAGAACATCAATACTTGTCGTCTGGCATTGGGAGCAGCTATCTCTTTCGTGTTGACGAGGATACCATTATCGATGCAACCAAAATGGGCAATCTAGCTCGTTTTATAAATCATTCATGCGATGTGGGTTCTTGCACGAACTTTTCATAACCGGTATTTGCGCTAAATTGATTCTTTCAGCCAAATTGCAACGCAAAAATCATTAATCTTGATGGTCAGAAGAAAATTGTCATTTACGCGAAGAAGGATATTGAAGAGGGAGACGAGATTACGTACGACTACAGTGAGCGTTGTGGTTGTTTCTTATATTGTGTTGCTCTTGATAAGGCTCCTTTGTGAACCAGAATTCCCTTTGGAAGCCGAAAAACTTCCTTGCTATTGCGGCTCCAAAAATTGTCGCGGTTCACTCAACTAATAGACTACATCGTTATGTACAAACAAGGATGGTGCTACAGATCCGAATCGCTAATGTCAACGAATTCTGGTCTGCCTCTTTCAATGGCGAACAATGGCTGGCGACCATCACAAGACTTCGAATGCGAACTGTGTCGGAGCCAAGAATTCGCAGTTGGCATTCGAACCACTTACCATTTCGTTCACGTCCTTGCACAGCTCAGAGAATTCTTCCTTGGTTGCGCAGAGAAATCCTATCACCATTGAGGGGTCCAGTGCGGAAAGTGGCACCGATCGTGGCTGATGCTGGTGGTATGAGGCAAACTCCTGCTTTCGTGATATGTGATGCCCAAAGATTTACGAGCAGACATTGAGATTACGAACTTCAGGTGTATATTTGTTTGCCGAACGAATAGGAACAGCTGATAAAACGTGCGTTAATGAAGAGAAATATATCAGGTGGGGAAAAAGTCCCACCTGCTCGGGATTCATGCGGATCCAGGTATAGCACTTCATTTGTCCCTCGTGTACCAACGAAGTACAGAGAAGAATTCGGGCGACCTCTGCCAAATGGAGTGACAAAAGTTTTGACCGCAAAGGATCACTACACCTACCCTGCTATACCAACGCAGGATGACAATCCGAGGCATGCCTACGAGTGGAGTTATTGTGGCCATGATCGAAAAATAGAACATGGAATTTGGGTGACTCACAAGAATTGATTCGTGATATACAGGATTGAGTGATTCAACGCCCAGTCGGAGAGGTATAAGCAAGAGAATTGGGGTCCAGGGCAGGGCGAGCGTTCCATCCACGGTTGTTGGGTTTGAAGAGGCAAGTGTTTCAGACGATCCCGTTGGGACGCGTCCTTGGAGGTCCAGAACGTCTGGAATAAATAGTGTTCCGTCCATAGCAACGTGACAAAGAATGTTGAGGGGAGAAGGTGTGGGATTCGTGAGGGCGACATTGGTGCGGCGTGTCTGAATGACGGTTCTGTGGCAGGAATGCAAGACACCAATGAATGAAGCCTCTCGGAAAAGGATTACGAAAATAGTTTATCACTTGATTGATTGGGAGATTGTGGTTGGCGCAAACCAGCTTCCAATCTTGACGGAATACAATCGCTCGGCAACCGCAACGATATTGTGAAGGGAAAAAGGGAAGTTTTCGACATCAGGAGAGTCTAGAAATGCGCTCATGACCTTGTCCAAATGAATTGATGCGAATAAGGTCGTGGGATGTTGGACCAGTGGTTGCTTTCAGACCGGTCTGACGAAGACAGCTCACGGTGCAGTATGTTTCCCTTGTATTCTGTTCTGTGAGCGATGATAGTCGCCAGCCCCTCCCGAGAGCTGCCCGTAACAGAGCCGTCGCAAGAACCATCTGCCCCGAACGGATCATGCAACCCCAACCGACGTCCGAGGTAAACTCAGTATCCCGAATACGCGGGAACGAATAGCGATATGTAACTCGCGGCACTGATGTCCAATGTGCGAGGAAGCTCGAGGAGGAAGCATCGGGGTAATGATCGCCGAAGAGTGAAACAGTCTCCACTTCTCCGTTGGATGCGAGTGATCGGGACCATTGCGCGAGCGTGGAGAACGTAGATGTCGCCATCTCTCGTAGTGTGTAGTAGGTTTCACTCAGAACGGCATCGCCGTCCATTTTCGCTGAGGTTTTAATTTTATGACCACTACGCATGTTATGAACAGTGGCCACAGTTGTTTATGGGGCTTATGCTCCATCCTTGAGCTGCGCCAATCTCGCTCTAGCACGCTGCAATGCATCGGAAACAACCTTCGTGTTGCTCCTTGGAAGGGGCAAGCCAGGCAAGTTTGAAATTGGTTTAAGAATGGCAAGTCGATCGAATGCTTACCTCCAATCGTTTTTCTCACGCTGAAAAGCACTAGTGGCGAGGAGAGAACATTTGTAAAAAATAAAGTCAAGTGAACAGAATTTCCAACCACGAACGTTGATTGATGGACTATACCGAGGCGCACCCGCACCATTCCTGCGCTTTCAGTGCGAAATCCGTACCTGAGAGCGGATTTATCCTAATTAAACTCGCTTGAGTTTTCTGAGCCGTTATGTGGTTCAAAGAAACGAGCTCACGCTCACGCCTTCAGACAAGCCAATACTCCACATATCTTCAAGCTCTCTCGTGCCACCAGTAAAGTATTCTTGCATTCGTTCCATTGGTCCAAGGGTAGGACGCCATGTAGCAATATCCATATCAGACAACCCAGGGCGAAGTGGTACCCTCAGATGGCCGTATCCTTCCAGCCGGTGTCTGTTCCACGGATCTAACGAGCACACTTGAACATACAAAGTTGGCGCGAGTGTTGAGACGTTGTCTTGAGATTGTTTGCAGACACTTCGTCATCATTCAACGGAAATAAATCGGCCAGACATTCAACCGCCCTTACCATCGACATCCAACGCAATTTCTGCCACCGTCTCGACAGAATGTCCAAATCCAGCAACCCAAGAGTCTCTTTTAGGATCCCACACAGGCTCGGCGAGTTGTGTTCGTACCTTCCACCCGCCTTTGGAAATCTCGGGACCAACCTCTTCTACCTTTCCTGGAAGCAGAGACATCTCGCAAGAACTCGGAAATTTGACAGAAAACTGCACGTATGTTCCTTCGCGAGTAAAGTCGTGTGCAGAGACAATCTCAGCGATCATATGCAACCGCAAAGAGTGAAGGGGTGGTGGCAGCAAGAAATTCTCGCCGACTGTTGAAGCAAGGTACTCCGAGCGTCTGAAAGAAATTGGCACAATGAGGTACGTTGATAGGTGGGGCAGAGTAATCCGGACCTCACTTCTTATACACTTCTGTAAAAAGCTCGAACTCTTTGTCCTCCTCACGGTCCTGGAGCGCCAGAGATGCATTCTCGATCAGAACACAGTAGAGATCACCCGATAATACTGAAAATGTTGGTCGTTTCTCGGGGTTTGTAAGTCCCGGCTGGTCAAGAATTTTGTCAAATAACTGCAATGGATGGATGGATAGTCGGATTTTTCAACACTCACGGTCATTGTAAGAAGTCCATTGGTGTGTGCTCGAATGCGGCAAATGGACTTTTCTACATAAACATCGTCTTCTCGGTTTGTTTCTGCGTTATGGTAGCTGGTGCACAGATGGGAAATGAATAATACTCTAGGATAGAAAGTTTTTCGAACTTGCAACGATACCACCTTGTGTCCTTGACGAAAGCCAACACCTCCATCTCTTTGTAGTGAATGTCTCTTACGCCAGATTGTCGTTCGTCAAGGACGCAGTCTGCTTTCACTGCTCGCTTAGAAGCTTGGGAGGCTACTATGAATAACAACCCATTGCCACTCGTGAGGTGTTCACTCACAATTTCGCCATTCAGGGAAAGAACTATTCGTTGATAATGAGCTACGCTCCTTTGCCGCGAACGTTCTTTGCTGACGCGATATCTCGGTGCTTACTTCATGGTTCACCCGTGTGAAGATGACAGGTCCACCTCAAAACGAATCGTTGGTGGAATCCCACTCACAGCCACGCAGAGGTCATCAAAGTCGAGACTCACCCAAGGCACCTTCATGTCCCGCCGTTAGCACTTTGTGCTCCACCGTTCCTTGAGTACGAGCGGCTTTTGAAATTTGAGCTCTTTGCTGACGTTCGCTCGCACTGGCTGTTGAAGGATCCATACGATGAAGGTACAAGAGCTCTCTGGTAGGAAGAAATGAAGCAGGAAGCAAGGTGATCATTGGGAATAATGCGCCCATCGAGCGACAAACCGGATTACCGTGGACTAAATATCTTTTGCTGCCAGGAAACAGTCACATCGCAGCAAGAGTCACCAAGCGCCCTTTCATCTTGGACTAGAACTCCAGCGTCGGTGTAATCCAGATGATGAACATACAAGAATCGACAACGTACCGGGATTCGCGTCGCGTGGGTGGAGGCTGTCGTGGACCCTGAACAATGATACCCTCAAAACAAGGTTTTCTATCTCATCGAGTGATCGGTAGTATCTCGTTTCCGTCAATTCTGGCGACGCGTATTCCTGCCGACTGTTGTGCGGCTTCTGCTGCCCTCGGGGAGTACTGGCAGGGAGTGCGAACGACAATCTCTTTGCGAGAACTTCTTTCAGGAGTTGTCTACCATCCTTGGAAGAGTCAAACAGCACATGCTGTTGCCCTCGTCTCTTCTTTCGAGAACGTCTCTTGCGGAACGTGTTCTCTCCATCCGAGTGCGCTTCCCGCTCCGAGTCTGACAAGACCACACTGCCTTGTGCAATCTGTCCGTCTGAAGACCATTTCATTGAGGGTCTACTGAGGTTATCATCGACAGAGGAACTTCGAAGGCGCTGATGTGGGGTATCTTTTGGGATATCTGATGTGGAAAGAGCAGGACGCTGTGCACTTTCACCCTGGTGAATGCGATGATTAAAGGGAAAATCAAATCGTATACTCTATGATTGTGAAGTGCGGACTTCCCCTCTTACCTGAACGGGTGCACTATGACGGCTCCGTTCAGAGGCGGACGATAAATTATTCGGTGCTTCTTCTTGTACGAGCACAATTCCATCAGACAGATCACCCGATTTTCGCTGTCGACGTCGACTTTTGAGTGGTTCCATTGAACAAGCACGGCCGGTTTCAGCACACCCAACACAACGAAATGTCGCAACACTTTATTCCCCCGTTGGTGCGAGTTTCCCGTCATGAATGGATCAAAATTGATCGGGATTCAACAGATGTCTAACGTTTTCCGCCACTTCTCAACGTTGCATGATTAGAACTTTGGAATGGTGGAGGAAGATCTATATCGCTCTGGCCAACCAAATGAGCTCAATTTCCCGTTCCTTGAGAGGCTCGGACTGAAAACCATCATATACCTCGCGCCAGAAGATCCCAATCAGACTTTGTGAGTGCTCTTGTATGGGTTCTCCCTACCAAGTCTGACTGTGAGCACCAAGTCTCAATTTTGTTGATGACCAAGACATACAGATGCATCATCTAGGGACAACGACCTCTACAAATGCATGGGATCCAATATCGGAAGAGGTTGTGTTGGAAGCACTGGATATCATTTTGGATCCGAAGAATTATCCCGTGATGGTGATGTGCAACCTCGGACGCCATAGAACAGGTCAGTTTCCCCGTCAAAACTAAAGAACATGCGTGATAGAGACGACTTCGTACTTCAGGCACGGTAATTGGTTGCCTAAGAAAGCTGCAACGCTGGAACCTGACTTCCATTTTCGAGGTGAGCTGCACCACAATGGATGGAAGTATGCATGGAAAGTTATGAGTCTACACCACTTTGCTGCGCCTAACAGGAATATCGGCGATACACGGGACCGAAAGTTCGGGTGTTGAATGAGCAATTCATTGAGCTGTTTGATACAGACCTTGTCCCAACAAGGGCTACCAGCCCAAAGTGGATTGAAATATTTACAATTTCACCCTTACAGACGCCTCACCCGTAATAATGTGTAATATACATACCACGTTTAATGTGATCGATCACATTTGCGAAGACCAATCTGCGAAATGGAAATGGAAGATGATGGTTCCTTCGAGCAGCCGGTGAACCCCGAGGCGTTGATAGACAATTCACATCTGGTATGATTAATGTTCTTTTTCTCTTGGCATCTTGAACTCAACGAATTTCGAGGAAGGTTACCTTCAAAAGCTTCTGCAACTTCCTTGAGAAGGTTCAGGACGCCCCTAAGAAAGATGTGCGATCCAGGAGACTAGAAACCTTCATTTCTGTGAGTTCTACAGGGATATACGTCTGGTTATATCTCAACAAGTTCTTCCATGCAGAAATGGAGGAGGGAGGTGAAGGGCACCATGTATCCGGCATTACGGCTCCTAATGCCAAATGTAGGCAGTATGGATTGGTTTCTTATTTGAGGTCTCGCCAATGTCGGTGTCCAGGTTGACAGAGGTCGGCTGTACAATATGAAAGAGGTGATGCTGGGACGCAGTTATCTAGAAGTCATGGGAATCCCAAAAGACTCTGAGGATGGCCAAGCTCTTGTGAAATTCAATCTTCCGGGGAAGTCGACTGTGAGTGATGTTAAGCAAGTTGCCTCCGCAATTCCTAACTGTCTTTTCATGTACAGAAAGCGGCTGGAGACTTTCCTCGTGTTTTGTACGAAATTGTGCGATCCAGGTCGACTGTGACAGAGTCGAAAGTTTCTATTAAGAAGGTTGGCACACATCACTAATCGCTACTTGCATCCCTTTGGGCCTAGCGTAATTTGATTTTATTCAGATTAATGAAATGCTGGACAACTTTGCGAGGGACCACGATAAGTGAGAGGGATCTTGTTTCATCAATGCAAGTTCCATGCCATCTAACCCTCTGACGTGCAGATCGGAACAACGGCCCATTATCCGCGAGTGGGTTGAAACGCTCACAGCCGAGGAGCACATGTGGCTAGCAAAGATTATTTTGAAACGTGAGTTTAATTGTAACCTGTGTGAAAGTGCGGGGTGTCCCATTATAACACCTTTCCAAGAGATGAAGCTTGGTGTTTCTGAGCAGACGATCCTCGAAGCTTTTCACCCTGACGCGCGGGAACTCTTCACAGTGAACGCCGACCTCAGGACACTGTGCGAAAAGCTTTACTCCGTCTCGTTTCGTCTCAACAATACGTCCATCTCGGTGGCAACGGCGTTCAAGCCCCAACTGAGCAAAATGGGAAACTACACGACCTTGACTCACATCGATGAATGGATGGGTCAGCTCGGATGTAAAGAATTTTGGATCGAAACGAAGTTGGACGGCGAGCGAATGCAAATCCACATAGACAATGGGCAGTGGCGTTATTATTCTCGGTGAGTGCATCGTGGACGCAAAACGAAGTACTTAATGAACAATCCGTGTTAGAAAAGGAACAAACTACACTCAAGATTACGGACCAGACCCCACTAGAGGATCTCTGACGCCATTCATTCATAATTCTATTAATGCTCACGTAAAGAGGTGAAGACCTCCTCGATCTGATGCATCTCACACATGTAACTTTCGCATACTCACCTCCAAGGTGTATTCTCGATGGGGAGCTGGTTGTGTACGACCCTGCTAGCGATGCCCTCGTGCCCTTCGGAAACCTGAAAACCGTCGGGAGGAAGTCCTTTAATCCAATGAACGAGCATGAGCCACATCCGTACTTTGTCGCATTCGACATTCTTCAGATGGACAACGTTTCTCTCGCTGAGAAGCCACTGCATCGCCGCTACGAGGTACTGCAGTCCATCATTGATCCCATTCCAGGTCGAATCGCCATCATCGATCAGTTGCGTGGCACATCTTCCGCTCAAGCTCTTCATGCGTTCCACGCGGCGATTGAAGCTGGGCAGGAAGGCATCATCGTTAAGAATCCTGAAAGTCGCTATGTACCAAACTCCCGAACCATGGACTGGACAAAGGTTAAGGCTGAATACGTTGAGGGAGTCTCGGAGCATCCTGACGTCGTCGTTGTGGGCGGGTATTACGGAACAGGCAATCGTGCAAACAAAATCTCGAAGTTTCTTGTCGCCATCCGCGATACACCTAAACAAGATGAGGTAGTGGATCCTGAACGACCCAAGCTTCTCACGTTTGCTAGAGTCGGATCAGGGGCTTCGTACAAGGAACTGGATGCGATGACGCAGAGATTCCCTTGGAAACGGTTTGACGACAAGAGGGTACCTTCGTGGCTCGCTATTGGAAAGGAAAAGCCTGAAATGATCTTAGATCCTTACACGAAGGTGGACGGCGTGGATTCGGCGATTGTGTTGGAACTTAAAGCGGCTGAGATTACGCCTGCGGATGACTATTCTTGTGGATACTCTCTGCGATTTCCCCGGATAATGAAAAGTAAGATTGGATATTACTTTCGTTATTCACTCTGATTTTGTGAAGGTAATTTCCATCCTTGGTGTGAAAAACTCAAGTTCGAACAGACAAGCGTGAGTGATTGCGTCTCACTTTAAAAACACCATCGTTCTGAAAGAAACCTGCACTTTATAGCGGTGACGGACATTTGGGATATGGACCTTGTTCAGAAGTATCGTGACGAGTACAAGGGAATGCTGGCCGCTGGAAAGCCCAGAGTGGACGGCGAAGGAGTTCTTGGGAAGCGGAAGCGCGGGGGCGATTCTTCCACTTTTCAACGACAATTTCAAGCACCGGTGAAGGTCGCAGAAGCGTTTCAGCGGGCGGACATGACTGGCGTGGAGCCGATACAAGAAGAACCTCTTAATGGAAAAGAAGTTTGCGTGATGCGCAGTGGAGATGACTCCAGAAAGCACGAACTTGAGCGAATGGCACATGCTTTAGGGGCGAGAGTTGTCCAGAACCCTGGGCAGTCAACGAGTTGTGTGGTTGCGGATAACCGTGAAAGTAAGTAGTGAATTTCGGAGCCCAACATGCTACCGATTGTTATGACTGACTGATCGAATGAAGCTGCCAAGGTCATAAATCAGATAAAGCAGGGTACTCATGATATCATTGTGTCGCAGTGGTTGGTGGATGTATTTAACATGAAGGACGCGATCCAACCAGAATGGAAGTGGGTTCAAATGATCAAGTGCATGCTTCATTGTTAGCATTCTCACATGGTTGCAGTCAGTACATCTACATGACCGATGATACTCGGGAGCAGCTTTTGGAAACGCATGACAAATATGGTGACCCGTACACCCGAGACATGACTGGAACAGAGCTTCTCCAGGTGTGTGCTTTATTGCGATGCTTACGTGTACCCAAGTGACCGATATTTCTGTCAAGTACATGAAGAAGATGGATGTATCTAAGGAACTCGACAAATGGCGACAAACTGACGAAGCCGTGGGGTTTGAAGAGCTTGGACAAAGTGGCCTCATCTACAAACCGCCCAGAATCAAGCGATTGATCAAGGAAATCAACGAAAGATACTTTCAGGAGCAACCGTAGGTTGAAAAGTTCTGTTCTATGCTGCAGCGTCCATTTCACAGATTCTCTTGTAGTCCACTTTCATGCCTTTTCCTCAATGTAATTGCTTGGTTCGATGTCCCTGGGGCACTAGAAGTGGACCTCGTGGCAAATGCCGAGGTAGCCGCTGTTGGAACCCAGGACTTAACCGAACGTGAAAGGGAGAGGATCAAAGAAAGGTCCGAAGAGACGAGGTAAAATACTCGAGAAATGCAACCTTGGATAAAATTAATACCCTCTCGTTGAACACAGCCTCCATGATGCTGCATCCCTCTTGCGTTTCTACGGTGGCCAGCCAGTCGAAAAGCTATACCACAATGTCACACACGTGATCGTGGACAGTGGAGAGATGAGTCAATTATCCAGACTAAGGAAAATAATGGCCAGGTGAGTAATAATCTTTTCATATGCTTGCGACCTTGATCGATCATGTTGACTTCATTATGGACGATAGTCGCTTGCCGGTGACATTCCGAATCGTCACACAAGACTGGATTTTGGATTCCATTAATAGGAGCGAGCGTGCACCGGAGGAGCAATACTTTCCTAGGTAGCCGGGGCAAGAGGGAAACGCAATGTAAATAGTTCACTTCATACTACGGGCGTGATACGTGTTTCATGTGAATTTTACTGTTATGTACTGTTGACTTGCAAACATCTCCATGCAACCCCCCGCACCTCCCGCTGTGAATCCGAACATTATAATTCCCCGTGGCGACGAGATGGGTGCATTAAGACCGGGCTTAATCAGTGAAATCTGTGGAATGTGAGTGATCAATCGCAGCTGGTCGTCGTTTCAACAGTGGAACCAATCCGCCACCTTTGTCCCCAGTTGTAAGACACAATTTTCACGATATACATGCCCTCGATGCAATCTGAAGTACTGCTCTCTGCAGTGTTACAAATCGGACGAACATGCAAAGTGTTCCAATTCATTTCATCGTGACAGCTTTATGCAGGCACTCTCAGGAGAAAAATCTGATGATGCTGAAAAAAGAAGAATGATTGACCTTCTCACAAGGGTCGAGGAGCAAAGGCGTTTGGACGAAGAAGACGAGCTGGATAATGAAGACGAAGGCGATTTGGGAGGATACCCCAAGGAAGGCACGCCTAGAAACGGACCAAATGAGGTTGAAGACGTTGAATCGCTTGCAGAAAAATTTGCTGGTTTCGATCTGGGTGAGTTGTTGTTCAATGGAGGAATCAACGTGTGATGAACACGATGCAGCCACTGCAACACAGAGAACGCACAACCTTCCATCCTCTGGGATCGACTCACTGAAACTGAGCGTGATGAATTCATTCGCACCATCACGAAAACTCCCCATCTCATCAAACCTGCCCTTCATGAATTTTTTCTCGACCAGTGGAAACCATGGTGGGAGCCCACCAACGTTGAGAACCCCAGGCTAGTGCAGAATCCCAAACCTACCATTGAGGTCATTGGTGGAAGATCGGACTCAAGTTTGGAAGATGATGAGGAACTGCTCTCGGGAGATGGCAGGCAACGTCCCACTCCGAGCCGCCCTGCCATTTCAAGTTCGATCGTCCCACTGGCCAATCTCACCTCCACGACACCCTCGCCGTCTGCCGTATTTAACATACCTGACATCCTCTTGTCCTACGCTCACTCAATGCGAACACTCAACGGCGACCTGTACGAGGACGTGTGGGAGTCCGTCGGGGTTGTACTGCAAGCAAGCACGGTCCTTGCCGAATCAACGCGCGTAGCTCGACCGAAGACGGACGGTGCGGAGACCTCTAGTACGGCGCCAACGTCCACACCAACTGTGTCAAACTCCCTCCAAGAATCTCTTGCAATTTCTCGCCACAACTTCCAACCACCTCCGGCGATGGACTACTGGATTCTGATTCTCCGCGATGTCGTGAACATGCTTTCGTCGTACAACGCAACACTGTCTGCCCTGTCAGATCTCCACTCACTGCTGGGCGCCGCAAGCGCTCTGGTGGAGGACACGGGTGGAAGGTCACCCAGCCCCGGTGGAAGCCCCGTCCCCGGTGCCGTGTCGGGTGCTGGAACACCAAGTTCAGCAAGGGCACGTGGACTAAGGCCGTTCAAAAGGCGGGCGTTTCTGGCGGAAAAGAAGGTCCTTTGGTACGCATGCTTTGTTCAGGGGTTGCGGGAAGAATGGGAAGGTGCTCTTGAGGAGGGGAGAAACGCAGAGGGGCAGTGGCCGAACCCCCTCGATGTGTTGCGGAACGGTATTGAGGTAGAGCAAAGACGTCTCCAACGGGAGCTGGAAGAGTTCGAACAGAAGAAGAAAGAAGTGGAGGCAATGAGAGCGGACAAGATGAAGGCCATTAGAGAGGGGGAAAGCGGGGGTAAAAAGCTTATTCAGGAGTTGTAGATAGTCTTGTTGTTTCGATGATTTGAATTGTTTGTTCTTCGTGTAATGTGGAATGTCACGGTCTCGTCATAGCATCAAGTTTTAAGTGCACAGTCGCGTGTATTTCCACAAACCACCGCGAGAAAACTACCTAACCGTATTTGCAAACATGGCCCTTCCGCGCCCTCACTCCACGCCCAATTCACATCCGCACTCCAAGATAGACGGGCGGGAACAAGGCGGGAACTGCGCTCGAATTGTCCACAATAAGCACGTCAACCCACACACCACATCCCATCCTGACCCGTGTTCATTTGTTCAGGACGATACCATCGAACTGGTAGAACATGGATGCGAACCACCTAAGTCAGCGATCGAGGCAAGTCCGCATACAACACGGGAAAACTGACCTTCTTCTTGAACCATTCGACGGTCTCCTCCTTCTTCACCTTGTGGGGGGCACCAACACGGCCAACAGCCCGTCGCCGGCGGGCAACACGGAAACCAGGGCGGCCCATGACGACGTAGAAGTCCATACCGTAAATACCTGAAAGATAATAGGGAGAGGAGTCAGCAATACCGTCATCGATATATCGGGTGGTGTGATCCTCCGGAAATGAAGCCTATCCATGACACATTCCGTCCTCTCTGCTGCACATTACTATGAAATAATGAAACTCACCGATGGAGGGGTCGTACTTGATACCCAGGTCGATGTGCTCCTGAATACCGAAACCGAAGTTTCCGGTGGCAGAGAAGTTGGACTTCTTCAGCTCGAACTCCTTGACTTTGAGTCCCTGCTCGAGAATCTGCATGGCCTTCTCTCCCCTGACGGTGGCGTGGACAGCGATCTTCTCGTTACGTCGGATACCGAAAGTACGGACGGTGTAGCGGGCTTTGGACTGGACGGGGGTCTGTCCGGTGAGCTGCTCCAGCACCTTTCCAGCACGGGTCAGCCTGTCACCAGACTCGCCGACACAGATGTTGATGCAGAGCTTCTCGAGGCGGAGGTCGCGCATGGGGTTGTCGTTCTTGTCGTCGGCCTTGAGTGACAAGATTCATTTTGTCAGAGGGAGTCGTTGTTCAAGACATACGGGCCCACAAATCCTTCCTCCGCAGTCCATTCACTGCCAATCCCTCATTCCGGACGAGTTCTCCAAGTCCACGTTGCGGTCACTGGTTCCTCTGGCTCCACCCACAGCCACCAATCAATCCTCCCACCATCCCCGGTCAAGACCAAGTCCGCCGCTTTGTTCGTGTGCTCCAGACGCGTTGCTTGCTGTCTCACCATTTGGACTGTGTGGTTTTGGATGGATGGATGGATGTTTCAGCAAGTGTGGCCTGTGCTGAAAGTTTTCTGGGGGCTTCGGACACCACAACCCAACCTCTGATTTTCAATGTCCGACATGGCAGAAACCCCCCTCGCTGAGCTCATTCTGTATGCATGTCCCGTGGGCACGCTAAACGACCAAATCTCAGCTTTCTTCGCCGCATCCCTCGCCCAATTCGGACCAAACATGGCGCACAATTACATGACACACATCACAGTCACTGGACTATTTCATGACGTTCCCGAATCTATACCATTCTACATCAGGGCCATAGAGGAGTCGTTGGCATTCGTGCGGGAAACACCAGACGCGAGCCGGGAGGACGAGGTGACGCGCAATTCAAATGGGGATGGTCCTCCTCCAACAGAGGTGTTTCACAACGAGCCATTGGCCACACATGCGGCAACCAAACCTGTGGAAAACAGTAGCGCTGGGAACGTTTCCATCACCCCTCTCCGTTTGCTGTTCTCTTCCAAATTCCACGCCATCCTCTACTCATCTCCCACTCTGGAGCGTATTGCTCGGGAATTTGCCGCGCGTGCTAAGGACTCTGCAACCAGAGCCGACGCTATTCGCTGCAAGACTGACCTGCACATTTCCCTCGCATATTCGTTTGACAAGTCCCAAAGTGAGGGACTGGAAAGAATGGCGCGGGAAATGGTTGACCCAAGCGCAAATGTTTCCTGGGAGCTGCGGTTTTACCAGCGATTTGAGAACGGGCTGGATACAACCTGGACACTCCACAAAGTCTGGTCCTTATAGTGCAGAGCAAGCGATATTTCATCTTCAAGAGGCCGTTCGCGCAACAGCATTTCGTTGACTTGTTTAACTGAATGTGAAATCTCAATGCTACAATTTCGATATCGGCTCATCAGTTCGTTCCACTCATGTAGTTCACCCAGCTCAAATTATACGAACAATATATTAAAACTGGTTCAGCTCAATTTTGTTCGTACAATAGCGTGCTTTAAATTATACAGGGTGCGTTGAACTCAAAACATCGCACCCCACGCTCCAACCCAATATTTACAAAGTCGATAGCAGACTTGAAGGCACTACACGGCGTTGTATTTGACGAGCATGCAATTATGTTGCCCAAACTATTTGCAAATTGTGTAAAGTGAAACACCTCCAACTCCATGAAGCATCTGCGTGTGTACTATTACTCATGGAATCAGATGGGCATCGCCCGGGCTTGATGATATCAATTGAGATCTCTTTTCCTTCAACCAGATTCGACCCCCGACATTCCACTGCTGCCTCCTCCAGACATCCTTCCCTGCGGCGCAACCCACTGGTGAACTGGCATACCAGCCTCCGGCGGCGCCCACTTCGGGTATACCGAGGGAGCGCTGCGTCGTTCTTCCTGCACGCGCTCCAGCTGGCCATGGTGTGTCCCTGCACGACCGCCACTGATGTCGTACACTGGACTCCCAACCTGTTCCTCTTGGCGTCCACTCGTAGACCCGTCCCGGCCGCGTCGCATCCTTCCGGCGTGGATTGACCCTAGAAGTGAGTTGATTTGGGCGTACGGACTAGAGGAAGGGTCCGTCGGGGATGTTGCACTGTCTGACGGTCGTGGCGGTAAAGGTCGTGGGGCTGCCGTGGGCGGCGACAGCGTTGCACCCCAAGGACGGGGTGTCCAGCCACTTGCAGAGTACGTTTGTCCGGCCGAAGCAGTTGAAGACCCAAATGCGTTGCTGTTCCCCGCGGATTCGGTCGTTAAGGAAGGAGTTCTGAGTGATATCTTAACAGGTGGAAGCACTTTGGAAGCAGTAGGCATCTCAGCAAAGAGACCGCGTGGAGGGAGGTCCGGCGAAATTGGAGTCGGCGGCAGAGAGACGGGAGGGGGTAGGAGGTTGGGGTTGGTGTCCACGGTGTGGTGTGGGACCGCCGAGAACGGTGATGGTGAAGGAAAGGCAGTCGAGGCGGGGAAAGGTTGATTGGCGAGGTGAGCGTGGCCAACATATGACCTGGACGTTCCTTGGCCCTTGGTGGAGGAGGTTTCGAAAGATGCACCCCTGGAGCTGGATTCGGATGGGAAAGGTAATTAGTCACCAAACATACAGAATATCATCCGCAAAGCAGCATTTATCCTTAGAGAGTGTCAGCTGGGGATCGGGCAGCTCTTCCATCGTCTGGAGTGCCTGTGTCTATCACTTCCGCAACCACACTCACTTGCTAAAATCTTCCCCTGTCGCAGGCTCCGGTTTTCTACTCCACGTCGAGGAAGTATAGACATTATTCTTCGGTAGAAAGGGACTCTCATAACTTTCCACTAATCCTCCAACTGTGGTATCCCCGTCATTCAATTTCATCCTCTTGTACCCCTTTGTAAGCCGCCCCGCAAAGATATCATCATCTTCCATATCATGCTCTCCAGTTCTCCAACCAACTCGCGAAAGCATGGTGTGGAAGCCTTGCTCATCACCGCCTCCAAGGCCGCCAGTGTCACCGTCCATATCTTCAATGTCCATTGCGTCCTCGTCTCTGTCCTGGAGGGCGGGACCTGGCAAATACGGTGGAAAGGCACCAGATGTTTGTTTGGCATGCGAGAGAGCGGGATCGGTGAAGTGGGTTTGGACGATCGGGAACAGAGCGTGGGACGAAGCGTCGCCGATGGGTGAGTCCGCCGAGGAACGTGGGCGCTTTCGGGTCATCCTAGCACGCACGAACGGGAAGCTTGAAAGAGGGTACCGCTGTTTTTGGGTTTTCGGGTGCCAAGGTTTTGCGAAGCTTTGACAAAGCGTTTGTCAGTCAGATTGAATGATTGATTGTTGTACATGTTACGATATCGTCTTGCCTCCCCACCGTTATGTATACACAATCAGTCGCGCGAGTGACATTTCAAAATCCTCTAGCAAAAGCTGTGTTCCCTCCTGTACATCATTGTGCTGCAAGTCCATGTACGCCAGAGGTCCACCCCATGCAAATGTCAAACAAGAGAAGCCCTCCTGTCCTATGCTATACTACAATTGCAAGAACCTCTCCTCCAATGTCAAGTTTTAGAGCCTCCGTCAACTCCATAACGCCATATTCGGTTTCCAGGATTGTCACTTGTCCTAACACCTGGGGTTTCACCAAGCTGTGTGCCCTCTTGCCCGCTGCGACTGCCTTCAACTCATCCACCGTTGCGTAGACTCTCCGACTTGACTTGGACACAGGCTTCATTTCCCTCAAAACAGGAAGATTGTCGCGGTACTTCAGGTCCAGCCAGATCCGCCGTTGAGCCACGTTGTATGGCGTGACGGGGACGGGATGTCCAACATTGTCTGGGCCATTGACGTCGCCCTTGTAAATTGCGGAGAGGAATCCCTCCTTGTAAAGGATCTCACAAACGGCAAGGTTCCGTTTGTTGGATCGAACAGCAGTTCGACGAAGGCCAGCCCGGAACGAGTTGGTTATGTGAGATGCGAGGTCGTGAATCGGCGGCATCGAGGAATAAATGTGGTGACTGTTGACTGTTTTCTGTTTTCTAACAAAAGAATTGTAGCTTATTTTCTTCCGAGCCGAGGGCCCGGGCACAAAGTTAGCATCCCAAGTTCGACTTGAATCACGTTTTTCAGCTCACGTCGACGCCTGCTCTTTGACGGTCGTTCCTCCGCTTTCTTTCGCGGTCCTTTCCGCTCGCCCGGTCGTGCGTCCATCCTCCTTCCTCCTCTCACCACTTCCACCGAGAACACGCCGCAAAAATGTCGAAGTTGGTAAGTAGACGGTATCAAACCTTCAATTCGAAGTAGAACTATGCCTTGTCGGCGCAATCGAGGGTGGACTATCTTATTTCGCTTGTGACATGGCAATTGCTGCGCACAGGCATGTTCGTTTTCCAGACGGGAAGCCTGCAAGACGACTCTCTAGATTGACTCAATTATCTTTCTTGCTGTCCTGGAAACTGTGCTGCCCCTCATTTTCCAGTTTCCGCGTTCTTTTTATGAAGTTGATTGCATATTCTGACTTCTCCCTCACTTTCTGCATTCGCACCATCTACATTCGCATGCCGACCCTTCCGCATTAGTCTATGTCAAAAAACTCGAAAATCCTCGCACTCCTCAACTTCCGCCTCCGAATCACAATCCAAGATGGTCGCATGTTTGTTGGTCAAATGATTGCCTTCGACAAACACATGAACGTCGTGCTTTCTGAGTGCGAGGAGTTCCGCAGAGTCAGGCCCAAGGGAAAACCCCAGACCGCTCCAGGAACCTCTACAGCCCAAGCGGAGCGACCACCTGAGCGGGAGGAAAAGAGGAATCTGGGGCTCGTAATCCTTCGAGGAGAGAACATTGTCAGCATTTCGGTAGAAGCTCCTCCTCCAACGGCTGACGAGAGACTCAGGGGAGCTGGGTTCGCGGCCGGTCCAGGAATTGGTCGGCCTGCTGGTAGAGGGCTTCCAGTGGCTCCAATGGGTGCGCCGGGTGAGTTCCCTGGTTGATGTTGACCATTCCATTAAAATTCGGATTCGTGGATTGCTTGGATATCTGAAGGACATCACTTTGGCGCTCAGAATATTTGAGGAGCCATTTTAACAGACTGGAAGTGCTTGTCGATCCACTCGTTATTGATCGTAACAGTCCGAAACTCGTAATATCCGAGGAAATCCAATTGTCGAACGAATCTGCTATTCCTCGGGGCTTCAAGGTTTATGCTTCTGCTGCCTAACCACCCACGTATGTTGCCTTGCTTCTTGTCGTAGGCCTGGCAGGTCCCATCCGTGGAGTCGGCGGGCCAGCTCCTGGCATAATGGCCCCTGGCGCTCGTCCTCTCGCTGCAGCACCACCTGTCTCCTACGCCCGACCTCCAATGCCTGGTCCTGGTGGCCCTCCTATGGCTGGCGGTCCACCTCCAGGATTCCCTGGCGTACGTTGCGTGATGAAATTCTTTGCAGTTCAGGGCTCGCTGACGGCAAGTTGTTTTAGGCACCGCCACCAGGCTTCCGCCCTGGCATGCCTCTTCCTCCTCCTCCCGCTGGGTTCCGCCCCGGCATGCCCCCCCCTCCTGGCCCCGGTGGCCTTCCCGCTCCTCCTCCCGGCTTTCGTCCGCCGATGGTGAGTTTGAGGTCGAAAGCCCGAATCTCAGAATCAGCCAGCAGGAATCACACCTTCGGATGCTATGGATGAGACCGAGATGATGCTTTGACGTACATATTTGCTACTTCAGACGGCCCCTCGCAAGGGCCGATGAGACAAACATTCCACAGTCGACTGATCATGGTCATAACCAAACCAATTGATCTCTCGTTTGCTTCCTTGTTTCTTTTGGACCTACTTCTCTAACACTTTTCTTTTTCCTCCAACTGTTTTCCTCTAAAGCCCGGTCCTGGAGGAGCTCCTGGCTTTCCCCCTGGTTTCAGGCCGCCGCAGTAGACGTGCAAGGGAAATTTTGGGGTGAACAAAGCCGATGTACATTAGTGTTCTCGAAATTCTTCAAGAAAATGCTGAACTGTTGCTCAAAAATAAAAAATTCTTTAGAATTGCAATTTAGCCTCTGCTGGTTCGCATCTGCACGGGGTCTAGCTTTGCGCATTTTCTAAACAATCGTTCGTCTCGGGGCCTCTGATCGCCATCATCGCACCATGCTTCAAAGCTTTCGTCCACCCATACGAGGATCTCTCGGGACGGGAGCCAAACAAACAGCTGACAACACGACGCCGGTGGCTGGGGGCGGCAAGGACATCGCAGGGGCTGGATCTTCCGGGATGGAAGGGGAACGCCGATTAGAGACGGAAGCGACTCACGAATCTCGGTTTGGAGGGAGAGAGAGCCCCGACCAGATCGTTGATGCCGCTAAGGCTGCACTAGTAGGAGCCGAGAGCTTGCGAAAAGTCGCTGGCGCAGCATCGGTGAGTTGTCCAGAGTCAGTATGCTATAGTCAGGCTCAATCGGAGCGTTTTGGCCTCGGGTGAGACGATTACACTGTTGGTTTCGCTCTCAGCGGGATGGAATGTGACACCTCTTCCAACGGACAACAACTTTCTGTGCGCCGGGTAGTCATCTTAGCGCGATATTTATGCTTACTGCGAAATATTTCTTAGGGCGCTGCCGATTCTGCATACTCCTCCCTTTCTACTCGAGCATCGTCGTCGTACTTCAAACCAACACCACCCCTCTCATATGGCAATGATATAACTACTGGAACCGTGGACCCACGTACGCCAAGTCATGCGTTGCGTGCTTTGAGCCGTTTCGCGGGAAGTGGGCGGGATGCACAGGACACCGCAGTCAAGTCTGACACACAAAGCCCAGGTAACGATGACCCTTTCACAGATCATTCCACAACCGATGCGGGACTCTCGTCAACACCTGTGACTTCGAAGCTTGAATCATGGAGGCGGGGTCGCGACACAGGGTCGAGTGCCACGCGAACGGAGCGGAAGCCCGAGTCAAACATCCCAATGGGCGAACCCAACGCGACCGATCCCGCAGATGCCACGACTGCGAAACCGAGCGTCGCTCGAGTGTCTAAGCCTGTCCTTCCTCGCCCAGCGCCCAAGATGTTTGGTGGCCTGGCGGCTGATGGAGAGACAGATGACACGTCATCTGAAAATCCAGCTGCTCACTCTGGCAAGGGATACGCAACTTCGGCATTTCCTCCTGCTGGTCGCATGCGAAGGGCAGAAACTGAAAGTGGCGCTGGAAGATCTGGACTGGAACCTTTTTCCAAACCAACCCCAAAGGATGATTTGGTGAGAATCGGGTTATGGAATCAATTGCTGGTGTCCTTCTTCCATCCAATCCTCCGTCGCAAGGTTAACGACACATCGACCCTTGATGAGCGCGGCCGTCTCCGGTCCCGACATGACGGTCTTCCTCGCCCGCATTCGCCTCCAAGGCAGTCGAATGCTTTTGACCCTTCAGGCCTCATGGTTCCTGGTGCATCGTACCGAGCGGCACGCACCCGTTCCGTCTCACCCCTTCGTGGGGGCCTCGTGACGAATGATCCCAGAGGTGTGTCCCCGGACATGAGACAGAGATCCGTCTCAAGGGGTAGGCAACCTGGCCCTCAGCACTATCCCCCTGGTTACGATCCAAGAATGAGATCTGTATCCCCAGGGAGGGTTCCGTATCCGTGGCCACACAATCCTCAGTATTCTGGGATGATCGGCGCGATCCCCACGGGATATTCGGGAGGATATCCCCCAGGATACACTCCTCAAATGCCACCAAATTCCGTTTCGCTAGGAGGAGGTCAAAACCCTGCATCCGGGCCACCGCCGTCGGGGCGTATGGAACCACTTTCACGTACTTTCCAGATGCCTGAAAACTCGATGGTATTAAACGGGGCAAACACAGGACATGACACGGCGACAGATGGAACGAACTACAGAGAGTGGTCTGGCGTAGCGCAAAGGTGAGTGAAACTTTACCCCGCTACTTATCATTCATCAAGACTCACCCCGCCAAATTTTTAGTGCTCAAAATGGGAGCCGTCCGTATTTCGTGGGACATGGTGGCCCTTATGCGTACCAAAGAGGAGTCAGGTTGGTTGGCTTGGTTGATCACATTGGCCACATCTTTGAATGAATGGATCACCATCGTGGTCACTCCTAGCCCCGGCCCTCCACCTACACCCCACGTCGGCCCCATGGCAATGGCACCGGTCTTTCCGCAGCAAGGACAAGATGCTTCTTTCATGCTTGTGGATGCGAATGGTCGACCCTTGGATTGGACCAATCAATCTTCCATTCGTCAAGAAGACGGTTCCACCAGATCACGTCGGCTCTCCGATGCTGGTCAGCAGGAACAGGCATTACGGTCGAGGAGGCTGTCGAACGCAGGTGTATCATCCCAGCGACGCGGTGTTTCAACAGGACCCTCTGGACGCAATAGTAATGGGACGGGGCGATCGCCGAGTCGTACAGGACTTCACAGAAGGAAGAACATAAACGGAACACAGAAGGTCGACGGGGAGGGGAGCTCCAACGTTGGAAATGGAATTGCCAATTGGCTTGTAAGTGAAGGAGCGTGTGATGTATTGGCGTTTTTCACAAAGTTCCGACTGCATTAGCCTGGGAAAACTCCCTCTCGAGTTCTTCTCGTCTCTCTCCTTTTCTTATTTGCTTTACTTGTCTTAGAGTTCTTGGTTGTTGGTATCGCCCTACGATATTACTCGGCGAAGTACTCCGGTGGACTTTCTGATCTTCTGAACGACCTTGATTTGAGAGGTGGGGCCGTTGAAGGAGAACTTGGAACTCTCCCGATTACGACGCCACCCGAAGCGCGATTCGCGCAGTCTTTGATGAATTCAATTCCGATGAGCTGGCCATCTGATGTGTTTGGCTGGATGAAGAACAAGATGGCCGAGGGATTCGCTAGCGCGGATGGAGAGGGTGTCGAGGTTCCGTACTAACTATTATTGGATTCAATTTAATACACAACGTAGTAAAGCTTCTGCATCCGCCGAAAATGAGGCCGCCTGGCCTCCATACCTCGCATTTCGCTGGAATCGATGGCAGATGTTTCTTTCCCGTTGGTCAGACAATGGTGACAGGGAAACGGCGATGGCTACCAAACTCGTTCCTCCAGATTTCCACCCATCTGGGGCAACGATCGCACCATTTGGGAAAATCTCAGTTTGGCGTACGAAATTTTACCTCACTCCCTTCATCGATTCAGTTGGAATCGTTGAAATACCGGAAACAACGTACCACAGACCTCATTCAATCCAAAGGTCATCGACATGTAATTTGGCACGATATCCAGCCTTCTGCTGTATATCCAAATACCCCAGGATCCAAACGGTGGCGTAAGGCGAATGAAGTGGACCCCAGACATACATTTTCAGGGAAAAGATCTTCAGCTCTTCCGCCTGACCAAGGAGATATCAACACGTCGTACCGCTCGCCAGAGAGCATACCACTCCGCTATACTGATCTTGATGTATCTGTACCTGAATCTTCCGAGCGCCCCGATGCTGGAGCTGCTGCGAACTTTGACGACGAGTCAATGGAGTCAGCTGAGGAGACAGCGCAGCGAGTACGACAATGGATTGAAAAAGAGAGAGATGAGCATCAAGACATATATGAAGAGAGGCCGATAAATTGTGAGTCGTTATTGCTGTGTCACTGGACAAGCCAATGTTCCGGTTGGCGACGAACCCTCTGAGAGACGTGCATCCCAATCCCAACAAAAATTTGGACGGATCTTCAATGTCTTATGAATGCATGCCTTTGCATCTTCAGATCAGCAATATGATGAGTGGATAGGGGAATGGAAGTCCAAACGTCGCCAATCAGGTCGAGACCAATTGCACGGTAAGTCCCACTCTTGTTAGTTTGCGTTTAGGTCTAGATTTCGATCAGCATAATCAAAGATGGCAACCGTGTGAAGCGTGAAGTGGGACTGAAAGGATCGCTGAGGGTTGTTGTCCTCGCATCAACGAGGTAATCCGTTTTACGCTTTGCTGAAAACTTCCCAATGAACATTCTGCTGTGTGTTACCAGCAACTTCATGCTGCTGGTCGCTAAAACAGTAGCAGCATTCTACACTGGCTCTGCTTCAATGTTCTCTGAAGCGATACACAGCTCCGCAGATCTCTTGAACGAGTTGTTGTTGGCTTTTGGTAAGAGACTGTGCAGGATGCGTTTTGAACTGGGTACAGTGATAATCCGGTCGCTTGCAGGGATATGGAGATCTATGCAAGAGCCAGGTTGGTGCCCGCATGATATAACCTCTACCGAAATTGATAGCAGATTGCTGAATTAGACCCCCAGCACCCGTATGGCTTTGCGGCCGAACGATATGGATGGGCAGTGAGTCCTCCTCTACGTTTTAGATCCCTTTACTACTCGTCAATGATCAAAAATTTTAACAGCTTGTTTCGGGAGTAGGCATTTTTTTCTTAGGAGGCGGAGTGTCTCTTTTGCACGGCATCCAAGGAATTCTTTCTGGTGGCGAAGTTCTAACAGACCCATATATTGCACGGATGATTCTTGGTGGTGCGCTCCTGTTCGATGGAGCTACCCTCGTGTATGCGTTTCGGACGATTTGGAAAAGTGCAAAGAAGGCTGGTAAGATCCAGCATTTTCCGTTTGCCTGTGAGCTATGGCCGACGGGGCACTTGTTTGCAAACAATGAAAGGTGTGAACGTCTTTGACTACAGTGCGTTGTTTGGTGCTATCTTCGCTGGTTTACTTCGAGCTAACTATTCCGTTTTGGATCACATATGCATCCACAAGTCCGACGTGGTGCCGACCCCACCACAGTTCAAGTTTTTTTCGAGGATATCGGCTCTGTGACTGGCGTTGCCATCGCCTTCACCTGCCTTTCGCTAGCTGAATGGACTGGCGACTCGAGATGGGACTCCCTCGGCTCTTTCCTCATTGGATGTCTTCTGGCTGCAATTGCCTCCTTCCTCATTAGAAGAAACGTGGCAGGTATTGTCGGGGCGTCGATGCAACCCAGTAGGTTGAATAAAGTTGTGTCGGTGCTGAAAAGAGATCCCGTAGTCACGTGAGTTCCAAACTTCTCGAATTGCACTTTCATTAAAGCGACCTGATTATAGCTCTGTGCATGATGTGAAATCGCAATCGATCGGCCCGGAGTGGTCTCGCTTCAAAGCCGAGATTAATTTCAATGCTGATGAGATAACGCGCCGTTACCTTGCTCGCATTGCGGTTGAGCGGAATGCAGCGAAAGCAGCCACCCAGTCTTCAGCTATTGCTTCGAAAAATCACGCAGTTGGCTCTGCAGCTGCAGCCACAATTGCGCAATCCACTATTCTTACCAATGAGCTCTCCGTCGCACGTAACCTAAAGAGTGAAAAGGAACTAGAGGATTATTTGAGGATTCATGGGCGAGGCGTGATTGATCAGCTGGGCATGGAGGTGGACAGATTGGAAGCAGAGGTTGTGAAGGAGGTACCAGAGGTTTGTTAGGCATTTCCATGTTCTATCAACGTTGATATCAGCTCTAATGTCACTTCTTTCTTGCAAGGTCAAGCATGTTGATCTGGAAGTGCTGTGATAGCAATGCATATGATTTTAATATGTAATACCGTATGTCCCATAACACCGAGCTTGCAGAGAGAACAAGAAGGGGAGTGTTGCTCAGGATTATGTGCCGACCTGAATTTTGAGTCAAAGCATGTGAAAGAATGAAGAACCAAACAGGTCACATGTGCACAAGTTTAGATATACGAGGGCAGAAAAGGCCGTTGCCACTGTTTTTTCAGCCGGCAAACTCTCTGAGTGAAGCGCTGCGAGCGGGGAACGTTTTTCGGCTGAAGTGAATCATCCAGCGATCAAGCAACATAATTTCAACCTTCCCTCTCTTCCTTTTCGTGAACATCTTTCCATGCAGGTAAATCCATTTGTAGAGCTCTTGTCGACCCCATGAATAAAAGGCTTGCCGCTGTCTGTCTGAATTGTGATTTCCAATATGGACAGAAACACTTCTCCGCATCACAACTTGGAAGCGGCGCACCGCTGTTTCAATGGCAGAAGATACACGGCTTGTTTTTAGCTGCAGCTGGGTGAGAATCGAAGACCACGAGAAATCGGCGCAATCGGCGTGCTTTGAATTGGGAACTACCAGGTCTTCGAAGATCGCTTACATTTGGGACCGAAGCGGAGGCGTTGTGGACTCTTTTCCATTCGATGGGTATGTATACGCCTGCGTTCGACGTCTTTTCTTTGCGGGTCGCTGAGCTTTGGGAAACATAGTGATCCAGTAGCACTATCATGGTCCCCATCAGGAAACATTCTCGCCTTAGCAACGACGAAATCAACTGTTCACCTATGGAATTCGACAACGCGCTCAGTGGAGACAAACCTGCGGGGTGCTTCGTGGATGGGATGGGACGCGAAGGGTGACAACATTGCTCTTGGAGGTGCAAAGGGGAGCGTTGTTCTTTTGCAGTTAACTCCAACAACGAAGCGGATTCCTGTTCTTGGGAAACATGGCGGCACCATCACCGGTGGTTGTTGGGGAATGGTACCGAGTTTCTCTGATAGAATGGAGAAGGAGTCGGAGTCAAGTGTCTTGGCCTTGGGCAGTGAAGATAATACGGTAATTGTTGAACCACCGATGCGCGGAGATGATTGTGCCCTGACACCGTCTTAATTTCTGGAATTCTTCGCAATAGTTCAGCTTATCGGACAGTGACGGTGAAACCATCTCGCAGACAACCATCAAAGGGGCACCGACTCAACTCAAGGCAGGTGAAAGTAAATTTTCGATATTAGATAGCCGAGTAAATTTTGGTCGTCAGTTCTCTGGGTTACGCAGCGTTACGTCTGGAGGAGGCAAATCCACCACCCGCTGTGTCCTCAGTATGGTAGTCGCGAAACGCAGTCTCTATGTTCAAAAAATTGGCGATGGGGAAAGTCCTGTGGAGCTTACGTTCCAGCAAAAGTGAGATGAAAATTGCAATTCGATTCAGTTTCTTGATCGCGTTCTCACCAATTCTCTGCAGGTATGGTGACGTTGTCCAGTACGAATGGTTTGGAGAAGGTCATATTCTCCTTGGCTTCTCGAATGGTTGGGTTGCTGTAATATCAGCCGGTGAGCTTATTTGGTGCACGCTCCTTGCTCTTTCAATTCAATTGGGTTATCAACTCCTGGAGATCCATCCCGACTCGGCGCTGAGCTTTACTCTTCTCGAGATCATCGGGACTACCTGAGTTCTGCAACTGTGTCTGTTTCTCTGGGAAAGGTCGCCGTTGTTGGAGACGGTTGTGTCAAGATTCATGAACTCAGTGATCTGGGCGAAGTCTCTGACATTGTAAGGCTAGAGGAGGATCGAGGTCTCCTTGGAAGTGCAGAATGGAGTCCAGACGGTGGTTTCCTTTCAGTTGCAACGAAACGGTGGGACTTTCTTGCTTACATAAAGCTTAGCGTTCATTGTCTGACCTGGAAACTGGCCTCAGGGGTACATTGCACACGTTTCTTGCTCGAATCCCGCTGCGCTCTTCGTCATTTTCTTCCCGAGTAGCGTATCTTACGGATCTTCGGGAAGTCACGATCACCGATCTCGGACTGGGACTTGTTCTGGCAAGTGGAAATGCGCCACCGAGCGTCTCTACAAAAACGGAGTGCGAACCTGGAACGATAGGGCTGGGCCCGAATTATGTAAGCTGGGGTGGAAGAAAGGGTCTGGAAATAGCTTGTTAACGTCTTTTTTCACAGCTCGCTATCGCAAACAACACCCAGATAATCTGCTATCCTTTGGGTCAGAAGGAAAAGGGCGTCGAAATGTTTGTGAGTAAACTTCTGATTCATTTATGGCCCCTAAACTCACATAACATTTGCGCTGAAGACTACTCTGAGTACAGTGCGACATCTTTCTGTTTCAATTCATTGGTGCTGTGCACTGCTCACCGATGGGAGAATCCAGGTGTTTTCTCTTGGGGGCAGCCAAACTGCGTTCGAGAAGAACCGTGAATCTGCGATATTTCCCCAACCCGGCAAATCAAAGCTTGAGACTTCTGCGTCTATTGTTGCGTCTGAGTTATCACATGACTTCTTAATATACGCGAATGAATCTGGTGAGGTATCCCACTGGATATATGACGAAGAATGGAGAAACGTCAACACCTATAAGCATCCACAGGTAAGTCAATTATCTCGTTACGTATGGCAACCGTCATTCACGTTTGGACTTCATTCAATGTTTCGAAAGCCTATAGTGAGACTCTGTCCCCATCCCAGGAACGGTTCGCGATGCATCATAGAAGATGGAAGGTCAACCCTATGGATAGTGAATTCAGCATCAGGGGAGACTTTCGAGGTCCCACGTACTTCTGGTAGGTGACTGACTGGATTCTCGTTTAAGACTTTTCATGACATTATAAAAAAGCCATAGTTGGTGGTGTTTTATGGGAAACCCAACCAATACCTGCGCTTCCTGGCCCCCTTCGCTCACTTTCCCATCCTGTACACATATTTGTGATTTGGAATGCAGACGTTATCGTCACCTACGCATTCAACCCGCTGGCCTTGAAGGAAGGCAAGGTTGTAGAGATCAGTACCACCAAGCTACCTTATGGTTTGAGGCCTTTATTACTATGTGGGGGAGTTGTCTGGTGTCAGGTGAGAATCAGCAGAAGCCGTGAATTAATGGCTATCACATTTTTCTGCTCAAGCTTTCGAGTGGGAAAATGACTTCTGTGCAACTGGCAAGCCACGAAGAATCAAGTTCTGTGGAAAGTATGAATGAAGAGTCTCAATTTGAGGCGCTGAAGCGGTTATATCTGTCTGGAAATTTAAAAGGTAGCCATCATTGACTTTGACCCCGATTTTACTGCGTTCTGAAGCACGCTTGAATGAAGCCATGTGGTCACTCACAACGAAGCTAACAAACCCAGGTCCTTGGCGGAGACTCGCCGAGTTTTGCCTTTGGAATCTTGACGTTCGAGTTGCGAAACGAATCTATCGTCAATTGAAACAGGCGTCATCGGTTCTAATACTGGAACGGATCGACCATGCACAAGACCGCCTTGAGCTTGCGGGGCATATACACTGTTTCTTCCGGGAGCACAACGAAGCCCAAAGGTTGTACCTCCTATCGGGCAATCCCGTGGAAGCTTTGGAATTGAAAAGAGCCTTGAGGCAATGGGAACAAGCCCTCATACTTGCTCAAAAACTCAAGCCTGAGGAAGTCACAACAATCGCTAAAGAGTATGCACATCAGCTTGAATTTGAAGGCAAGTTATCAGTTCATTGCTGTTAGGCTTCTTCTTCCTCATTCCTCGACTTCAGGAAAGTTTGGCGAAGCCTTGAGGATGTTTGAAACTGCTCTGAAAACCATAAACGACTTTTCTGGGCATCCAAGTAAAAGAGTACTTCATGAGACCGCCTGTTCTTCTGGGCAAACTCGCATGACTCTGCGCTGTGGCGACATTACTCGTGGGATGAAGATGCTGGAAGATTCCAAGGACACCAAACTTCTTTGCGAGTGTGCTGCTATTCTCGATACCTTGAAACAATTCCAGGAAGGCGCTCAGCTTTATGAGAGGGCCAATGAATGGGAGAAAGCCGCAGAGCTATGGCTCAAAGGTATTTCACCTTCTGTGTTGTTTGAAACTTGGAATGACAAAGTTCTCGGTTGTTATGCAGCCAAGTACACACACCGTGTAGGCCCCTACCTCGACAAAATAACCTCACATAAAGTCATTGCGCAATATGCGAAAGTGAAAGAAGGTGAAACAAGGGAACGCTGTTTTGTGATTGGATAGAGTCTCAAGATTGAATTCAGCGGAAGGGCAATACTCGGACGCTGCAAAGGCATACGAGCGCGCCAAGGACTGGGATAATGCCGTGCTAATATACGTGGACGTCTTGCGGGATATAGAATCGGTACGGTTTTGTCTCCGTTTGAGCGTCTTTATGCAAGACTAAGGGTTTTTCAGGCCGTCGAAGTTGTCCGTAAATCAAAGTCACGCGAGGCTGCTCGGATTGTTTCTCGATTTTTCAGCGGCGTAAAAGACTATAAGTCTGTCATTGAGTTCTGCCATGTCGCTGGAATGGATGACGATGCGTTCACAGTTGCGCAGGTATGGTTGTTTCACGCTTTCCATCATCTCTGCTCGTGATATCACACATTTTGTTTATAGCAACACAACATCATGGATTACTTCGCGGACTTGGTTAAAGATGACGGATCGGTGCAGCTTCGTGAGTTGTTCGATTGTATTTTGAAAATAGCTTGTTCGCTCTGACTTCGCTAAATTTGGGTGCAAGTTCAACGAATAATTGGGCACTTTGAGGCCAACCACGAATACCTTCTTGCCGGAAAGCTGTTAATGTACACGAACGAGTATCATCGAGCCCTATCAATGCTCTTGCAAGCACCATCGGACGATCCACAAGTCGTGGATCTGGCAATTGAAACGATTGGCCTTGCAAGAGATGACGCCCTGACCGCGATTTTGATAGATTATCTCATGGGGGACACAGACGGGGTACCCAAGGTGCCAATGAGCATTTGAATTTTGATGTTTGATTATCAGTAACCTTTTCATTCACAAGGATGCTAAATTTATTTTCAAGCTCTACATGTCTCTGGGTCAGTACCAGGACGCGGCACGTACGGCGATCATCATTGCCCGAGAAGAGCAGGCACAGGGAAACTACAGAGCCGCACACGACCTCCTTTTGGACAACTACCGTCAGTTGCGAACGTTAGATCTGACGATCCCCGCGGAGTTGGACAGAATGCTCGCGCTTCTTCACAGCTACGTGTTGGTCAAGGTAAGTTGTCCACCGAAAGCTTCAAATGGCATTTCTGATACAGGGGTTAATCAGATTCTCGTGAAACACGAGCAACATGAAAAGGCTTCTCGCATGCTTATACGAGTTGCAAACGACATCAGCAAATTTCCTGCTCGTGAGTTCGCATATTTCCTGAACTAGATCCGCTTCCCACAAACTTACAAACTAAAATTATATTACAGATGTCGTACCAATACTGACCTCCACAGTTGTAGAATGCTATAGGTCTGGTCTGAAGCGCTCGGCATTGAAGTTTGCGGCCATGGTGATGCGACCAGAGTATCGGCAAACTGTGGACGCCAAGTATAGGAAAAAGATTGAACAGATCATCAGGTTAGCCTTTTTAGTCTTTGTGTGGGTTACTGCTTGTTTGACTGATTCACGTTTGTATTATCAAGACGACCCGAGAAAGATGAACGGGACGAGGCGAAATCGCCTTGCCCTTTTTGCGAGACCTTGCTCCCAGAAACAGCCCTTGCATGTACCGAATGTAAGAATCGTCTTCCGTATTGCATTGTTACCGTAAGTGTCGTCGCGCTATTCAGTGGGAAACAGGATTGCTCTGATCTCGCAAATAGGGGCGCCATATGGTTACTTCCGAATGGTCCGTCTGTCCGTCATGCGAGTTTCCTGCACTATACTCCGAATTCCTTACGTTCTTGGAACGATCTCAACAATGTCCAATGTGCATGTCACCTGTGCACCCCAGCAGAGTGTCTCGGGTGCCACCGAATCTTTCCAATAAAACCTCGGGCTCTGCAACCGAAAATACAGGACCAGGTGCTGCCTCCGCGTCGTCACCAGATCCGCTAATCCCTCTGTCATCAAAATTGAAGTCCCCAATGGCCTCCGAAGCAAGCATACAGTCTCCAATGGGTAGTCGCACCGCATTGTGGCATGGTCCAGAAGAGACGTTGGCGAGCGAGCGAAGCAGTAAGAGGGATAGCGTCGTGCGAATGTTACCGACAGAAGCTGACATCGTTGGAGGGTTGGTAGGTACACGTGAGCAAAGCAAAAATGAACCACCATGAGGTAGTGCGATATTTACGGGTCTACGTTATAAAAATGAATCGAAAGATAATGTTGAAATGATCGTTGCTGAAAAATTGTTGCTCAAAATTGCATTTCTTATTCATAATTTTCTCCCGATTGTTTCTGATACAAGCAATTTTCTTTCGGCATTGAACTTCGTTTCATCCATTCTCGTGCCATGTTCGGACGTCTGTTTCAATTTTTTCAAACGGGCCGAAAGGAGCCACCACCACGTTACCTTCCGCAAGAGGTCCTGGAAACAATCTTGACACAGCTTCCTCCATGTGATGCGTTTGGTGTGGCCCCTTCAGTCTGCAGATCTTGGAAGACCGCAGTTCAATCAGTTCTGTTCGACACAACGGGAGCCATTCCAGTTGTTCTGGACATCGTTGCTCAGAGAGGGAGAGAAAGTGCATGGATTACCAAGGTGGCATTTTGTCCAACCTTCTTCCACATTTTCCCACCACACATCACTGGCCTACGTGTGTTCATGGAAGTGGACTTTTCTCGCTCATCGGAGTTGCTCTTAGGTCCTCGAAAAGAAAGAGATTCTCTTTTGAACGCCCTTTGGGTCCGATGGTGCTTTTCGAAAGGGTCATACACGTATCTGCCGCGAATTCGTCCCGTAGCTGTAGCGCAGTTTCGAATAGGCTACGGCGTTCAGCCCACAGCTAGTGGTACGACAGAAGTGGACGTTGAGATCCATGCCATCCTTCAGTCATTTGCCGCAAACGCAGGCGATGCGTTCCAACCCCGAGGAGTAAGCCTCGCGACGCGCTCTTCCGCCTGGACACATAGCAATTTGGCAGAATTGCGGTGTTCTTCAGTCAGAGAACTCGAAGTTGTGGTGGACTATTATTGGAATTTTCGCGATGACCCTACCATTGCCCAAAAGCTCATCGCGCTGTTCCCATCTCCTGCCAGGCTGGTCGCTAACTTCTGGGATTTCGGTCCCTCGAACCACCTGGAGGGTCTCGCGACATTCTGCGATGGAATACGCACCTTGATACTCAGGAAGGACCAATGGCCCAGTTTGATGACCCTAGAACGGGATTCAAACGGCGAACAAAGAGACACCTTGTTTGGTGGCTTCATCCACTCTCTCTTACAGAGATTTCCTAATATTGTGGAACTTGGAACATTGCCGGGGGGATCTCCAGAGCGACTTGAACGGGAACTGAAAATATTCGAAGCTGGCAAAAGTGCACCACCCCGGCCTCTCCGGCAGATCCAAACTCTTCACATTGCAATGGGTTGGTTTGGCACGTGGATGAACTTGCAAACATTGCACGACAACATAGTCTTTGTTCGTGCGAATATCACCTTGGACCCCCTATCCGCAGTCCTTCGAAACGCTTTCTCTGACTTAAACACTATTATTTTGGAGGAATGGTCGTTTTCGACAGAGATGCACGTGTACCAGACGGGTCCAAACCTCTCCATCGTCCCGAGGTATGAGAAGGAATTTCTTGCACAATGGGCGAAGTTTGTGGATGATGTTCCGACACTACGAGTGCAGTTTGTCGGGGACCAATGGGTACGCAACCAGGATGTCCCATGCCGAACATCACCTTGGTCCCGTAACGAGACTGTGACAAAGTGGCCGGGATACCACACCGCATTTATTCGCGAGCTGCAGAAGCTGACAAAGAAGAGAATAGATGCGGCTGAGGGTGACACGTGTATGTTGAAATATTGGGACCCAAAAGTGTGTTAGAGCAGGTGGCTCACTTTAGTATGAGCGACTTGTCAAGAACAATATTGTAGCACCAATATGTTAATTGCGACCAGTCGACGCCAGGTGGGGGCGAGAAAACGTTTGAGGGAGACCACCACAGCAGGCTGCCAAGGATGGTTTCGTTCGAAGAGAATAATCCGAATCCATCATCGAGCATCCATCACGTTGCATCCGCACTTGCGTTGATCCGCGATGCCACCGGCGGGCTTTCTCATCGCCGAAATCTCACGGAAATGGTTTTGGCTCACGCGCAACAAATCCTCGAGACTCTGCGGGAACTGGAACCCAGGGCGCGGGCTGCGGCTGGACTGGAGAGCTTTTCTGAGTGATTTTCTGACTGATCGATCCATATAATGAATTCTTCTCATGGAACGGGCTACTTGCAGAGTTGCACTATGGTTTCAGGACATAGTTTCACGCCAATCAGACGAGAGCATCATTTCGCGACTTTACACGATCGATTTGCATGACGATGAATTGCTTCAGATCAGTGGGCATTTGCGGGAGATCGCGGCAAGCTATGATGTGAGGACGATTCCGTCTTCACCCTTCGGCAGTGACAATACACATCTTGCGCAGCTCGTTTCAGCAGAAATTCTCGATACTTGGCCTCAACAAGATGGAATCGCCCTGGGTGGGTGCTTGATGGGGTCTCAAGGTTGGCTTTTGCCCTGACTGCTCCTTCCGGCAAAGCGTCCGATAAGAAGACATCTGAAGTCTCTCTCAGCGATCTCTCGAAACGCTCTCCTCAAGAAATACTTGGAGCTTTGCGGCTGAAACGGGACGAGTATCGTGTCGCACTGCAAGCAGTGAAAAAACAAATCGACAAATACCCCGAGAAGACACATACCAGGGAGTTTCTGGACAAGTGCGTAACTTGCTTGCTCAATGATATACCGTACCGAAATATCGACGTGTACGTCTTGTTCGCAGGGCCTTTCTCGCCCTCATGATTGCGGCTGGCCCAACCGCCGTAACGTCAATCGAACCGTGGATGACAACTCCGTGGGAAATTAATTTTGGAGAGCGTATTGGTGAGGGATCGTTGGGACCAAAATATCGAGGAGTGCTATACGGACACATGGACAAGGTCGTCATTGAAGTCCTACGAGACACCTCAAAGCGACAGGTACGGGAACTGTCAAAAGTCGCCTTATTACTACTGAGCATCGCTCGCATGTCAGCAATTTTTGAAAACCCTGCAACTGTGGCATATGCTCGATCACAGCAACGTCCTTCCCGTCCTCGGTGGCTCCGTGGAGACGGCCCGTGTGTTTTACGTGGCTCCACTGATGCCTGCTGGAACGTTGCGGCACTATCTTGCTCGTACGAGATTGGGGTCGGAGAAGAGACTCCAGATGGTGGGAAGACAATGGCATTCTCCATGATGTCATTAGTAACAATCAATCTCCCATCTTTTGCCTCACAGTTGTGTGAAATAGCTTTGGGCGTGGAGTACCTTCACTCGCACAGAGTTATTCATGGCTGCCTCAACAGTTCCAACGTCTTCGTTGATGACAATGGAAAACCAATTCTCACAGACTTTGGTTTCCTTGACGTGCGCAACAGCAGCGACAGTGATGACGTGCCGGAAGGTGCAGGATCTCAGGCTGGCGATTCGTGGTTGTTTGCCAACATCGGGTACGAAATGTTTTCCATCAATCCCACATCCGTCCACAAGCACGGAGCTCAAAAAATAATCCATCCTGTCGCGCGCCCCGCTGATTGCCCCGAGAAGCTTTGGAGTCTCTTGCAAAGGTGTTGGGAAGCGGAACTAGATCAACGCCCGACATTCGCCATGATCGTCGGGGAGTTGCGCGACCTCATGGAAATCTCCGAGACTGCGACCGCTGCTCTTGCTGCAGAAATTCACGCACCCACCGCACGCAAATACTCGGTCAACTTTGGCTCACCTCCACCATGGTTGCAAGTACCCTCCCCGTCTGCGTCCTTACCGTCCCACCCACCCCCATCTCGTGGTGCGAGTGGTCTCAGCATCCTCGACGACGAAGAAGAGGTCAGTATGTGGTCGTGGGACGAGAATGTTGAATGGCGTACACTAACGCTTTCGCAACAACGTCCTTTTTATGTAGATTCCCGAGTCGCTGAGTATGGAAATGGAACGTGCCATCCAGGGTGATCCCCACGCCCAAAATGTCATTGCGTCATACTACGAGCGGGGAGTGAAAGGTCTGACGAAAAACCTCACCAAGGCAGTACGTTGGTACCGCAAAGCTGCTGACAAAGGAAACGCGGCCGCGCAGTGTTCCCTCGGTCGCGCTTGCGAGGGTGGATGGGGAGGCCTGCAAAAGGATCTCGTGCAGGCCCTAAAATGGTTCAGAAAGGCAGCGGAACAGGGAAATGCGTTCGCCGAGTACCGTGTCGGTCTCTCGTACGAATTCGGAACTCGTGGGCTACCAAAGGACCTGGACATGGCACGGAATTTGTTCAGCAAGGCTGCCGACCAAGGCTTGGCCGATGCGCAAGGTCGGTTGGGGTCTTGGTACGAGCACGGAATTGGCAACCTTCCAAACAACCTCTTGCTGGCGGCGGAATGGTATCGGAAGTCTGCCGACGGTGGCGGTGCCACAGGACAGTACGATTTGGGCCGCTTTTACGAGCACGGACTGGGCGGGGTACCCAAAGACTTAAAGGCCGCATTGGAGTGGTACGACCTTAGTGCGCAACAAGGCAACCACCTGGCACAGAGTGCAATCGAGCGACTGACTCAATCTTGAACTGGACGGGTTTTAGAATCGCGTAGATGTAACATTATGACCCTAAACCAAAAGTATCTTATCAAGTTCAGCGGACAACGCTTTGTGTAAATGTAAATTTCTGTTCGAACACTACACTGAAGGAAGCTTGGCAAGAGCAGCGGCCAACGCGTCTTCGGAAAGTGTTGCGTCAGGCTCAAGCGTGCCAGAGTTGTACTGTATGGGAAGGCGAGAGGTGTGAATCGTGGCCCTCACAACACATTCTGAGATGTACCCACCTTATCATACGCAGGTAAATCCAAGAAACCATGTCCGCAAAGTCCAAACAAAATTGTTTTCTCTTCACCAGTCTCCTTGCACTTGAGGGCTTTTCCAGGGTAAAGCGATCACGTTACGTTGCCCCCAACGTCACCGCGGTTGGTACTCCCTCCTCACCTTCAATAATGGCGCCTCTTACCGCGTGGTTCGCCTCTGGGGCGGGCAGGATCCCCTCAGTGCGTCCGAAGAGCACACCGGCCTCGAAACATTCCTTCTGTCCCACGGCTTTAAATGGCACATGGCGCGTCAAGTTGCTATTCCGTCAACTGGTAATGTGGAGGGATGGTCGACACACTTACCAATCGCTTCGATCTCGTTAAGTTCCTTAAGATGCGACACAAGCGCAGCCATGCCGTGGTACCTGAGTCCTCCGGCGTGTACCGAGGGGGGCATGAAGTCGTGGCCTGCAGTAGTTTAGGTGAGTAGAGCATGGGACAGGCAAATGAATGTTGGAGACATACCGAGGGTGTGGGACTACACGCATTGGGTAGTGATTGATTGATTGAAGTTTGATCGGCTGCTACCGGACCGCCGGAACTCGACAAAGTCCTCATCTCACCTTGATGAGCGGTGTCAACCCGACCGTGTCACCAAAGTCGTACGCATACTTCCCCCTAGTCAAACTTGGGCACGCCGACGGTTCCACCGCGACGACCCTGAACGGCTTTGGCGCCTCCTTCCTGAACCTCTGTCCCAGGAAGGGGAACACGATGCCCCCAAAGTTGGACCCCCCGCCCGTGCAGCCGACGATGACATCCGGGTACGCTCCGGCCATTGCCATCTGCTTCATGGCTTCTTCGCCGATCACGGTTTGGTGCATAAGCACGTGGTTGAGGACGGAGCCCAGGCAGTATTTGGCGCCCTGCTTCACGCAGGCTTCGACTGCAAGGATGGGGGGATGAGTTCGGTGAGTGAGCGGGCACGGTGAGGTGTTCGAGGACGGGTGAGAAACGCACCAGCCTCTGAAATTGCGATTCCGAGCGACTGAATCCCAACACGAGAGAAAATTGCGGTGGTTTGAAATCGTACGTAAGTTCAACCCCAATGGCACAACCGAAGAATAACAAACGCGATAGAACAATGGAATGTGCGGTTTGAAATTGTACGACAACCAGCACAACACAACAACGCACCCCCGGCGAATTGGGATCCTCCGCAAGGATCTTCTTTCCAGCCTCGGTGCGATCACTTGGGCTCGGGTAGCATTTTGCGCCGTACGTTTCCATGGCAAGGCGGCGGTATGGCTTTGTCTCGTAGGAGACTTTGACCTGGTAGATTTCGACCTCGACGTCGAACATGGACCCGGCAAAGGCGAGGGCGCCGCCCCACTGGCCAGCACCGGTTTCACTGTAAAGTGGAGAGTGATGTCGGTGAGGAAGACATAAGAGAGAGGAGATAGGCACTGACGTGGTGACTTTTTTCACGCCAGCTTGCTTGTTATAGTAGACTTGGGGCACGGCGGTGTTTGGCTTGTGGCTGCCGACGGGGGAAACACCTTCGTACTTGTAATAGATCTGCAAAAAAAGGGTACGAGATTACGTTCAGGGATCACACAATAAGAAGTACTACGAAGTGCACGGATCATTCGTCTCCGGCAGACGTCTCGCTCCTGCACGAGTGTGTTCCGCTCCGCGGGGAGTTCCTTCCGGCGGGAATATGCGCTCCGCGCTCTAATAGCCGCTTCGCGGCAGGCCATTCGCCTCCGGCAGACGCCTCGGTCGGCGCTTAGCGCTCAGGCCTCGGTGCTCGGTCTCTCCTTGCTTCGCAACTCCGAACCTCTCTCAGTATGTGCTTTGGACCCACTTTGGCAGGCGTCCCAAGGGCTTTCTCGAGCGCGCGGGCACGGTACAGGGGCGATGGTCTCCAGCGGCGGTAGATCTCTCGGACTTCCTCTGGGATTTCACTGTGGCGAATGTGGAGTCAGTGGCACGGGAAGAAGCCGTGTGGAAACAGCGGAATGCAATCACATGTATCGCTCGGTGGACACCTCTTGCTTGATGAGCTGAGAAACAAGGTGTCGTGAGTATGGTCAGGAAAATATCGTGAAATTGCGCTGCGCGACCGCACTTCCATGGGGAACAACGGGGCCAAGTCATCAGGCGTGATTGGCTGCTTTGTGCCAGGGTGGAGGATAGGCGGGAGTGGTTGAGGCAGATCGGCCTGCAGTGGACTTGGGTGTGAGCAGATAGCGGGGAACGCAATCGGGAGAGTCTTCCAGCACCTGAATGTTGTACCAGGCCTTTGGCAGCTCGGACTCGGGCAGAAAGTATTTCACGGTGACGCCGTCGTCTGCCATCGTGCGTTTTGCGTGCTGAGCGTGGGATGTCGGACGTGAGCCGAATGTCTGGAGTGTGGAAGACGAGAGCGATTGGTCGGTCAGAGATTAGCCGAGTCAGTCATCCGCCACGGTTGCAGGCACAATGAGGACGAGAAAATGAATAGCAGGCGACTCAGCTAGTGTTTGCAAAATATTCATACTTTCAATTTGTTCATATGCGTTCATCTTCGTTCTCAAGAAGAACTCTATATGGAATCGAAATATTTTGTCTCAATATTCATACAAGAGCGCTGAAGGTAATCGAAAGTGCTGATTGAAAGAGTTGGGTGAAGCTAGAGTGGGGAAGCACTGCAAATGACGACGGTCCTCACAGTGCCCGCAGCCGAGTGGTCCAACCATTAGCCGACGTCCCCTTTACACCCCAGTATCCATTCGTACTACACAGCGACGCACGCGACCATCGCGACCTCGGCTACCGCTTATCGCTCACCGACGATTTCCGGGCTGACGTGTTAGGCCCGCCCCCATCACCAACGACCCAAAAAGCTCCGTCCACGCTCAACAGCAAGAGCACGAGCAGGAAAATGTCCTTCGCACCATTACCATCCTCTTCGGGACACGCAACGTCCGATCGTCGAGGGGACGGGAGGGAGCTCGTGGGGTCTCTCAATGATGGGGGTCGTATCGTAAATGAGAGCCGACTCCCTCGTTCGGCTCTCGCAGCCACGGCGGTTTCTGCCACACGGACAACCATGGCACCGCCCTTGTCGCCACGCTTTGCTGCTCCCCCTTCCTCGACCCCACATCAGCTCGCTCCCACTGCTTACTCCAGTGTCGAACGTGGATTTGGAGCAGAAACACGGTACTCGCAGAGCGCGTTGCCGAGTATCCAAGCGGACTCACAGGGGCAGATTTCACAGGATTTACAGGGCGGCTCTGGAGCTGGAGCTGGAGCTGGAGCATTAGTGCAGTCGCAAGCAGCGGGCCTCCTCCAGTCCACACCCAGAGCTGCCACCGTCAGAATGAACTACTTCTCCTTCTTCTTCGGCAACTTCAACAACATATCTCGGGCGTCGCGCGTTATGCTTGCTTGCTCCGTCGTCATCATGATTGCGCAGGTGCGTTGCGTTTTGCGTTGGCGTTCGTGCGCAAAGCGACGTTCGAGGTTCGAGGTCCAATCACGGTACACAACCCCAACCCCGTCCTCCACTCCACTCCAGATTGTCATCTCCATCGTGACCTTGATCCTCACCGCCTCCCAGCCGTGCGACCAACCCCTCCGCCTCTTCATCGCCCTCTACGCCACCCGCGTGGCTCTTTCCGTCCCGCTCGTGATATACCAACACCTCCACCCACGACCCCGCCGCGTCTCTCCCGGTCGTCAAGGCGGTGCTACTGCTGTTCGCGAGGGCCCTTCGATACCGAGACCAGTCGCCGTGGGGCCTCAGGGCGTTGCCGAAGCGGCCGTGCGAGGCGCCAGGCGGGGTCTGCAGGACAGCGCCGAGGAACCCGGGGGCGGCGGCAATCTTTCCCATGCCGAAATGGGCCTCCCGGACGGTGTGCTCCCTATCGCCGGTGCTGCCGTGGCCGCCGCAGGTCCGCAACCGCACGACTGGTCTCCCGTCGTGGACCGCCTCAAGTCGTTTCTGGACCTGCTGTCCACCGTGCTGTTCCTCGCGGCCAACTTCTGGGTGTTTGGGAGCAGGACGTGCCGCGTCACGGCGCCCACGCTTTATTGGACAGGCTTCTCGTGGGTCATTTGGGGCTGGATTGTCGTGGGCGTTCCCATCGGTGTGTGCGGTAAGTCTCACTCGAACAACGAATCAAGTCGGAACCCTTCACCCACCCCCTGTTGTCGTGGACCCCAGCGTCCATCATATTCTGCCTCCCCTGCGTTCTCCTCCTCATGCGCACCCTGCGCCTCTCTACGCCTCTTGGGCCCGGCTTGGGGGGGATGGGCGCCGGCGAGGACGTCATCAAGAAACTGCCCGAGGTGCGGTACCGGAGGGCCGCATCACGACCACCAGGCGACCACGGGCCACGAGTGGAGGAGCAGCCGCAGCCGCAGCGAGGCATGGAATTGAAGATTGAACAGTCGGGCGTCGGCGAGGCGCGATTGGAATCCAACGCGGGGGCCGCGGCTAGTGACGCGAGCACGAGCAAGGGGCTGTTGTCTCCCCCCGAGCTCCCTGCTCCCGCTTCTTCCTCGAACGCGCACCGCTCCATTTCTCACTCGCGGGAGTCGTCTCGTGGCAGCGACGGCGCGCTCCACCCGCCAGGAACGCCCTCAGTCAAATCGAGAGCGTCGGGGAGTTTGGAACACCTGCTACAGGACGTGGAGATGCCCTTGGAGCCTCCTGCCATGTCAAGCGGTGCTCTCAATTCGAACTCCCCCGTCCCAAGCGATGCACGATCGTCCGTGTCGTCCACTCGTCCCAACCCCCCACCCTCGACGAGCAACCCAAACCCATCGGTGCAATCGGTTGCCGCACCGTCCATTGCGCGTGCCGTTCCTTCTATCCCATCGGCTCTCCGCAGGGCAGGCTTGCTGCCCCTTCCACCCCGCCCGACAGTGTACCTGGACGATGACGACGCGGTGTGCGTCATTTGTCTCATGGCGTATGAGGACGGCGAAGTGCTCAAGAGGCTTTGGTGCGGACATCATTTCCATACCGAGGTGAGCATGCTTCTGGTTGAGCACGATGCGTCGAGACACTCAATTTTGTAAACGCTTCCCAGTGTGTCGCGGAGTGGCTTCGGCACAACAAAACGTGTCCTCTTTGCGTTCGAGACGTCACAGTGGGACCCATGACGCCTGGGGAACTTGTGGGTGCGAATTTGGGACGGGGATGACGGAGGCGAACTGTTTCTCTGCGAAAAATAGGACTATACAATAGCCATTTGGGACTTCACTGCCACGTCGCATACACGTTTTGGAATAATTTTGCATGTCACCGTGTAAATGCGAGCTTTTGATTTGTTTCGGTGCGGGTACATTTGGACTTAAAACTTTCACATGAGATGCATGGATGTGCTTGTATAATGCAAGAAGTTGTGAATAGTGTGCGTCTAGATACAGGGCCAAAACTAGTGCGACAAAATCGTGCGGTGCATCTAACTGCTCGACATTGCGACTGCTTTCGCGTGCATTTCTCGTCTGTGCATCCGGATCAGGTACAACGGAAATATAAGAACAATGGGTTGAATAAAGGTGAGGAGCTGGAGGAACGGAGATGCTGAAACGGCAATCGAAAACTTGAAAGAAAATCTTCATACCAGGTTCGCAAGGAAGTAATGCCCATGTTGACCGTTGAGGACAAATGAATTGATCTGATACTGAATGATGTTGGAGAATCCGCACAGAAACATCTGTAATCCTATCAACAAGAAGAATGAAGTCCCAAAATGGTAAGTGAACAGACTCGGGAAAAGAAAGACTTACCATAAACTCGACCAAAACTTTTGAACCCAAAAGTCTGGCTCGCATAGGTTATCGTCGCACTGTACATGAAAGGCCGCAGAAAACCGCCGCATAAGGCAACAATATACTGGCTAGATAGGTTGGAAGAAAGTCTGGAAAACACGGTTGTAAGTTCAAAACTGTTTTGCAGGATAGTTAGATCTGGAGCCCACCCAAAGAGAGCAAAAGGAGCCGCAAAGACAAAGAATTGTCCAACGAGATTGACATGAATTGGAAAGTTGTCGAGCAACCACCCAACAACGGGGATTGTCGCAGTGGCTCCAAGTGAAAGCGTATAATTGAACACGTTCAAAATGGTGTCACGCATGGCCTGTTCCTCTTCCGGTGTCGCGGAACCTCCAGGAATGTGCTTCTCGCTCAACTGCTCTGCGACACTCGTGATGTAAAAGTTGATCCTCATCATGAAGAAGAACATCCACAAGGTGTTTAGGAACCACTCGGGAGTAGCAAGCTGAGACCACGCAGATAGCGTCTGGATAAACTGCTGCCGCTGACTCAATTTGCTCGGCGGATCTACGTGAGCTGCAGCTGACTCAACGGCTTCTGGAGTGACCTCTCCCAACAGGGGCGTGTTTTCGTCTTCTCCAGAACGTGCCACCTTCACCACTTTGGACTCGGCTTCCTTGGGCGGTGGTCCAACAGTGTCGTCCGAATCTACATGAACCACATCTACTCCCATACCTGCAGCGTCAAGGTTTTCCCGCTGTTTTGCCTTTTCGCGGTTGGCTTTCGAGCTTGGCGAATCGTCGAACCACTCCAACGATTCGTTGGGCTGGAGGGCAAAATTTGCGAAGAGGAGAGCCACCGGAACGACGAGGTATCCAAGAAACCACACGCGCGGGGTTACGTAGCCGTCGCTCAAGCGGTACACGAGCTGGTAGATTGGGAAGACGACCGCAGAAGTGTCGAACCCGCCAGAGAGCAGCGCCATAATGGTGCCGGAGCGGTTGGGGAATGTCAGGCTGATGTGGATGATGGCCATGTACATGAGGAGACTGTGGAGTGCAGGAATGAGCCGAAATGGGGTGGGGGGGAGAGCAAGATACGCACCCGCCGAAGGACATGAGGACAAACCCGGCGATGTAACCATCAAAAGCTTTTGGGAGGTGAAGTTGAGCCGCTGCGCTTTGCGACGATTGCGCTCTTATTCACGCGACGTACCGGGTGTGCTTATTGCGAGAAGCAGATTCCCGATCCCAAATACAAAACTACCCAGCCCGAACGTGTATTTTGGGCCAATGTAGTCGAGAATCGTGCCGGCAGGCAGCTGCGACATGGCCGTCGACAAAGCAGCAGCGGAAAACATCAAGGAGAGTCGGACAACTTCTCAAGAGGGGTATACGTGACTTCGTCTTGTGATGCCCCGCCAGCCAACACTTTCGCCTGAAACTCACTTTGCGCGGGGCACGGTTTCGCTTCCCCGTCTTTGCAGAGTGACTCATAGACACCCTCCTTCTCTAAGACCCACTTGAGCGCTTGGAAGCTTCAGGTGACACGAGGCAAGCCCATCCATGCAAGATTCATCATCAGGGATAGCATATTGTGTGGTTGGTAGGCACCGATGATGGAGGGAAGCGCTCATTTTAGCGGCGATCATCACGCGGAAGCAATCTGCAAACCCACCCATACGTGACCCCGACCGTCAGCCATGCAGCGATGCAGGCGAAAAACACGAGAGATATTCGATGGGTGAAGCTCAATTCATTTGCGAACATCGCGGGCCAAAGCTATGAAAGTTTAGTGTGCACCCCACAGTGCAAATGTTCGGCGATTCTTGACCCAATCAATGACCAAAGTCAGTCTTTTCTAAAACCGGATAACAGCGTCTGGATCTTCGCTAAAAGCAGCTAGCTGGCTTTTCTCAATGAATGAAGTAACTCTATGATTTAGTGTGTCTCAATTCGAAAGTGCATAACATACACACTCTATTTGCCTTCACTCTGGCCAACTCATATCGTCCTGCAGAATACTCTGTGTCAACTCAGTGGTTGCGTAAGGATGAGTATGACAAGAAAAATCCCAAATTACACCAACCACACCGCTGTTGCCGTGTAAGACAGTGAGAGGCGTTTCTGCAAGTGTCAGCACTTGCACTGCATTTTAAATCACTCAAATTTGCGAGGACTAATTATGGACAAATGTGAGAGTGCAAGTGCAAGTGGTCGCTGTCCCTCACTTTGCCCAGGGGCTTCTGCGGGGCGTTTTCGCGGGGGACCTTTTCTTGCGCGCACTTGCCGACCACTTGCAGAGGGGCTTTTCGTCGTTTTTGAGAGTCAATAAAGCGCAGATGATTTAAACAAGAATGCCAAGAGATGTAAACAAGTGACCAAGTGACAACGCCAAGACTGTGTGGTAAGAAGGCGCTGAAGATAGTGGAAGCCCATTCTTCTCCGATGTCTCAGCGAAATTTTAGAGTGCGTGCAGGCAAAGGGGCTGGAAGAGTTAAGACGGGGGGGGCAGAAGGAGTAGGGCCACAGGGTGTTGCCGCTGACAGAGGAGATCGGAGGCGATTATGATCTGGTTGCACCACGCCGCCAGCCTCCAGCTAGGTTTCCCCTTCATTGGACGGAATCCTGCTCTCCACTCCCTCGAATCTCCGCAAATCCAACACCATGGGCGATCGCAACGACCTCGTGCCCCCGTGGATGCAGACGACGCTCGACGTGCCCCGCGGTGTGTCCACCATCCCCTACAACGACCGCGAGAACTACGAGCGGTCTTCCGAACGCTCCAGACGGCGGCGCTTCATCTGGGCGGGAGTCGCTATCGGGGTGCTTGCCCTCGCGGGCGCCGGTGCGGCCATTGGGGTCGTGGTGCGAAATCAGAAGATGGCGGCAGAGGCGGACATGGTCAACCAGCAAGCACTCATTGCACAAGCTGCCTCAGCGACGCAGGGCATGAGTATGACTATGCAAGGCACCGCAACGATGATGATGAGCGCAACGATGGCGGGTACTATGGGTACTATGACCATGATTCCTTCACCAACACCAGGTGAGTAATCTGTCCCTGTGACCAGATTGCACTGCATTTTTTCACACTGCGACCCCCTTGCATCCCCTGGGATAACCCCTTGCATGACAATGTAGCTGCAGGTGGTGCTGGTGCTGCTCCCGCTCCCGCTCCTAGTGGAGGCGGCACGGGAACGATGATGCCCGGCATGGCGCAGGGCACAAACTGGTGGCAGGACCCACGGGGATTCGACGAGACGTTCCCCTACAATGCGATGTGATGTGGTTGTGTGTCGGGGGTTGCGGCGACGCTGGCTCGTTAGCCGGAGCCGAGTTCGGGAGGGAAGGGCGAGCCACGTTGTGGGATACTCTGAATGTCTCTCAAGGGGTCGGTTGGTGTCGGACTTGAGAGTAGCGTGAACATGGACTTGCACACACATGTTTTTGTTTTGGTTGGGATGATTGTAATTGGTGGTTTTTTATGTCCAATTCCTTTTAATGAGATTCCTGTTTAAAATCTTTTGAATTTCGGAATTGCCTAAAACTTTCAAGCTGTTGCTTGAACCTGCCAGAATGGGAAGGTTGGGTCAGGAGATGTGACAGATGGATGCCTTGCCGTGGCCGCAAAATGAGCCCGCAGCCCCTCTGTACCGAACTCCGGCGGGACCACGTCCAATCACCAAAAACGATGGCTGCCGTACGTTTCACGACCTGCTCGAGTGCCTCTATTCACCCTGGATTTGTTTTCGTGGTGTCGATGTGAAGCGACCCTGTATGTAACCTGCCTCGAACTGACCTCGTGACCCACCCTTCTTGAACAGACCCAGCCAATGTCCGACGAAACCGCTTCACAAGTCAACAACGCTTCAGAAGAAATGACTCCGATTGCTCAGGCGGAGCTGGCCTCCGAGGTCGTACTTCCCGAGAGTGCTCCCGAGTTCGAATCACACAAGGGTGACAACGAGGAAGCCGAGGCTGTGAGTTCTCGATGCGATTTTCTTTCGCACAGTAGAAGAGTTCACGCTTGTACTCGACCCTCCTCGTCGCCCCCAGCGCCACCCCCTCCTCCCGGTCACGAGCTCCCCCGCACTCGCCGACCCGCTCCCACCCCCGGCCTACGACACCCGCTGGACCCCCGGCGCGTGGTCTGCGCAGGGCGACGTTAAGATCCCGCTCGTGCCGCCTGCGTACCGGGCCCACGAGGATGCCGAGTCGCCTAGCGAGGACGGCGGGGACGACTTCTCGGACGTGGACGACGACCTCACCGAGGACCCCTCTGCGTGGGCGCGCGTGTGCAGCCTCGCCGTGCGCGTGTTCAGGGCCTTTGCGTGCACGGCGCTCATCTATATGGTGTTCCTCCTTGTCGTGCAAGCCGGCCTCCAGGTGTGGACCCTCGTCGACCCGCGCGGCGCACAGAGGTTCCTTGCCGGGTCGAGGCACCACTACCACGGCCACGGCGGCGGTGATATGGGCTACCACCACCACTTCCACGGACACATTCCGTTCCCCCAGGACGGAGCTGATGTGGCTTCCGGCGTCGCAATGGTCCCGGCGGAACCCCCCGTCGAGCTGGTGCCCGTCCACCACGGAGAGAAGGGACAAGTGCACCAACTTGCCGATGGCATTCCGGCCCCGTGGGGCCGTCCTCGCCCTCTTCCGTTCCCCGTTGCCGAGCCGTCCCCGCTGTTCCGGCCCGACGTATTGCTCGGACAAGTCGACTCTATGCCCACCCTTCCCATGGAGCTGCCGCACGTTACCTTTGCGGTCATTGCGGATACGGATCTGACGGTTGAAGTGCGGAGGGTCCCCGCCCACGGGCTTCTTGAAGTCACGGAGAGGCACGAGCAGAACCTCATGCTGGGACCCAGCCCCGAGATGGCGTACGTCAGCGGACGGAACTCGAGGAACCAGCCGGTGCACATGGTGAGTGTTCCTGTGCAGCGGGGTGCATTCCAATGCATCGTTTTTGTACGGTGTGACTCATCACTCTGTCCCTTTGCTTTCGTCCAGCTTCGACCCCTTCTTCTGTCTCTTCCTACTGCCTCTCACTCGGCGTCGGTGTCTCACCCTCTGGATGTTCCACTGGACCCATTGCCCCCCGTGCCCCTTGACGAGTCGCTTCACGTTTCAACCAACCCGGCTCTCCTCATTGCGGCTGTCCGTCTTCCGATCCACGCGTCGGCCCCGGCCTGTCCTCGCCGCTTCGCCCACGAAGTGAGCAAGATGCGCGCGTCCATGTCTCGCTTCGTCGAGGCGATGCAGTTGGTGGGGCCCGAGGGAAACCAGGCGGCCAAGTGGAGTGTGGAAGGTACCAGGGCCTGGTGGGCCGCCGGTACGGGAGAGGATGGTCATGGCGTGGAAGTCTGGCTCGAGATTGTTCCGGGTGAAAGCGCTTAGGCGACAGTGTATTTGTTAAGCAAGTTGTTTTTGTTTTTAAGAGGGAGAAGAGCTGCAACTTTCTTTTGTTCGTTGGTCATTGGTATCAATAAACGTGAAGTCATGAGCATAGGCTTGCGTGTCTGGGGAAATACGGAGCGACCGAACCGAGAATGAGGTTGGTCTTCGGTCGGCGGCAGCAGCAGGAGCATGGATTCTACCGAGCCTTTTGCATCCGAAGTCTGATAAAAGAAGTCTGCGTTGGCGATTGCAATATAAGGAACAAGAAATACAGCGTGGATGATGGAGAGACTCTTGGGTGAGTGGAGAGATGCACGCATCTGGGTTGGAGAGCTCTCTCACGTCTTCTTCACCAGCCTTGCATGAACGCTACTCGCTCGCCCGATCCCAATCGGGATTCGCACCCATAGTCTTCTGCGGGGCGGAACTCGTGGGAATCCCGCAAAATCAAGTCGTTGGTGCGTCGATTGTGGCATCTCCGAATCGGCAAATTGCACTCATCAATTGTCGTTCACCCTCCGAACAGATTTGATAATCCCCAAACTAGACCGCCTCTTGGATTCCTATCCCCTGATGCGATGCCGTGTGACTGATTGGTGGACTCGGAAACCGCGGTGGACGCTCGCAGACACCAAATGGAGCGCTAGGGACCTCGTGGCTGATCCCGACCATAATCTCACCATTGAAGAGGCCATAGACGTCGAACACAAGTATGGCCAAGAGTTGATTGACTTTCGAAACGGACCTTTGCTCCGAGTCTCTGTCCGGCAAATACGCACGTCAGACGGCTCCAGTGCCACTCTTCTGGGGGTCACGGTGCACCACTGTCTGGGCGATGGACGCTCGACGCTTGGAATCCTGCACGCCCTCCTCGCCGATGTTGCCACATTTCCCATCCCCGGGGACATTTCCCAACTCCCTCCAAGTGCCGAGGACTCCATCCCCGAATACACTCTCACCCCAACCCAAATTGCCCGTCTCATCTTCCGCGAAGTAATCGGGCCCAACCTCCCGCAATTCCTCCGCCGATTCGCCCTCGACGACACAGCCTGGCCTCACGGTTCCCACATTCTACGGCCTCCCGCATCGTGCCCCGTTCGCCGCGTCGGCCTTTCGCTATCATCTTCCACCACATCTTCCCTCAAAAGGCTTGGTCGTGCCGCCGGAGGAGGCACAATCCACGCTGTTCTGCAGGCATGCGTCGGCATCGCGCTCATTGTTGCCACCTCGACCTACCCCAGCGCTGACGTACCGACCAGCCTCTCCATCTCCTGGCCCATATCTCTCCGCAAAGACGAGCTGGGACATCCTCAACTGACCGGCAACTACGTCGGCGGGTCCACCTGGCATTTCGAACGCACCGCGGAATGCTCCAGAACCCTCGCTGCACTCATCGCCCACATGCACACACTCTCCCACGACCCCGCCCTCCTCCGCGAAGCAGCGACCGAACTGGGCACACTCAAGTTCCTCCCCGAGCTGGACAGCCCGGATCGACCTCTTTCGGACTTCACCGTTGTTGACAATGGCGTGGTCGAACCAGCTCCCACGGGTTGGGAACATCGCTTGCGCAAGCAGGCAGCGTCGGGCACGCCGTATCGCGCGTCGTGCGAGATCTCCAACCTGGGCCCTCTTCCGCGGTCTCCACCGGTAAGCGCCTCCCTGGCGAAAGGGTTGCGGCGCGTGTGGTTCGCCCAGACGGCGAGTCCAGTATCGGGCGTGTTTGGCGTGGACTTGGTCGGGTGTCCTGCAGGTGACGGCGGTGTGGACCTCTCGGCGTTGGTCTCGTGGAGGGAGGGTGTCGTGCCGCCCGAGGTCGGGGATGCGTTTGCGCGGGCTGTGAAAGTGGCTGTGGATGTGATGTGTGCCACGGTGGACGGGGGGAAGGCGCTCGACGGGAACTTGACCGTCGGCGACGTGTGCGATAAAGTGGCCCTTGAGGTTTTCGGGAAGAGCGAGAAATAGAATGGACTTTTTGGACAGTCTTTATTTTTGCAATACGTATGTATTCGAGCAATACAAATGCATCTCTCAGCTGCCTCTCCGGAAGCGAAGTACTTTAAGTGGAAACCCGGTTTGGCGTACGCCTAGTTAGCCCCAAGAATTTTGTACCAAACGCAAGAGGAAGGAAAGAAGAAGGTTGAGATGTCTTCATCCCTGAAAGTCCAACCCTCCTACGCTCGTCACCCTCTTCTTCTCTGCCTCTTGTCCGACGCCTCCCTCCTTCCCCTGCCCCTCCGCTTGCAGCTCGAGCACTTCTGATGACAGGTACAGCTCCAACGCGGGTCGCGTTTTGGAGTTGGTTGCCTTGATGGGGCGAGGGTGGACAACACCAGCGTGTCGAGAGGTGGTGTAAGAAGATGGGCCTAGGAACGAGGTGCAGGGTATGCATGGTGCAAGGTGAAAACCTTGTCGGCGGGGCGGAAACGCACCTCGATGCTCCGGTCGGTTATTGTTTTCCTCAGCTCGAATTGCATTTGCGCTGTTAACTCCCGCGCTCTTCTTCCCACCGATTTCCGCATCTCCTCCCGGCGAACCAACATCAGCAGCTGCAATTTTGCCTGTCCAAACCATCGCTACTCACCCACGCCCATCACCCTCTCACACGTTCCGCAAACAAGCTCCATCGCCCGATGAAGTAGAGCTTTTTCTCCTGCCATATCCCCGCACAGATCGGTAGCGACACGGAATGGTACGAGGACGGCGAGGATCGCCAGGGACACGATGTGGGTGATGAATCGGAGGATTGACGCGGGTGCCAGGCGGGCGGAAGACGGAGGAGAAGGCATCGTTTTGTTCTGATTTGCGGCGCTGAATTTTTTAGATGAGTGATGACGGGGCTGCGGCCACTCAGATCTTATCACCAATCAAAGATGATACTCGATGGCGGATTGACGCAGAGCAGCTCTACAGCGGATATGCAGAGGACTGAGCCCTGTCAGACCATCGGATCAAGCATCTTCTCGCCTGTCGGGTGTCATCACCCGCCAAGGTTGCCTTCCTCCTTTTGGAACCCCCAGCATCTCTTCCCAACCTTCGTCACCGGATCTCACTCTATCTTCAAGAGCTGATTATCTCTGTTCAGCCCATCTAAAGGCTCCATCCTGTGCTTAGTTCCGCCCGCCGCCAGCTTCATCTCAGTTCATCTCATTTGGCAGTCCCATCATGCACCATTCTCCCTTCCCGGACTACTTCTCCATTGGAATCGACTTCGCTCTTTCCTTGAAGAGTATCAATTCAATCAGCAGTGCTATATGTCGCATTTCGGACCTTACCGCCCACTTCCACTTCATTTCAAGGAGCTTTAGTGCCTGTCGCTTCCATTATGCTGAAACCACACATCAGATAAATGATCCATTGACACTCTCTCCATCTTATCGGCAAGTTCTAGTTGAGGAATTCCATGCTCAGACACATTCCCGTCGCAGGATCAACCGTGAACACCGTGACCACATAACGGATCAGCAACTGTTAGCTTTCAAAGGAGCTCAGCCTTGCCCAGCTTCAAATCTCCATTCTTCTCCCGTATCTGTCTTTCTCATACCACTGTTATATTGTTGACACCACTATTGTCTCAATGCTGCCCCATCACATCGTTTACGGAGGCGAGATGTTCGGTATTGGATACGATTCTGCCCACAACCGTCTTTCCCAGCAATTCTGTTCGCGCGCAATCACCTCCGCCATGATTCCATTGGATCTTCTCCTTGGCCGAATATATACGGCGAGGGGTCAGACCTCCCAAAGCGTCAGCGTCACAGTTGTATTTGGTTGCCCTTTCCTTATGTCGAGGACAATTCAGTGAGCTATATCATGTAGCTATCGCTGCTTGTACTAGTCTTTTTTTTGGGAGGAGTGGAGACAGCAGGTATATGATAAGGAGAATAATGGAAGGGTGGAATGCAGATGGCGTCACCGGCGAATCCGGCGCAGGCTCGGGACAACATTTCACTGCGTGGAGCGCGATGGCCCGCCCACCTCTACGTGGTGCGCTCTAGAAACACCTGGTTTCTCACTCTCTTGAGAAATCGGTGGCTAAGAGGCGGTTCCGAATACAGAAGTTGGCAATGTAGAACAAAATTAAACATGTTCCGTGGAACGGAATGCTTCCCAATGTCTCGAACAATAGCTCCGGAACAAGACACAAATTCTTGCAGAGCACGTCCAGTTTTTTTTTTTTTTTTTTTTGCCCCCTTTATCAAAACAAATATCAGATACAGCAGTTACCTATCGACCGCTCCTCCTGCCCACCAAACTCGGCGCGACCACGCCTACTACTCGCCACGCGCCCCACCACGACAAAGCTGTTGCAGCCGAGACAAGACGAACAAGAATAACGAGAAGACTGGCACTGCGGGACCGTTGCTTCGCCTCAGCCTGGAGAACTCGAGATGCGTAAGAGGGTGATTCGAGTTGCATAGGTGGTGTGAACCGTGTAGGATAGAGAGATGGCGCAGACGCGACTGTATCGTCCGACTGACCGTGACGCGTGGTGAGTTGTTGCACCGATCGAGCCAGTTGGGGCCGAGTCGACGTGTGGTTTTCCTCCCACGTCGCTTGCATAGCCGCCAGCCTCACTGCACGGGCTGCTTTGCTCGCTTTCTTCGCAGCAAGTTCCAGCTCTGACGCGAGTGTGTGGCCTGGCGGATCTGATGTATCGTACAGGTTCGTGGACGCGAGGGATGGCGTTTGGTCGGTGTAGGTTGACGTTTCGTCTCCGATCGGCAACAGTCGAAACTCGGGTGTCGCAGCGTCATCGGAAAATTCAAGGGGTGTGACCAAACGTAGTGTGTCGTCATCATCTCGGTCTCGATTTTTGCTGTCAGATAATTCGAGATGCTTGATATCCCCTTCCAGCTGGTCGGGAATGCTTTCATTCGTCCAATCGACAAACTCCATTTCATTTCCTTCATTTCCTTCCTCTTCGCCTTCCTCTTCGAGGTTGCGTTCATCTCCTTCGCCCTCCTCTTTCACCCGCCATTCCACACCCAAATCACTCCTTTCGCGAGTACTGAGCCTCGCTTCCCTTCTCCACTTTGCCGTCTCCTTGCGCGAATCACGCAGTTCTTCTTGAAGGCGTGTGAGTTCCGATTCCAAATACGCAATGTGCCGTTCGGCCTGCCGGGTCCGTGCTGAGCCAGAATGATAACGACAGGTGCATGGTCGAGATGGGGCCTCATCAGGATCATGTTCGCCTTCGAGTTCTACGAACGTGTCGCATTCTTTTTCGGTAGATGCTGCAGTGTGGTATGGTATCGACGTGCGCTTCTTCAGTCTTGGTTGGGGACGGGGGACGTTTTCATTTGAGCTGGTGATCCAAGGGTCATGATCGTCAAAGAAAGATGAAGCTGGGGTCGAGAACGTCTTTGCTTTGCGAGGAGGGTAAGGCTTTGCAAGGGGGGATGTTGGTGTTGTCGGAGATTGTGCTGAGTGCAACTCTCGTAACTGTGGAGGCGGAGGTGGGAACGGGATCTGTGATGGAGCAGTCCGTTCATGAAGAGCTTCTTGCGATGGAAATGTGTGGTCCGTGTGCCGTTGTGCGTCCAGAGCGACCAAATCAGCAGCAAGTCGTGCATTCTCCGCAAGTAAGGCGCATCCATATTCCCCTGCGAGGGCAAGTTCTATGGTAAGGCAGGGCAGCATTGAGTCAGATTCCAGGAATGAAAGAAAGACTGCGGGGTCGTGGGTTAAGTACCTTCTTCCCGCTCCCCGAGTGCTCTACGGCACTCTTCGAGTTGACTTCTGAGCTGAAAGACTTCGTCGTCGGTTTCAGCAGCGTCTGGGCTGCACGCGTCCACTTCTAGTTGACTATCTCCCATCGTTGTGCTCACGGATTCGTGAGAATCGGGAGAGTACGGACTGCCAGCAGACTGGCGAAGCGAGTGAGCTGGTCGATTGAGTTTCATAGGGCTGGCATTGGAATTAAAGTTTCATTTGTCTGATGATGGGATAAAATGGAGGGTGGGTTGGTTGTTGGTTCGTTGGGTTCGAGAGTTATGCGAGTTGTGCGAAGATGGGATTGAACCTTTTTACCTCGCCTGAAGCCTGGGCACGGAGCACATTCACAATAGGTGTACGTCAAGGAGTCGCGGGAGAACCGGAAACAGCGCAGCTTCGGGTGTTGCTGTTTCAGTCAGGAAATGACTGTTTGAGAGACTGGCCGCTTTGGTCAACCCCACCCTTGTGTGTACAAAGCCGGGAAACCTCTCGAAACATCCCAATGGCGACCGCATTTACGCTGAAGAAACTCCCCTACCAACTCAAAGCGCTCGCTCCGCTTATCTCTGAAGAAACCCTGAGCTTCCATTACGGAAAGCACCATGCGGGTCAGTCTCGCGTCTTGTCGTGCCGAGTTTGCAACACACGTGCGTCGGACCCGGAACGGGCACCTCGGCAGTAGTATCCCTCAAACGCAATCGTACGCTTGCTAATGCTGACCGCCGATGGATTGTTTTCGGGTCGTGGAATGACCGGGTGCAACCGACAAATGACGTGACGTGTTTCTCAACGGCAAGCCATCGTTCGGGAAGCGAGAATTTCATCCAACTCCACCGCAATCGATTCATCTTTGCCCTCTTCATTCAGGGTATGTCACCAAACTGAACGAGCTCACCGCGGGCACCCCTCTCGCCTCGAAATCCATCCCAGACCTGTGCAAGTCCTTCGGAAAAGTCCCCGCTGGAGTGTTCAACAGCGCAGCCCAGACATACAACCACGACTTTTACTGGGAGTGAGTTTCGTGAAGGTGGTCGTTCTTTTAGCTGACAGGGATGGTACCGTGGACTTGTGGATGAGGAAGTGCCAAGGACCGTCTTCGTGCTGAAAGAAACGCGGAGAAACGAGTTTTTGCGCTCTATTTAAGAGCATAATCAAAAGCTCGCAGGACTGTGCCCGGATTCTATGTTGCGAGGGATACAGAAAGTCGTCCAAAAGGCACAGTCGTCACTGTGCCTCGAATCACTTTCGGACAATAAACAAAAGCCTGCAGACTCTCCTGACTGCTCCTTCCTTTCCTCAGGTCGCTCGCCCCCGTCACCGACTCCACGGTCGCCGTCCGAGGACCGACCGGGCAAGTCCAACAGGCCATCGACGCCTCGTTTGGTAGCTTCGACAACTTCAAGAGGGAGTTCACGACCGGTGAGAGAGAGCGCATGCTGTCTGAAATTGCCCCAGCGTAGTAACGCTGGCTGGCCTTTTGAACCACTCCTGAACCTTCTCTTCTTGTAGCTGCAGCGGGCCACTTCGGCTCCGGCTGGGCCTGGCTCGTCCACGACACCAAGGACGGCAAGCTTAAGGTGGTCCAGACACACGATGCGGGAACTCCCATTCAAGGTCTGTTTCGAGTTTCACCAGTAGTCCGGTGGTATCACAGTCCAATATTGATTTTACAATGTCGCGCCTCGTCGACTCATAATGCAGAATCCCACCTCGTCCCCCTCCTGACCTGTGACGTCTGGGAGCACGCTTACTACATTGACTACCGCAGTACGTTGTCCTGTTGTTCGTTCGTTTGATGATCGTTGACATTCGTTGGCTCTTCTGCGTGGCTCCAGACGCTAGGCCGTCTTATATTGACAGTGAGTAGCGCCGCGGTCCGTCGCATCGCCTTCTGAACCGTTACTGACGTTCTCCGTACCATTATTAAAGCCTGGTGGAAGCTGGTTAACTGGGACTTCGCTAACGCCAACTTGAAAACAGTGGTGAAAGCCGCGTGAGGGCTGAAAGAGCCACATGGGGGTTGTTTCTCGACTTGCCTCGGGATGTAGCGTGATGTTCTTGTAGTGCTAGACAAACATGTTGCTAGCTGCTGTTGCAGAGGTGGTTTTGACAGTTGCGGATGTGCCAATAGTCAAATGAACATGTTTCTTTTGACTACATTCCGTTTGCAAAGTAAACATTCTTCATTCTATTCATTCACATTCCTAGAATTCCAACAACATCTCCTGTCGTTTGCGAATCTGATCCTTCCAATACAGTTCGAGCGATTTACGTGTTTCGAAACGTTCTTTTTGCACCCTCTGAAGGTCCTTGGCGAGCCTGGATTGATTCAAGAACACCATGATTTCAGTTTCATTTGTCCGAGGCCCGAAACCACGAAAGGTGCTTCACTCACTCCTTCCTCGTCCACGACAACTTATCCAAGCTGCTCATTCGCTCCAACTCCGCCACCTTCTTTTCAGCTTCGGTCTTCTGCTTCACCAGGACCAGCTGTTCCTCGTACAACTTCTTGGCCGCTGCGCGCTGCCGGGTGGCTTCGGGGCTTTCGTCGCGGGCAAACAGGTTGGGCGGGGTCGGCGCGTCAGGACCGTCCTGAGCTTCTTTTGCTTTCATGGCATGCTGGGTGCGGACCTGCTCGGCCAGAATCCGCTGCTGCTTTTCGCGGGTGTGATTGCGTGCCATCTGGGCTTGCGTTTCTTGGGCTCGGAACTGCTGCAAAAACGTCTGGTTGAAGATGCGGTTCTCGGCCTCGCGTTGAAGCTTCTCCCGTTCCCGCGTGGACTCTTTTTCGTTGATCTGGAACAACAGGCAGTCTGTGAGAAGCTTCTTGTCTACAACGTGCTCGGCGGGGAGTTTTCGTTTCTCAAAGAGGTCGCCCATCGCGACTGCAGCAGGTGGATCTCGTGTCTTGGTCTTGGACGAAAGACAGATTTTCAAATGGCCGACTCCAAACAACGTGCAGACGCCAGGTCACACCTTTTCTACAGCCCATTCATAATTCAACTTGGCGTTTGTGATGGCCTCCCTCAGTTTCGCGATCTCACATTCCTGTGACACGGGTGAAATGAAAACGGAACGCTTAATTGCCCCAACCCAACTCCACCACAAAACCGCTTTCCGTCAGCTCACCTTCTCCACAGCTTTGAGCCTCCTTTCTTTCTCCAACTCCAGCTCCATAAGCCGCACGTCCCGCTCCCGCTCCCTCCTTCGCTCCTCCTCCCTGCGATCCACAAAGTCGGACCGTCCGTGCCTACATATAGGGCAATTGGAATTAGACCACAGCCGGTCTCCCGAGGGCGCGTGGGTGTGGTAGTCCTCCTTAGTTCGCCGGAACAGGATGTGGTTCAGGTGGATCGGCGGGGCGCCGCCGCGACCGTGGGACGTGCTGGGAGGGCTCGGTTCAGCCGTGCCCGGGGCAGTAAAGTAGTCACCTAGGTGCACCGCGGAGGGGAGCAGCTGCTCCGCGATGTGTGGGGGGAGGTTGAGGTGTTGGACCAGCGCGACGGCCTGTGCAACGGTGGTGAGGCGGCCTCCGGCTGCATGGTGCGGCTGCTGCTGCGGCGTTGCGGACGAGGGAACGGCGGCTACGACCGAGTGCGGCGCGGCCTCAACGCGGGGCAGAAGCGACACGCCGGTCGTCGTCAGGTCCAGGTGGTGCTCGGTGAGGTTGGTAGGCGATGGAGCGCGCGTCGTGTTGGACGACGATCCGGGCGTTGTGGTGAGGCTTGTGATGTGTGGTGCGGGTGGAAGGTGGACGGTGGGTTTGGCAGCACTGTCTGACGTGGGCGGCGACTTGTGCGACGACAACGGTGTATCCAAGTATATAACTGCAGCGGTTTCGTCGTCGTCCTCTAAGCCGTCGTCCGAGTCGGACCCATCACAGATAAGCGTATCGCACGCATCTTCTTCGGGTATGGGTGAGGAGGACGGTGATGGGCGACCTCTGTCGTCGGGGCTTTGGTGCCGAAGTCCGGTTCCGTCAAGTTTTTCCAAGTTGGTCAAGTAGCTCACTCGTTACAACTCACCTATCGTCGGTCTTATCTCCTGGCGTCAATGGTCTGCCCCTTCGATCCACCTTGCTCGATCGATCTTTCGACGACGCTTCGCTCTCCTTCACTTTCTCCCGGACCGCCGCCTCCATGGCGCCATCGTCCGTCAGTCCTCTTACAAAATCCGGGTAGAATCGCATCCGCACTTCCCCGTTCCCCACATGGAGTCGTCCGATGCGCCCAAAGGAGAGGGCGAGGGTGCGCCCGGCGCTTGCGAGTTTGAGCATGGAGGCGACAATATCCCGGAGTGCCAGAGAGATTTCGGTGCGAGAAAAGGCGTCGGTGGAGGCGGCGAGGTTCGCGAGCGCCGTCAGGTTGAAGGTTTCGAGGGGACAGGTCTCCCGAGCTGGTGTCAGGAACAGAAGTGTTCATGAGAAAGAAGAATCAACAAGTTTGGTTCGTGTGTACGCACTGTCTCGGTCACTTTTATCAGGCGACCAACCGGGCAGTCGACTGAATGTTTGTGACGACGGCACAAAGTATGGCGCGAACACGCCGAACGATTCGCCTCGGCGGTTCTTCCATTGTTTCAAAAAGAAGCAGCCTATGTCCGGGCACATGATTGACTTGACAAGAGCAGAACGGGGTTTGGCAGCGAGGTGAAGGTTCATGAGAAGAACACAATGCAACTGAGAAATCCACCTTGCGGTTCTGCAGAGTTCCTTCGATGTACTTGGCAACGCAAGTCCAGACAAGAACAAGGTCTTGGCGGCAAGGTGCGTTGAGCTTTTAAACCACAAACGGTAGTCCGGACTAAAGGAGGATCAGCTCACCAGAAGCTTCCAGAGTGGAGAAGCGGCGGATCTTTCCAGATGATGCCGCTGCTGAGGCAACATCTTCGATCCCACAGACTGACCGGTCCATCGTCAAGTGGGTCTTCCGAATCGGGGTTGGGTATTGTGTGAGAGTTGGAAGCTTCGCACATGAAAATAGAACCCTGGCCGGGAAGTCCCCGCAATTCAACCATCTTCGCCTTGGTGGCACTCCACGAAAATAGAGGCGAAGATGGTTTGCATTACAATCGCCTGTTCAGTTGAGAGGGTCTGGTGTGTTCGAGTGTCCGTGCGCGGGCCCAAGAACAAGTCTTTTCCTTTGCGGGACCGAAGCACTATCTTTCGTGAACTCCATTTTTTGCCCACCGTCAACTCGCAATCGTCGGCAAAGGATCGAACAGGGACTTTTATTGGCGAACCATCGGACCGTACTCGCATCTCGCTCGTCTTCGAGTCTTCAGAATCACATTTTCACCACCCACACCATGTTCATCCTCTTCGAAACTGCCTCGGGGTACGCCCTGTTTGAGCGTGTCGCCGGAGACGAGGTGGGAATGGAGCTAGATGAGGTGCAGGAGGCCGTCAAGGACCTCGCTAGGTTCGGTCGGTACTTGAAGCTCAAGAGCTTCGCTCCCTTCAAGAGCGCTGCACACGCTCTGGAAAACATAAACGATGTCTCAGAAGGTACGACGAAGCAACAATACCTGCATAGAGGGATGTGAGCTCCACTCTTGTACTGACAACTCTGTCATCGGTTTCGCGACATGTAGGCATCGTGAATGCCCACCTCAAATCTTTTCTCGAGCTGAACCTCCCCGGAAAGAAGTCCAAAGTCCAGCTCGGCGTGTTCGAGAAGGGCTTGGCCGGCGCAATCAAGGCGGACCTTGGCTACGACTGCCAGTCCAACGAGGTCGTTGCCGAAGTCGTGCGCGGAATTCGGCTGCACGCGGACAAATTGCTGGGAGGTCTCAAAGAAGGGGACTTGGAGAAGGCACAGCTGGGTTTGGGACACAGCTACTCCAGAGCTAAAGTCAAGTTCAACGTCAACCGTGCAGACAACATGATCATTCAAGCCATAGCGCTGCTGGACCAGTTGGACAAGGACATCAACACGTTCTCCATGAGAGTTCGGTGAGCATTTTTTGATGAGATACTTATTTCAACGGCATTCTTAACACTTGGATTGGTACTTGCTTTCCAGTGAATGGTACTCGTGGCACTTCCCAGAACTCATCAAGATCGTCGCGGACAACCACCTCTACGCCAAGCTCGTGAAGCACATCCGGGACAAATCTCGCCTCACCGAGGCTGACATTCCCGCACTCGAGGACGTTCTCGCCATGTCGGCGACTCCCATCGATGGTCCGGGCAAGGCCCGCCAGATTCTGGAGGCGGCCAAGTCGTCCATGGGAACAGACATTGCCGATACGGACATGGACAACATCGAGCAGTTTGCCAATCGCGTGGTCGAGCTCGGAGACTACCGCAAGAGTCTCCACGCCTACCTGGTCTCCAAGATGCACCAGGTCGCGCCAAACCTCTCTGCACTGATTGGAGAGACCGTTGGGGCGAGGCTTATTTCCCACGCTGGATCGCTGACAAATCTGTCGAAGTACCCCGCATCGACCGTGCAAATTTTGGGGGCTGAAAAGGCGCTCTTCAGGTACGCCTCTCGAGCAACTACGCGCGATTTATGCTCGCTGACTGTTTGATGGTGCTTGACTCTCACAGGGCTCTGAAAACCAAGGGTAACACACCCAAATACGGGCTCATCTACCACTCCACCTTTATTGGCCGCGCCGGACAAAAGAACAAGGGTCGCATCTCCCGTTTCCTTGCCAACAAGTGCTCCATTGCGTCGCGGATAGACTGCTTCATTGGTAAGAGAATAATGGTTCATTCTTAAGAGTTGACCGGTTCCCAACCTTGACGTGCCCCCCCACAGAGAAACCGACACAAAAGTTTGGCGAAATTTTGCGAGACCAAGTCGAAGAGCGGTTAAAGTTCTATGAAGAAGGCACGACGCCCAGGAAAAACGCCGACGCCATGAAGTCGGCTCTGGATGCGGTCAAGGCAGGTGGAGATGACGACGAAATGGAGGTGGACCTGAGCGTGCCAGGGTCCAAGAGGAAGGCGGATGCGGACGGAGAAGAGAAGGGGACAAAGAAGAAGGTTCGTTGAGTACCCACGCCTTTGGCACGGTTGAAGCTCACTCAAAGTTTTATTAGTCCAAGAAAGACAAGTCGGGGAAATCAGAGAAAGGAAAGGAAAGCGCTGCGCCCAAAGAGGAACCCGAATCGGTGCATGACGGCGATGATGCGGGAGAAAAGAAGAAGAAAAAGAAGAAGAAGAACAAGAAGGATGGCAGTGATGAATAATTGCATTTATATAAATTTGTTTTGTTTGCACGAAGACACCTCTCTTTTACTAGTTTGTCTGATTGGGTGACGTTGAGTTGAGGCGAATTGGCCAATGGAACGTAGGCCTGAAAGATTACTTTGGCAGGCGGGTGAAGGGTTGGGTCTTCAGCAACATCAATATTCCGCTGTGACTAATTGGGGCCACCACGTTCCGTTTGACAAATCTCGACGATGGACAGCGTGCGATCGGTCGCAAGCACGCGTGCTGCGTTAAGGACAGTAACTTGTGCTTGTGTCCCGGGAGCAGTGGTCCCGGCGAGATCGAGCAGACAGCTGCCAGTGGCAAGGCGCCTTGCTCCGCCTACCCCCGATGGAAAAGAACGGACGCTTCATAGCTCTCGGGTGCCCACCGCTCTTCTCGGGGGAAAATCTTTTCACCGTCCTCTTCCACCTCACACCCCATATCTCGCCGTGCGCCATCGGACCTTCGTTTCCTCCGTTCCTAACCCGGCGCAACCCGGAGATCCTTTATCTGGGACAATACTTTATCTGGAAGACAGCTCTCGCAGTAATGACAACCCGTCCCGAAAGAAACGGGGAGGGCGATCGTTGGAGTCAAAGTCACATGCAGCTCAAGCACCCTCCCGTAGCAACGATTCCAACAACGACCCGTTCAGGGCGTGGCTTGACTCGGAGACAGATGAGCAACTGAACGATGGTCGGCGGTCACAACCTCGCAGAGTTCAGTTTTATTCCCCACCACTGGACGCACCTCGCAGGCTTCGGAGCCGACGCTCACCTTCACTTTCTGATGCCGAAAATTTCTCCGACGGTGCCGCGAGCTCCTTGAATGAGTCGCATGGGTCAAATATCGTAGCCCTACTTCATGAACCCTCGACACAATCTCTTCCACCCGTCGCCCATGCAGCGACCTCTTCGGCGGACGCTGCGCTGTCTGCTACCGTCGAATCGGCAGATAGACCCCTAGAAATGAATGCGCTACCACAGAGTGCTTCAATACTAGCAACTTCCGCCGAAAGCGGGGCAGGTGTTGAGCAAAACCCATACACAGGATCGAACTCTTCGAACTTTTTATCCCCGCCGTCGGTTACAACCTCCTTCAACACCGAACAGGCACCCCCACACATTCCATCTTCGCAGTCGTCAACACACGTCCACCCACAACCTCTCGTTTTTCCGCCATCAATCAGCCCACAACCATCACCACTCGAACCAGACCTACTATCTCGCACATTTTACCGCCGTGCACTTCCCCCCAATCTCATATCCTTCACTTCTACACACGGAAAACGGCTGTTTCGCGAAGCTCTCCTGGACGGGCGAGGAGAGTCGTACTTCTCGCTGGTCGGAAACTTCACCAGTCAGAGTCACCCAGCACTATGCGGGCTTGGGAGTCTTGCAATGGTTCTGAATGCTCTCGAAGTGGATCCGAAGAGACGATGGAAAGGCGTGTGGAGGTGGTGGAGTGATGAGATGCTGAACGTAAGCTTCTCTTTCTTCCTAGCGGACAAGATGTAAACCAACATTCCACCTAATTTTGTTCACTCGCTCTGTTTGAAACCACGGGCATCGTAGCTTTGCACCCCACTTTCGAAAATTCAGCGACGGGGTGTTACTTTCCGAGATTTTGAGTGCATTGCCAAAAGAAATGGCCTCACGTGAGTATCAGCGACGTTTTGAATCAGTTCCATGTCCATTTTACGCGTGTGTCCTCCACTCTATTAGTGTGATTCCCCGCCGCTATGATAATACAACATATATTGAATTCTTGCAAGACATCGAGCTGACAAGCACCTCCCCTGATGTCCTCATGGTTGCTTCCTTCTCTCGTAAAGCAATGGGTTGTACCGGAGATGGGCATTTCAGTCCCGTGTGTGCGTACCACCGAGGAGAGGACCGAGTTTTGGTTCTCGATGTGGCCAGATTCAAAGTGCGTATGGAATGTTACTTGAACATTTAATGTTGTCATTGATTTGCTGCTTCGTTTAGTATCCCTCGTACTTTGCTTCTACACGTGAACTCTATGAGGCAATGAAGCCCATCGACAAAGAGACAAACCTCCCTCGAGGATACTTCCTCCTTCGCCGTGGCACTCGTCCTGCAGAACCACTCTGCAAGGTTGCCGTTGCTCCCCCCGACCGTTCATCTCTCTCGACCCTCCTTACCAACTCTATCCCTTCATACTTGGCCGCAGTTTCGCCCCTCACTCTGGAAGATGTTGTGCGGACTGTCCTTGCATCAATTCCAGATGACTACCGATTCTTGGTGAGCATGCAGGGCCCAGGTGTGGATCTGGCCGGTGGAGATGAGCAACGAAAGGGATTGGTTGAGCGCCATAAGCGAATGGTTGATGAGCTCGTGGAAGAGGCAAAGCGCAATGGGATGTTCACGATAGTGGAAAATGTGGCTGGCGGAGGCGCGTGCATCGCAGGAGGGACGGGAGGGATCGTGCAGAGCAACTCACGGGACAAGTTACAAGTGGGACGCCTTTGCTCGCATGGTGCACCACAAGTTTGCTGCTCATGGTGTGTTGATCTCTCCCAGGGAGAGGGGGAGGGAACGACGACAGACGGTGCCTCGCGTGACCGCAAGGTGGCGCTGGCCACAATTTTTATGCTTGCGAGCCCGAGGGAAATGTACCAATCTTTACCGCCTCACTTATGGGATCAGTTTGTGGAATTCCGCAAGGCCGTTGAAGCGGGGGGCAAAGGCGGCCGTCTGTTGCGAGCAGAGGTGGGCCGGGTACAAGCGGAGCTTGCCGCTCTCATGAACGAGGGATGTCAGTGCAGGCAGGACGATGTTCTCACCAAGACCGAAAGCAGTGGTGGACACTGAACATTGTAAAAATTGATTTGATTTATATTATCATTCATTGTCACAATACCATGTAGAGCACGGGTTGGTGGCCACAAACGTTGCCAATCGTCCCAACATTCGAGGTACGATGTACATAAAACAGGCAAGTCACGATGCATTACACCTATTCTTTCGAGCGATCGTGGATTTCCTTTCTGATTCGTCCTCTCAACCACGCTCAACCACACACCACATCTTGGACTTCAACCATAAGGTTACCATATCGGGCTTCAAGTCCTACAAAAATCAAACAACACTCGAGGAATTTGACCCGGGACACAACGTAATCGGTGAGAAAGCCACGAATCAGAGAGAGGGAAACTGCTTTATGTTGGAGCAACTCACCAAAGCACTGCACCGATGCCGGTTCGACCCTTCCGCGTCAAGTCGGAAGAAATGGATCGGGGAAATCAAATTTCTTCTGGGGTGAGTCTCTCCTCCATCTGCCAAATCCTGTGGGACTGGAATCACATTCAACATTTCGCAAGCTGTCCGATATGTCCTTGGAGACGCGTATCAGAACATGACGAAAGAAGAGCGACAGCAGCTTCTCCATGTAAGCCATCTGAGTGAACCAATGTGATAGTGCATTACCTCAATCAAAGCACCTGGAACCAGGAAGGTGCTGGAAACACAACCTTAAACGCATTCGTGGAGATTGTCTTTGATAATTCGGACGGGAGATTTTTGGTGAGTGGGCTCTATCCAAAATCTACCTGATATTAGTTGAGCGACTGCCCATTTTGTCCAGGGAGGAAAAGACGAAGTGACATTGCGTAGAACAATCGGGATGAAGAAAGATGACTACCATCTCGACAAGAAATCCGTCACGTAAGCGCTCCACCGTAGTATTTTTTGTGTAGATTTAATGCCCTTTTTCAGTCGTGCAGAAGTGAATAATCTCTTGGAAAGCGCTGGATTCTCGAAAGCCAACCCATTTTACATCGTACCTCAAGGAAGAGTGAGATAGCAATACCCCTTTCGCATATTTTGGTGAAGTCTAAGTGTGCTTAGGTGCAAGCGCTCACAAACGCCAAAGACTCGGAACGGTTGCGAGTCCTCAAAGATGTGGCTGGTACCCGCACTTACGAGGAACGTCGAGAAGCGTCCCTGAAAATTATGGCAGAGACAGACGTGAAACGCAAAAAGATTGACGAGCTCATTGAAGGTATTCAGGAGCGTCTAGCGGAACTCGAGGAAGAAAAAGAGGAACTCAGAGAGTTCCAAGAAAAGGACAAGGAACGCAGAGCCCTAGAGTTCACCATCTACCAGCGTGAAATGGATGAGCTGGCTGCTCAGTTGAGCCAGGTATCTTTCGTGTGGTATTGTTCGCCCTATTTCCTGCATTACGACTCCTTTCCCCGCAATTGTGCATATAGCTTGACGAAGAGCGTGTACGGAAATCACAGGAGAGTGAAACCGTCCAAAAAGGCTTCTCACAGCGTGATAAAAAGATAAACGTGAGTCAAATGTTCTCAGTCCGTCGGAATCAAAGACTTTGTTTAGCAACGACAACCCACTTTTACAGGCTCTTGATCGTGAAATCAGGGAGCTGAGCCACCAACTCACTCTTCTGGAGAGTGATAAGGCTGAGATAGAAGGGGATAAGGACGAGGCGATACGAAGCAAAGCGAGCGCCGAAATGGTGGTTAAGGATTTGGAGGCCGCGGCGACCGGAAACGAGCAGAAGAAGGTATTTATCTTCAGCGCCGACAGTTGGTCATCATCATGACGTTCCGTTTACCAAAGGCGAAGCTGAACGGCGAGGTTAAAGACTTGGACACCAAGCTTGCGTCGAAGCAGCGCGAACTTGACCGTGTATTGCCCCAGCACCAAGCAAGCGTTCAAGAAGAGCAGGAACTACAAGGCCGTGTTGGAGAGATCGAGGTGCAGCGAAAAGCGTTACTCGAAAAGCAGGGACGATCCCAGCAGTTCCAGACCAAAGATGAGCGGGACCAGTGGATCAAAGAAGAGATCACAAAGTTAAAGAGGGCATCGGACGAGTACAGTAAACAATCCAAGTCTCTATCGTCGGACATTAGTGAAACAAAAAGGCAACTGGGAACGATTGGGGAAGAAATCGAGGAAAGCAATGTGCGGATGCAGGGAAGGAAAAAGCGGCTGGTGGAAATAGACCAAAAACTGAATGAATTGCGCGAGGATCGAAATGCGAAGAGTGAGGAACGGAAGTGAGCACTGTTGCAAAAAGATGATCCCTTGCGTATCTTAACCTTTCTTTAAAGGAATCTTTGGCGTGAAGCAGAGAAAGCCAAAGCAAACCAGTCGTCGAACAAGCTTGAATTGGACAAAGCTGAACGTGATCTTTTCAGCATGATGGATCATGTGAGTGAATGTTTACTCTTTCATCACCGTTCGCTTTGAGATGTGAGACGTGTCACTTCATAGAACACGAGAGCAGGTGTTAAGTCAATTCGTGCTATCGCTCAGCGCTTAAGGTTGTCCGGTGTGTATGGTTGTCTCTATGAACTCATCGAGGTGCAGGACAAATATAGGATTGCTGCAGAGGCTATTGCCGGCAACAGGTTCGTCTTTACTATGACTGAATCTGCTTCACGACCAGCATCGAACTTTCTGCACACCCCTACAGCCTTTTTCATGTGGTTGTTGACTCTGATGCCACTGCGACTCGGCTGCTTGATGAGATGAAGAAAAATGCGCAATCCGGCAGAGTTACTTTTATGCCTCTGAGCCAACTTCGAGCTCGAGAGCATCGTGAACTGCCAGCGGCCAGTGACAGCATTCCGATGATGAAGAGGATAAAATTTGATCCCAAATTCACCCGTGCAGTGGAGCAAGTGTTTGGAAAGGCAATCGTTGTACCCGGACTTGATGTCGGTGCCAAGTACGCCAAAGATGAGAAACTCACTGCAGTCACTCTGGATGGTATGTTATTTCATGTCTGACAATGCTCTGGGGCTAGGACTGACTTGTCCGTCAGGTGATCGCGCCGAACGTAAGGGTGCCTTGACAGGTGGTTATGTGGACATGCGACGATCCCGCCTGGAAAGTGCACACAATGCAAAGGCCTACCGATCTGAGTATGAAAAGTCCACCAAGGTCGCAGAAGAGTCTGGGCAACGCGCGGAAATAATTTCACAAGAAATTGTTCAGATCACAAATGAGATCAATGCCCTGGATGTAGAGCGGCGCTCTCTCACGAGTAGCACCGACCCTCTGTCACGTGACGTCACGACTAAAACGAATCTCGAGAGGAAGCTGAATGCGAGGCTGGAGGAGCAGGTTCGCCTCTTTCTTTTGGTTTTGAGAAGCCCAGAACTGACCTCGGCCATGACTGCAACACCACCGGCAGGAGCAATCCCTGCATAACGTTGAAGCAAATCTCAAGCAGTTGCAGACGCAGGTTTCTGAATACCAGAGATGGATGACAAGCGCGATGACCTCAAAACTAACTCCCGAGGAGCAATCAAAACTTGATTCCCTAACGAAGGAGAAGGAGTCTGTTGAAAAGAAATTGGTGGATGCCCAAGAATCGAGGACAAAGGTACGTTCGCCAAGGTGTGAAAAGTTGATACGTCCTTCAATAAGATCGCTTCCAGCTTGAGGCAAAACGCAATGTGCTTTCGATCGATCTAAAAAGTCTAAAAGATCGCCGGGCACTGATCGTTGCCCAAGTCGATCGCCTCCAGGCGGGTGTGGAAGTAGGAGGGACTACCGAGGTTGGGGACTTGCGATCACGCAAGCAAGAATTGGCTAGGTACACAAAAGAGGTCGAGGCGGCGACCTCTAAACTTGCTGGTGAGATCACCATTTAAGGTTATCGTGCTCACGGAGCTCATAGCATCTTTCTAAAAAGGCGTCGAAAAGGAAATTGAACGCCTGAATGGACTTCTATCACAACGGAAAACGGCGCTCGAGCAAGAACAGGTAGAGTCACAGTGGAGCTCAGACAACCTGATCTTCCTTGACCTTGTCAACCTCGTACTTAGAATGAGTATCAATCCGAAGAGAGGAACCTGGAGAAAGTGCGGAACGAACTCAAGAAGTTCTCAGGAAGGCGAGCAACACTTCTGACTCGGAAGGAAGAATGGATGAAGAAGTTGCGGGATTTGGGAGTTCCTCCCGACGATGCTATTGAAAGCTACCAGAACACGCCTTCTTCGAAGGTGAGACACTGTTGTGAAATGCAACGCACCAATCAGAACTGAAGCGTTTCAACAGTTGAACAAGCGTCTAGCTGCTGTTCGAGACGTCCTCAAAAAATATGATCATGTCAACAAGAAAGCTTTGGAACAGTACAATAACTTTACTAACCAGCGAGATCAACTGCTGGATCGCAAGCAAGAGCTCGACAAGTCTGCCGAAGCAATCGAGGACTTGATCAAAGTGCTTGATCAACGAAAGGATGCGGCCATTGAGCGGAGCTTCAAGGAAGTCAAGCAATACTTTGCCGAGATTTTCGAGAAATTGGAACCTAAGGGCCGGGGCGAGTTGACCATAATAGCCAAAGGCGACGATGTAAGGCAAAAGGATATTTTCATTGTGGAATTCTCTTGATCTGACCACGGCTCTGGCATAGTCTCAAACTCAAGATATGGACGAAGACGATGATGAGGCACCGGATAAAAGCTTAGTCGATCGTTACGTGGGGATCGGCATTCGGGTATGATTGATTCTTCCTTGACGCCCTGTCCCAACTTGAAATCATCACGATCATTTAGGTTTCTTTCAACAGCAAATTGGATGAAGCTTTGATGAATGAGCAGCTTTCAGGTGGACAAAAGTCTCTCGTTGCACTCGCCCTCATCTTTGCCATTCAACGGTCTGACCCTGCGCCCTTCTATCTCTTCGACGAGATTGACGCCAACTTGGATCCAATGTATCGCACGGCGGTGGCAAATATGATCAAGGAGCTGTGTGCGGAAGGAAAGGCTCAGTTCATTACAACGACTTTCCGACCTGAGCAACTTCAAGTGGCGAGCAAGTTTTATGGGGTGACATTCATAAACAAGGTTCGATTTGGTCGTTGTGCTCAAAGGTGTCATCATTTTGATGATTTTTGAATTCTACAGGTCTCCTCGATTCAAGCCATCACGAAGGATGATGCAGTTAACTTTGTCGAACAAGAGCAACCGCAGTAATTAATGTCTTCGCTGTAAATAGCCACTTGTATTGTTCAATTTCAAACCAAATCGAGAATATTGTGTTTGGGTTACTGCTCCTAATGAGTTTAATTACTAGTTAAGAAGTCTATCTAAAGTAGTACTAGTCTCAACCACTCAACTGTTCCCCTGTTCACCCCAGTCCTCAAACACTGTTGGAAAGCAATTGAAACTCCACTCCTGCATAAGCGCTGAAGCGCTGTCTGTGCCATGTCACAAGCTACAAGCCAAGGAGAGGCCAGCAACGCTCAAACCGCCCCGCTCCTTCCACAGCTTCAGTTAGTATCGTTGGATCCACTACACAAGGCTCTTTGATGCTCCACATATACTTGAGGATGGATTCTGTCGATCGATTGGCCTGGAAGAACGCGCCCAGGCTTAAGGCATTTCTTCGCTTTTCGAAGGTTCTTGCACCCTACAAGACCATGGTGCCGTTATTGGTGGACTCTTGTGATCATGGACTTGATGCTGGTTTTGTGTCTGGACTGGCATCCGAAAGGCGGAAAGTAACCTCTACCCGTTCTCTCCTAGAAACGTTGTCGCTACGGTCGACCTTGATGTGAAGTTGGACCTGAAGACGATTGCCTTGCATGCTAGGAATGCGGAATACAATCCCAAGGTGTGCATTAGCCTTGTATAAAGATGGATGCAGGACCATAAAACGTTTCTCAATACCGACTTGTCGTTGTGTCTCTTGTTCAGCGTTTCGCTGCTGTCATCATGCGAATCCGAGAGCCAAAGGTAATTGTTTTCAATCTGAAAACTTACTCGAACCTGTCCATTGACGAGAGGTTATTACAGACAACAGCGTTGATATTCTCCTCCGGTAAAATGGTTGTAACTGGCGCAAAAAGGTTGGTTCGCCTGGTTCGGTTCTTTTGAAGTCCGTTTGCCAAGTTTTGGTGGTCGTCTTGCAGCGAGGACCAGGCCAAGCTCGCTGCGCGAAAGTACGCGAGGATCATTCAGAAACTGGGCTTCAAAGCGTCGTTCAAGTCCTTCAAAATCCAGAACATGGTCGGTTCTACTGATGTGAAATTCCCTATCCGGTTAGTCCCATGTGCACACGAACTCCTCTTCGTGTGATTGATGGTTCTTTCCAGCCTCGAAGGATTGTCCTTCGCTCACGGTGCCTTCTCCTCCTACGAGCCCGAACTCTTCCCTGGCCTCATCTACCGAATGGTCAAACCGAAAATTGTCCTGCTGATATTCGTGTCGGGAAAGATCGTTTTGACCGGTGCAAAATCGCGGGATGAAATATACACTGCGTTCAACAGCATATACCCGGTAAGTTTTGAAAGGAAATGCTAGTGACCAAGGGTTTCACATTGGGCTCTTCGCAGGTCCTGTCCGAATTTAAAAAGCAGTGAACGTACGTTTCCGCGTGGAACTTTCTGTTTTATCTATGCACCAATCGCTCCATGCATTTCGTACCAAATGCCCGTGGCGTCCCGGGATCGAAGTGGAATCATTTGGGATTCGGGATGTGTTGGCACGATGGCAGGTGACTCTCCGGGATGGGCAATTACACGATACTTTTCACAATGACGATTCTTCCATGCATATGTAAATCACCATTTCTGCATACAAAGACGAATAAAGCCCCCTTCTTTGTTCGCCGATAATTGCGTAATCCAAATGGCCCCCGAATGGTTTCAGTCCACCCCTAACCCGTCCAAAGTGAACAGCTACAAAAGTCACATTCCATGAGCAATCGTTCATTATGTCCTTTTTAAATTCCCGGTGGCTCTTCCAAGTAAAGTTCCACCGACCTTGGTTTGAAGTCGGCACTTTGGAAGCATCAGTTGGGGTCTCTCCACCGGACCCAAGCTCTCGATGCCATTCTCCACCATCGCCTCTCCAAAGGCCGTTCCCGATCAGTGAACAGGAAGTACGCTGCAGTGCCGAACATTAGGAAAATCGGAACATCGTATCGCTGATGGAATACGGTGGTGATGCGAGACATCGTTGAGGCACGAATACTGTGCAAAAGGCTGGAAACGAATATTGCAATCGCTTTGGGAGCTGGCGTGTTTCAGCAAAGAGTTTGTTCGTGGTGCTTGAAATCGGACGGATGAACTTCCAAACGACCACAGCAATACGGCTCCTCAGTGGGAACCAGTACCTTCCCTTCCACCGGGAGATTTTAGCGGGCAACTGAGCGAGAAGTGAGAACGACGTTAAGGTAGGGTCAGGCTACATCACATCAGCATCCTTCCCGTGCACGTGAAACCGCCTCAACCTACTCAACTTCCCAATTTATTTCTTCCAATTTCCAATTTCACATCCTGTCCGCAGCCTCATCGAAAATAGTCCGCTACTCGCCGCTCTCGAGCCCAGAGCACACGGTCAGGCACCGCACCCCACGCGTGGAGCGGTCAGAGGTGCCCTGCGTGTAGTCCAGAGCGCGGTCGGCCTCGGTTGCACGCCGGACGGCGGTTACATGGGCACAAGGGCCGAGGTGGAGGCAACGAAAGCAACTAAGTACTTCATCCCGTGGGTATCGTGGAATGCATGTCCGTGGCGGTGACGACGGCGCATTGGGCAAACGTGCTCGTGAGCGTGGCGCGCTTTTTTTCTACTTCGAGAGCGCTCATGCCGACCAGGTTGCGGTCGGGTCTTGCGAAGCGTGGGCGCGTCTGAGCAGACGGAGCAAGACGTTCGTGGCAAGAGTGCGTTCGTGGGCGTCGTCGATGACGATGGCGTGATATGCAAAGAGCGTGCATCGTTGCAGGCCTCTCGGAGGAGGAAGTGTGGAACGTCGATATTGGTTGCGTCGTTTGATGAGTCCCCAACGAGCACCAGATTTCCACAAATAGAATTAAAAGCGATGATTTATTTTGTTAAATTTTTGTGCAAAAAGTTTATACAAAATCTACATAGACGGCTGCACGCCAGCTTGTGTTGATTGGGATGCATTGATCACTCCGCCGAAGACACGTCCATTGGCCACGACCCGCATTCGCGGTTCCACTGGCCCAGACGCGGAGGCAGAAGAGGGGATACGAGAAGTTTCGGTTGTTGCAGCTGATTCAGTATCCTCCCTTGGTCTTTTCAACTCTGGTCCTCCTTCTCCTTCTGACGGCTTCTTATGTCCAGTCCCAGACTCTTGAGACCCCGTATCGCTGTTGTGCATTGCTCCACTGTATGCCATGGCGTGGTGCGTGAGGTGAGGTGCGGTGAGTGTGTCTCCAGCTATCTTTCCAGTATCAAACCGCTTCTTGTAATACCCCGCTACCGTCGCGAGGATTTGGAGACTGCATACACTTGACTCGACCTCCTGATACCCGCCGACATCCTCCGTGGTTGGTCCAATCATCTCAGCAGCTTCGCTGATCTGCCTAGGCGGCTCGGTGATTGCAGGTTTGGGGGTTGATGCATCGTTAGGGTCCGTTTGTGAATGAGAGGACCTTGTGAGCAAGAAATTCGGAATGGCCAAACCAAGATGCACAGTCCTTCAGACACATCCGGTGATATCCAGCTCCGCAGGTGGCATTGCCAACTTGTCTCCAGAACGGACCGAGAGCGTCTTCCACTGGCTGGATACCTCACGCGGCTCTATCCAATATTTATCCCCCTGGTCACCTGACGGGATGGAACCATCCACCAGTTGTTCCAGCGCACCAGTCGTGCTGTAGGCCCGAGCAAAAGCATTCAGAACTAAGCGGAGTGCTCTCTTCGAGGTTGACACACTATATTTCGCGAGAAGCTTGCGGATGTCGCGTTTAGCATCGTCGGGGAGGTTTGGTCCGGAGTCAAGGCCTTCAACAGCTGGGAGCCACCAGTGAGCAGGCGAAACCAGCGGATGAGTCGTTCACATGCACTTAAAATCTGACTCGTCATCGGAGGACGAGGAATGAACTTCAAAGGGGCCATTGGACATTGTCGGAATGTTGTTGTGGGACACGAGCTGGGCAGGACGGTGGGCACGGACGCTTTGGGCAATGACCGCGCCCAGAAATTTTCGTGTGAGTGCAGATGTGTTCTCTCTTTGTCGTGGGGGAGGTTTCGGGAGATGGGGGTGGCTGGCTTTTCTCTCGCTGGAGGACGGTGTGGTCACAGAAACAAACCCACCGCAGTTCAAACCCACAACTCTCCGCGGCAACCTGCTCATAAATGTTCCATATCCAATTCTCCAAATGCGGTAACTTTGACAGACGATCATTCGGCGAATTTCAGGAATATCGTAGTCCAGCACCAACTCTCCAGTCCCCCCACGCCGGAAGCATCCGGACCAAGGTCGGTTCTGGGCCAAATCCCCTAAAAACTATCTTTAACGATTGCCTTGACGGCATTCTCAGTCGGCGCCGCTGCGGCGTATCAGCGTATGCAGGATGAATTTGACGAGGGGAGAGCCACCACGGGTCTGACCCTGCTCTGCCTAAGATGGCGATAGCCGGAGATACCTGGAGGATGAATGGACGTCGGGCAGAGGCGAGCGGGGGTGCGTGGTGGTTGCCATGAATGTTGGCGGCAACCTCTGCACCCTGCGGTGAGTCCATTTTCCATCGTTTCCATCGGCCTCTGTTGCGCATAACTCGCTTTTCGTTTTGTGGGAAATGCTAGTCCACAATACTCACAGACCTCATTCAAGACCTGGCAAAGCCCTCCACAACCCTCGCAAATAAAATTTCAAACCTTGTTGTATCGACCGTATCCGTCCATTATTTTTCCCTTTGAGCGATACGAGCCGTTCTGAGCAGCCTCTTGGTCCGACGTACAAAGTCTATTCATTTACGTTTGGCCCGACTTTGCTCTTCTAAAGAATTTTTCTTGAAGGACTCACTGGGACAGGACTCTGTGCAACTCTTATTTTCAGTTTGGTGTCGATCGTCATACAGTGGGCCTGTGATTCACGGTACCTGGCAATGTCGTGGCTCTTCTAGTGGATAAACTTCCGCGCACCCGAATCTACTCGCACGGCCTGCCCACTCTGCTGCGGCTAATTACGTGAGGTCGTCTACGTCTCCTATGACTAACAGACTGTGTGGCCATATGGGCAGAACCGAATCAACCAGATTTCTCGTCCTGTGAGAAATTCGAATGAATCAGACGAGATGATTCCAGATTTTCAAGCCCTGAGAACCAGCCCACCCTTCAATTTTGATCACGAAGGACTGAAGGCTGTAGGAAATAAGAGATTGGAAGGGGGCTTGGAAGTGTTACGGATGGACGCAGGCATGTCGATTCGCAACTGACTGGCACCGCAACTACGAGTGGTCTTGCCGTCGTTGATTGAGAATTAATTTGGTTGGTGAGTCAACGAATCTTAATCACCCTAGCAATCAACTAATATCCACTGATGCTGATCGCAGCGTTCCAGATGCTGCAAGAGATCTTCATTCTCCTGAGCTCTTGAACGTTGAAGTGCCAGGTAACGAGGCTGGAGATTGGAGGACGGACGGAGCAAATTTCTTGCTGAGTAGACGAGTCAGCAACCACAATGGACTTCGGGATCGGCTGCTATTATCCGCTCGCCAAGTTGTTCTGTCATACCGGTCTCTTTTTTACGGCGCCTTTATTATTTCCCTAATGTCACTCAAGACTTCTTCGTGTTGCTATAGCCTCAAGTACCCGCTACATCGCTGGCACTGATGTCCGAATGAAACCGAATAGAAGGGAAAGGTCTCCTTGCATAATATTTCTGAGACCACCTAAATGAAGTGATTCCATTTGACTCAACGCGCCATAGTCTTTCATTCTATTTCATTCGTGCAACAACTTTCTGTACATTATGCATCTGGTTCTGGCAAGACTCATGCACAAACCACCGACGCATACAAGCATACCCTCTGTACTGATTTTAACGGTGTCTCATCGTCACCAGCTGATACGTTTCCTTCCCACTTCCTTTTCCATTTTTGAATCTTTCTATCGTCAATTATTATTCCTTCTTGATTCAGAAAAATTTACATTTGCTCTCCATCGACTATTTTTCTTTCTTCGTTGGCGAACAGGGGACCTTGTCTGCCGCACGGATGAACTTCCAAAGGAAGATGCACGCCTCCTCGTGCGGATGCGCTTCTTTACGGAACGTGAGTCTGCGCTCCGTTGTAAGCTGACAGAGCGATCTTGTGACCAATCTCGGTGTCTCCTTCCTTGACGGACTCAATCGACAAGGCGGCTCCGTTTAAAACTGAAGCATTTCCCTCGCTGCACACCAGACATTCGGCGTAGTTTCGGGAGACCACTGGTATGTGATTCGCTTGCCATCTTCAAGTCTGGCCTCCACTCATTCGATTGGCGGATACAGGGTCAATAGGCTGTAGTCTGTTTAATTCTGAGTCAACCCTTTCTGAAACGAAATCCTCATCAAGTTGGTCTCGCTTCCTGCAGAAGCTTGTCTTCTGGCGCCTCGTCGAGTCTTGGCAAAGGGTGCGACGGGTTGGGGGTATGCACGGCGGGAGAGGGCCCGGACGTATTAGCTATAATGCTAGGCTTGTCAGGTAGCACTGCGACGGACTACCTCCCCGAGGTGTGCTCCGGGAAACGCCCGCCGAAAACGTGGGTAGGCTAAACGTCCGTACATTTCCGAATCTTGACGTTCAATTCGAACATTTGTTCATTGCGAACGCAATAAATTTAGTCCATTCGAGTGTCTATGGGCGCTGGTTGGGAGACCTTGCCTTCTTCATGGATATATCTAATGGCGTGACTAAAACATTTGGAAACTGATCCAGCAGTTGCACGTCTTGTACCAGGTGTTGTTTTCAAAATACAAGGATTTCGTAAACGAAACGTGAAATGTCCTGAAGCTATCAAGAAAGTAGAGGTAGGGTCGGTGGGACGGGGGTTTGCTGCAGGAAGGGAAGAGGGAAATTAGTTGGTAAGACACTCGCGTTTTCTGTGATTACGGAAGCCGACATAAACATCAGAGGCGCTACCTTACAAGCATATTTAGCAGAATTGATAGATTCATTCATTACAATATGACACAATTGGTGTATGACTCGACTGGTTGTGTCCACAAGAAGACCGCACTGGTACAACAACTAACGACGAGTGTAGCCCAACAGAATTGGTAGTATAAGGGGGGTGGGCAAGGGTGTTGGTAGTAGTAGAATGGACAGCCTCAACTTGTCCATCGATCTAGGATCCCGGAACGATCCCGCCGTACTGCTTATGTATTCCCACCAGAATAACCCACGCCAGGAATCCCGCAACGCTCCCACATCGCCCCACGTATTCCTCCTCCCCTTGTTCATATCCGTCAACTTTTCCAGCCAGGGTCAGCCCCTTGCTGTCGTCCGTAGGAACAAATGTCATCGTCCCTTCGCACAAGGGAGATTTTATGCGGCAGCGACCAGCCTCCAACAACTCTACGCGCCAACCAAAGAGAGCATACACCGTCTCTCGCATGATTGCAGCCTGATGCGTGAACACGGTCTTGAGCCGATCGATCCTCGTCGAGAGTGAAGTCTTCTCCTCGTCCAATCGCTTCAACTCAAGTTTGAGGCGGTCAACTGAGGCGACAGGCACAAGCTGCTGGTTGTTTCCGCCAAATGCCACCGTCGCACCTCGTGAAAAATCGTTTAACCTGCCGAGAAGAGCTTCGTTCTCCGCTCGAAGTGCGTCCAAAACGGCTTTGCGAGCTTCAAACTCGACCGCTGCTGGACTAGCGTCGAGGGTGAGAACCTTCGTTGTGTTCGGGTTGTGACCACCTCGCGCAATCTCGACTTCAGCTCTCTCTAATTGCTCTGTAAGCCGCGAAACTTCTGTTTTCAGAGTGGCGTTCTCGGTCTTAAAAACGTTGATGTCGTTGATCAAGGGTGCTGTCCTCAAAACGATCAGCTTCTGCTAGCTATTTTCAAAGTCCCCACTTGAGAGACTCACATACGCTTGGATCAAGGCTCATATCGATTTCCATACTGCTGAGAGTTGTTGTTGTCGGAGCGGTAAGCTCACCGCTTCCTCGCCATCGACTGGTCAGTTCCATCTGACGCTCTAGGCTGGAAATTTCACGTTTGAGAACTTCGTTCTCTGTCCGCGCAGCCGAAAGTGCTACAAACGTGCATGTTAGTGAATCCGCAATCAGCAGATGGACGAGCGTCGCTTACCATCTTCGAGCTCTGATAGCTTTCTTCCCTCATCTAGGCGCTGCAAGGACAAACTATCTTTCGGCTTCATCGCCTCTCCTTCTGCTTTAGATAGTTCTTTCTCCAGCTCTTCTTGTCGTTTACGATAGGCGTCTAACAGCTTCTCCAGCTCCAAGTTCCGTGACACCAGACGCTCGTCTGGAGGCGGTCTGTCCATCGTGTCCTCTTGATCGTACGATTTCTTCAAAGGAGGCGCATATATGGTTTTGAAAAACACGCTCAATCAATGCGTCACCAAAAAGAAAAACACTCACAATCTCGCCTCGATACAGTCCAACCTCCCTTTCTGCAAGACTTCGTGCGCGCTCTTCACGCATGCGCCTCTTTTCTTCTCGACTCAAAGCCGCCCTCGCCTCTGAAATGTCCCCCTCGAGGCTGGCACACCTCGCCTCCAATTCTCCTGCTCGCAACTCTTTGATTTTGGCATCCTCAGTCACAGCTGCGCAGCGCTTCTCCATGGCTCTGGCACGCGCTTGAGCTTCAGCAAGAGCTCGTGCGACTTTCCGGGGCGTCTCTGCGCCGACCGGAAGAGCTACTGTTTCATCGTCCAGCATTCCCGCCCATCCCTCACGTTCCGCACGAGCTTCATCCAGCTGTCGCTCTAGCGTGGCGACACGGGCACGTAATACATCTGCGCTCGCAGCTCGTCGGGCAAGACTCAAATTCTGTTCGTGGAGAAGCGCTGCGTTCATGGTTGTCGGAGGAGGCGCGCTAGGAGCAGGTTGAGATCGCAACCGTGCAATTTCTGCGTGTGCGGCTGGGAATACAAGACGAGCATGTACAGTTGAGCACAAACCTTCCACAGAGCATTTCCACAATAGCACACACCATCAAGCTCCTGCCTCAACCTTTGCGTCTCTCCCATGGCATTGCGCGACGTGGCGTCCGAAAGCTTCCGTTCTGTTTCAGTCCACCTTGCACGCCACACCTCGCGCTCTTCTGCCGCCTTCTTGGCCGCTTCTTCAGCATTCTTCACCCGCTCAGCGTCCAGTGCTCGCTGCCTTTGAGCAGCTTCGGTTTGTGATTGAGTCTTGGCCACTGAGGATTCGTAGTTTCGTTTCAAGACAGTATGTTGGGATTCGAGAAGTGCTAAACGCTCGCTCAGGTCGGCGTTAGCGGCGCGGAGCTGCCTTGTCGCGCTATCTACATCGATCTATCAGCAGGCATGCCAATAGTGGAAAATGATCAAGCTATCACATAAAGAACAGATCCAAATAATAAAAAGTATGAAATACCTTTGCCTTGGCTCCACCAGCTTCATCCTGTTCTATCTTCTTTGAAAGGGAAAGCTGTCTTTCAAACAAGAATCGCTTGTCGTCACTTAGTGTCTGAAAGAAGAAGTTTATGCCAAAGTCAGCTGACACTGGTAAATTTGCTATCGAGCAGTCCCCTGGTGTCCCCGTGGTTCTATCCCAATCTTGGCACAACGCTTTCCAGTCCACTCAGCAACGCACCTCGGTCTTTGCCCTCATTTCTAGCACTTCTTTTGTCAGACGAGCCTTCTCGCCTTCCAAGTCAGAGACCTTGCGGTTCAAAGTGGCCTTGAGCTCCGAGAGCTCCCGTCTCAGGCTTCGATTGGCATCCCGGAGCGCGGATACATCACCTGAGGTTGATTCAGAGTGGCAGATCAATGAGCGGTGGAAAACGCAACAAATGAGGTGAACACGCACCTTCTAGGATGGAGTCGGCTATGGTATTGAGTTGTAGTTCCGACTGCCCATCAACGGTGCTGTACGCAACGAGGGACCGAGATTGCAAAGCCGTGGATCGGTTTTGCTAAATCCAATCGATTCGAATTGTGTCCAGAAAACGTGAAGCTGAAGAACCAACTTACAAGGACCGGCCCTCGCCGTGCAACCGTTCCCGTCCCGCTCAAAAGCCGCTGTCCATTCTCATTTGTACGAGGTGTAGTAATCGGATTTGCAACGGACGCAGATCGGTTGCCTTCGGTTCCAAGAGCACTTCGCGACGACGCGGAGGGGATTCGGGATGTGACGAGGGTTCCTCGGGCGGTCGGGGTTCCTCGGATAACAGAAGGAGAGGAGGATGAGGAGGATTGTTGGTCGGGGGGCCGGGTATAGGGGTGAAACTTTGATGACATTATTTTTGGGGTGTTTCATTCTGTTCGTGAGCAACTTCAGCAGTGAACGAAGGGGAGGACTGTGGCACAAACTGCCCAAGCTTTACAAGTTGAAATTTGAAGGAAAAGGCCAAGGCTTCGCCGGTGCCAGTTATTTGATGACTTCAAGAGAAGTTCGCCTTTGCAGAAACCAGTTTCTACATCGAGCGAAGAAGAGTGATAATTTCGAAATAGAGCCCTAATTATTCTCGAGAAAAACTCACGAAATTAATTGGTTTGGTTCTTTTCCCATCTCCACTAAAAGCGAAGACGTGAACGACCGACGCAGGGTCATGCAAGGGCACCCAATCTCGCGCTCCCCGATATTCAACACGATTGACGATTGTGAGCTCCATCGCCATGATTTTTTCCCCGAGCATTGCGCCGTCGAATTGTCTCACCCCTCTGGATGTCGCTTTCACTTCCGCCGCTCTCTCCATCCACACACCCCTCCGCTCAAACCGTCGCTGGTAGCTCCGCTCGCAAGATGACGCGATCGAGAGCTGCCATTGAAGAGATCATAGCTGTTGCGCGTGATTATGCGGCGCAGTACCTCGACCCCAAGGACGACATCGCGAAAATACGGAACGTGGAGGCGATCCTCAGAGACACTGAGGTGGAAAGTGGGGCAGCGCGAAACAAGGCGAAAACTCTGCTAGCGGGTGAGTTGTCCTCCTCGTGCGGCATCATCGCGCTTTCTGCCCGTCAGTGCTGTGTCCGATGTAAGGACAAGAACAAGGAGGAGAACTAGGCAAGATACGGATGCTGCTTTGAGTTTGTGGAATCAATGCGATTTGGTCGACATCTCGGAGTAGAAAACCGCGGCGTGAACCGCAAGGAAACTCGAATTTGAAATTGCCCACCAACGACCGCTCCCCATCTGTATCACTGACACACCATTCTGCCTTCGTATGAAAGAAACCTCCCAGCGGCACGCTCTTCTTCAGACCTCTCGCCCCACTCATCCGTCGTCTGCAGACCACCTTGAGCGGGTTCGCGCTCTCACCTCCGAAGCTAACCAACTATCGTCGGGCGTGGCACATCTCGAAGGTGATGTGGGGTCTTTGAAAAGCCGGCTTGAATCACTGGGCCAGAGAATGGCCCAGCTTGCAAAGGATTTGGATAACGAGGAGGAGGAGGCTGTGGATCCCGCCGTGTGAGTTTTTTATTACAAGCTATGGCTACGGTGGAGTGAGATGTGCATGGGAGAAGGGTGTGCGAGTGGCCTGGACAAACGGGAATGGAATCGGCAACCTTCCCCATTGAACCACAGACGACTGGGACCTTGACAGGCTGGACATCCGGAACGCCATCTCGGACGGCGGAAGTGCTTGAAACCTATGAACCGAACGGTGGAATGTGCGATAGGATGGCCACACTCATCAAAAAAGCAGTTCACACATGATGGGGCGTACGATGATGAGTTTGATGGGTCCACTCACAGACTCTCCAAATTGTGGAGACAAAAAGCACACTCAAATTCGTCTCTAAATGTTTCAATGGTTCTTTCCTCGGAGTGTTGACCCTCACTGATATCCAACCATACAGCCTCAAACTCCGCATCTACAAAGACCTTGGCTTCACCCTCTCCTCATCTCAGCCTCCCTCCGCCGACAACACACCGCCCAAATTCGACCGCGTGACGGTGATTTCGCGAAGTGCGACCGGAACAGACGTCAACACGTTCGATTTAAACGACGGGCGAAGCCGGTGGAATAGGGCACAGGTGCTGTGGGAGCTTGCAGGCGGGTGGACTGGAAAGTGAAGAGAGGGTTTGTTTGGGAGACGTCGCGGGGGACAGGGGAGACGGGAGGGGTGGTTAGTGGGGCATTTCTTTGTTTTTTGGCACGAACGTAGGGAATTATATTGCAGTGCAAAATTATAACTTGGAGAGTTTGCTCGCAGAATATTTGGGTGCAGGTCCCGGGAGGTTTGGCTTCACTTTTTTTTTACGTTGGCTTCCAACTGGCGTGACCAGGGACAGCTGAGTTCTGAATCTCAGGTCTGGAACAGAACTGAGATCTCGCAAGAAATAATTGTTATTCCAAACAAAAGCCCTTAGTGCTCGAGAATAATTTGGTTCCCCGTTGTCTTAAGATCGAGCTTTATACAAATGCGTTGTGTATCGAACAAGTTCTTGTGTCCGCATGAAGTACGTATCCAGGGCAGCGCACTTCCCAACACTAGTTTTTTACACCCTTGAAAAACTAGTTCTATTGAAGAGCGTAACATTTATAAAAGGCAGGAGGTGCTGCACGGTGCAGCTTTTGCGGTAGCCTGTCCACTGCAATATATACGCTCTCGGTGAGGACGGCTCCTTCGAGATATCATTCTTGAAAGGGTTCCGAAATCTTTACGCTTTCGAATGGCGCAATTGTGGAGTGAATTGGGGCGGAAATACTTCGGCGTTGGGCGCCGCCCTCAGAACAGGTCACGGCCGAGGTCACGAGAGTGGCTTCCCAACCTCGAATTGCATAAAAGCCCCGCCACTTTTCCATCTCACGTCGTTTCGATTGCAATCACATCTCTCTTTGCGATCCTCCTTGCTTATCGATTCCACTCCCATGGCGAACCCTGTCCCTCTTCCATCATTCATGAGGTCCCTGGAGGTCCGTAAGAAAGTGAACGCTTTCGGCCTCTCCCCCGAGTCTGTCGAGAAGAGGAAGCTTCTCTCGCAGTTCGCCGAGCAGGGCATACAGAGCGGTGAGTTGAGCTCAGCGCTTAAGATGCAAACTCGTCTCGGACGAACGCCGGAGCTGTCCCTGGTGGAACTGGAACTTTGAAGGCTCGCATGCTAAGATCGCTTCGCTCTAACGCTTGTTGGCATCGTTCTATTGTGTTTGGGCCTTCCCTTTCTGCAGAAAACAAGCTTCTATTCCTGACGACTGCCAACAAGGCCAAAGAGGAGGGCTTCCTCGATGACACCGAGTGGCGAACTGTTTTCGAGCCACTTGCTGGTAAGTTTTTTGCTTTCATGTGTTGACCATTCGCCCTGGTGATGTGTGGTTGACCCACTTCGTCCTTTCTCTGCCAACTCAGCTTCTTTCCAACAGACCTTATGCAACGGCTCCGTCTATGCTGCTAGCCACCTTTAACGAACTTTGGAGAGCACTTCACGTACAACGAGGACTTATCTACGACATCTTCCCCACTTCCACGCACCACAATCGTCCACTCCTCATTCCCCAAAGATGCCGACATAAACTTTTTTATGTGCTATTGTAACGTGATAGATACCACAGCAGACTTGTTCCCCCTCGTGCATTAAAACATTTACGTACTTGACTCTTTTGGTTGCAATTTTCTGCAAAAACGACGAAAGACATGCCCCGCCCCCTGAGCTTGAAAAATGTCCACAGATATTGCGCACCATCGTCCATCTCCGTTGGTGGATATCGTACTGATTTCTATTCTACTCATAACGTATCTTCAACAAGTCTATGTGGGTCACTGTGTCCCCCAGTGCGATTGTATGAAGTGTTGTCATCCACGATGTTATTCTCTGTCACGGTCGACAGTTACTGTGCTGTGTGAAGAAGGTAACCTTGGCAGGGCGAAAGGAGCTCTCTCACCTGTCCGAGGAATAATGAATCTTCCAACGCATATCAAAGACGTAACGGTGGAATACAACGCTGAAATCCATTAGCTCATGTACAGCAATGTTCATAATGTACCGCGAATTTTGGGTCGCGATGAACGGTTCAGGGACAAAAGTGTCAGGAGTCGGGAATTTGTGTCAGGGCTCAAAAGGTTTACATGATCCACTCAACTCCTCTACTCCTCTTATCCTCGTCTCCGCCACCTCCCTGGACGTTCTCTGTTCGTCTCCGAGATCCACGGATGCAGATCCGGTGTCTCCCGCGCATTTATCGGTCAACCGACGTGTGCGTGGGTGTGTCTTGGATGTGGGTCCTAAGTCCTAAGGGTCGTCAAATGAGTTGGCGACGACACATCACCATCATCTGCCAACCCAGCGCCCTCTTTCTCCCGTGCAGGCTATTTAAAGACCCATCGACCGATAGATTTCACACACCACTTGCCTTTATATCCACGCCAGTCTACGCTACACTTACGCGGAGAAACACCACGCAGACCACGTCGATGCAAGGATACGCACTCTTCATTGCGCTCACCGCCGCCATCGGTGGTCTTCTCTTTGGATATGAGGTCGGAATCATCAAGTGAGTTGGTTGTGTGGTCTTCGCGCCGTCACCCACCAATGTAATTCGATTCCCGTTCCCCAGCCAAGTCCTTCTCATGGACTCATTCCGTCTCTTCTTCGGGCTCTCCACAGTCTCCAATGGAGGGCTCGTGAACTCCCCCAACTCGGCCGACCTCGAAGGAAACATCGTGTCGCTTTTCCTCGCTGGATGCATTCCCGGAGCTTTCCTCGTCTCCTACTCGGCGGACTTCCTCGGACGTGAGTGTCTCTCACCACGCAGCGCCCATTTTTCAACATTAAGAGTTTCCCCGCTCTCACCAGGTAAGGCCTCTGTCGCCGTCGGAACGTTAGCTTTCCTCGTCGGTGGCATTCTCCAGACCGCAGCGACGGGAATCCCGCTCCTCTACGCCGGGCGCTGCATCGGTGGACTCGGTGTTGGTCTTCTGTCAGGCACCGGTGCGTTTTGAACGTCTCTCCAACTCGTCTTGAGTTTAGAGGTTTGACGTCAATCTTGTTTTACAGTCCCTCTTTACATTTCTGAGTGCGCGCCGACCAGCATCCGCGGAAGAAGTGAGTGACTGACCTTCCGGGCATCCACCAAAGTGATATGGTTCTGACCTACCACCCAAATCATTTTAGTCGGAACCATGCAGCAACTCATGATCACCATCGGAATCATGCTTGCCAACGTGAGATCCGAGTTGTCGTTGAGCGCACACTTCGGGCGCGTACTGACCTGTTGATGTTGTTGTGTCGTGGTACCCATTCCTGACGTCAGATCATCAACGCCATTCTCACCAGTGTCATCGCCAACGACGAGAACCGCCTCTGGCGTCTTGCTATGGGAATTCAGCTTATCCCCGCCGTCATCCTCCTCGGCCTCTTCTTCATTCTCCCCGAATCTCCTCGTTTCCTCATCTCAAGGGGCAAAGTCGACGAAGCCTCTGCCATTGTCGCCCGCCTCAACGGCGAGTCCAAGGACGGCCAGGTCGTGCAGACTCTCGTGACTGAAATCCAGGAAAGCATCGCCATCGAGAAGAGGCTGCCCAAGGTAAGCGCTAAACCGTCAGCAACTTTTACGCTCCCACCCTCACCAAAATTTTTTCCTTCTTCCCCATCTAGGCCAGCTGGCTAGACATGTGCAGAATGCCCATCCGCCCCCGCAGTATCGCTGCCTTTGGTGTCTTTTTCTTCCAGCAGTGGTCTGGTATCAACGTGAGACCCACCACTGTCTGCACCCGGCCCTCGCTCCAACGCTCACTTCATTTACCCACACCAGGCCGTTATGTACTACTCCTCATCGCTCTTCCTCGGTATGGGTCTTTCCAAGGACATGTACGTTGTTCTCTCACCCCCTGCGAGTGTATTTCGCCTATTTGACCAACGCACCACCTTTCCATGTAGCGCCACCAAAGTCGCCACCACTGTGCAATCCGTCATCAACGTCCTGGCCACCTTCCCCGCCGTCTATTTCATCGAGCGTCTCGGCCGCCGGACACTCTTGTACATTGGTGCCGTCGGTTCCGTGAGTTTCCTTGTCCCCTTCCTTCCCAACCCCCGATAGCCCTTTCACTAATTGCTCTGCCCTGCTCCTCGCACACGCTTCTCCAACCACCAGAGTATCTTCATGTGGTTGCTTGTCCTCTGGGTCGGTCTCTTCAACGGCACCCAGATCCTCGACCCCAACACCGGCACGCTCATCCCGGACCCCAACTCGGGCCCCGGCAAGGCTTACGGTATTTTGGGTGTGATCTCTATGTGTAAGCACCCTCCGCGTGGACTGTCTTGTCGCCACGCTCACCGTCTTGTCCGCCCCGAAGATATGTACATTGTCTTCTTCGCCGCCACGTGGGGCCCAGTCGGATGGGTCTACATCTCCGAGATCTTTCCCCTCCGCGCCCGCGGTAAAGGTGCCTCGATTGGAAGCATGTCGCACTGGATGTGTGTATTGCATTTGGAGGTGACATTTCAAGCCGCCTGGACGCTGACGACGCCGCTTTGCATTCAAACAGTAACAACTTCATCATCGCCAAGGCGTGGCCCTATGCCGCGGTCGGCTTGGGCGCGTGGCAGTACACCATGTGAGTTGGGTTGTGCTTTTGCCCTGGATTTGGAACGCGTGTGAACACTTCGCCCCCTCCCAAACAGTTTCGCCGGCTGCAGCATGGTCTCACTCCTCTTCGTCCGCTTCTTCGTCCCCGAGAGTGAGTAATGACGCAGAGATGTACACGGATCTCCTTTCCTGATGCTAATTGCACCTCACCCACACTTTAGCTCGCGGAAAGTCCCTCGAGGAGATGGACGAAGTCTTTGGCGGCGCGCCCGGATCCGGTCTCACCGACGAGGAGAAGCAAGTTCTTGCCGAGATCCGCGCCGATCCATCCCGCGCTAATTTGTTGGGAACAACTGGCGGGGTGAGTTTTTGAGAGGTTCGTGGTAGTGATCCGCTGTGGGACTGAACCCCTTTGTGTTTGTGGGAACAGCACTAATTGATCGATATGGGCACAGAAAATGAAAATGAAAATTGGTTACATAAGCAGTACATGGAGTTCTTTGAGGGAGTTTTGCGGAGGAAGAGTTAATGAGATTTTATGTGGAATATACAATGTTTGCTATGACTTGTTTCGATGGTTTACAACCAGTATAATGTGGTTTTAGTGAATGGTTTGGCGACTTGAGTGAAGAGGACTCCCGTTGACGGAACAAAACCGTAGGCCTTTGCGTGGTTAGATGAGTCTTTCCTTCAATGGGGACTTGAGAATCTCTGGACGCACAATCAAACACTGCTGGATTTCGGTGCTTGAGTGGTTTAGCGTGTCTGGTGTTGGTGGTGTGCGTTGTTTATAGTCTGGGAGCCAACAGATCCACCACATCACAAAACCAAAAAACAACCATGTCTCGCTCCTGCAGCGATCTCTGCATAACCCAGCCCGCACTCTCAAGCCATAAAATAAACACTCTGCCCTGCTTCCAAGACTATCGTTCTCGCTATATCTTTGGAACAGTGGGTTCGGCCGACCACGGCTGGCCCGTGCATGTTGGGTCCTCAGTCCAATCCCCTCAAGTGTGTTTCAGCAGTACACGAGGGAAACGAGACCGCCCGACGGGAGAGTGAGCGAACTCAGCACGGAGAGAGCGAGAGCAGAGGAGGAGGAGACCGCGACGGACATGAACAGAAGTGCGTGTCGAGGGGGGTGCGGTGGTGGGAGCAAGGGGGTGGCGGTTTGGGTCGGGTTAGAGCAAGAGGGAGGGAGATTGGAGAACGTGGTACGCGGGGCGGGATGGCTGGAGGTTGCAGTAGGGGTGGGGAAGACGGGAAGACAGGTGACAACTTCATAGACCGGGATTGCTTGCCAACGCGCCTTGTTTCTCTATTCTGCCTGCTCCGCCTTAACCCTGCCTTCGCTCTTGTCTACGCACACGCCGTTTCCCGCCTGCCTCGCCTCTGTTACGCTTCCTTCGCTCCAACACCATTAAACACGTCGCTGCCTGCCCTACCCACGCCTGCCATCCCCTCTCTACTTGCTGTACTCCCTCATAAAACGTTTTCCTCCTCAATTTCACATGTGCACTCTCTTCCCTCCAACCTCTGACCAGCCGCCGCATGGGCTGCAGTCGCAGCACACGGCCTGCCCACCCTCAACAACCAATCCCTATCACACAACCCGCCGCTGAACCCCGCCAACTTCAACATCGACGACTTCCCCGCCCTCACGGCTCAATCAAACGCCAACATCCCGCACCACCAACAGCCTCTTCCCCACCCACAACAGCAGCAACCTTTCTCCTCGCCTTCACAAGTGCCGGCATCCCCGCTTATACAGCCCCTCCACGATGCCCAAGACGCGCAGGGGCAAGTGCAGGCGCAAGGGATGGGGCTAGGACAGGGCCAGTCCACAGCGGGATATGCCCCAGGACTCGTGCACGGCCAAGCCATGAACTCGCCCCCGTCCTCCTCGCCCCTGCCGAACGCGGCATCCCCGCACCCTCCCGCCCCGGGCCTCCCCCCACCGCCGCTCACAAACGGCCGCCCGCCTTCCCCACCTCAACCGTCTCCTTCTTCCCCGTTCGGCCTACCTCCTGCACTTGCGCTTGCGCCTGGGTCTGGACTCGCACCGGGGCCTGGCCATGGCCCATCCTCCCTCAACCAACACCCTACAGCGCCTCCACCTGCACTCCGCCGCCTCCCCTCATCACCATCATCCCAGCTCCTGGACCCCTTGGATCCCTCTGCGCCGTCCTACAACCAACACACTCACGCACACCCACAACCACCGCCAGGTATCCTGCCGTCGGCTCCAAACACGCCGGGACCTATACAGGCGCCGCACTCGCACGGAGTAGGAGCGGGGCCAGGGTCGGGTCCCGTCGGCGGCGGCTCCAACCCGGGAGCAGGCGCCGTCTCGAACCTCGGCGCAAACCCCGGCACAAGCGCGTCCTCCGTCCTCCTCCCGCCCACTCCCGCCCCACTCCCACCCCCCGGTGTCGGCGGCCTCGGGATTGTAACCATGGGGCCCCCCGGTGCCGTCCCGCCCGGCGGCATCCCACCCCCCGGCTCGGTCGCATCCCCGGGAGTTGGAGTAAGCCAGGACAGGTACGGCCTGCACGGCCTGCTGGACGTGATTCGCGGGACGGATCCGGATCAGAGTGCTCTGGCGCTAGGGAGCGATTTGACCACGTTGGGTTTGGATTTGAATAGTGATGGGTGAGTTCGCGGGTGGGGGGGTTAGGAGGGTGGGTTGGGAGGAGGGATGGTGGGCCTTGGGCGGTTGCGGGGGAGGGGTAATGGGTATTGAGGAGGGCGGAAGTTGAAGGGTTGAATGGAGGCTTGGAAGAGAATGCAGTGATGTAAGAGTATGCTGGATTTGAGTGGTTCGCCTCGCCGTGGAGGAGGCTGGAACGGGGCGCGCTGGAGTTGCTTGGCATGGAGACGGATGAAAGATGGAGTGTTTGGTCGAGGAAACTGCCGGAGGGGAGGGAGAATCGAGACATGGAAGATGGAGAGGTCTTTGGGTGGACTGCTGGATTTGATTCCCTTGGCATATTCGTGAGGCATGGAAGATAGAGCGCCCGGTGCAGTGCGGAATAAATGAACGAAGGGTGGTGGAGGAGGGTACGAGGACTCGGATGTGGGATACCCCTCTGTGCGGCGATGGAAGTCATAATGAATGGAAAAGAGAGGAGGAGCGGGAACGTCCCCAGCTTGTTTGACGCATGCCTCTTTGCAACCCCTTGTTTCTCTCGCCTCCCTCCCACGCGCCCCGCCTATTCCCAGACCCCTCTGGTCAACGTTCGTCTCTCCCTTCGCCCCCGTCCCCACGACACGACCGGACCCCGTCTTCACGCTGCCCCCTTGCTACAACCTCCCAACACCGCCTCCCCCCGCACTGACCAAGCTGCACGACTTCAGCGACGAGACCCTCCTTTACGCCTTCTACGCAATGCCGCGCGACGCCATGGCCGAGGCCGCCGCGCAGGAGCTCCACGCGCGCAGCTGGCGCTTCCACAAGGAGAGCAGAGTCTGGCTCGCCCGGGACGCCGACGCCGCCCAGCCTGGGGGAGCCCAACAGAGACCTCCAGGTGTTGGACCCGGTGGAGCGGCGGTCGATAAGGCCGCGTATTGGATCTGGGAGCTGGCCAAGTGGGAGCGAGAACGCAGGGATATGGTCGTGCGGTACGAGGACTTGGAGGACCGTAGTAACGGCGTAGGCGCTCCCGCTGGAGCAGGGATGGGACTGGCCGGCGCCGCGGGGATTGCTGGTATGGCGATGGGAATGCCAGGAGGGGGCGGTATGAGCATGCTCCCCGGCGCAGGCGGCGCGTTGCCTGGAATCGCCGGCCTGCTCGGCCCCGGCGGGCAACAGGCCAACGGTGTCCCTGCTGCGGATGGCGTTGGTGCTAACCCCGGCGCGGGCGGCGTTCGACCAGGTGCGGGTGGTGGTGCGGGTGCCGCTGCTGCTGCGTTGATGCAGTCGTTTGGCGTCGGCGGAGGCGTTGCGCAGGGAGGGTTGCAGCAGGTGATGATGCAGCAGATGCAAAGTGGCGCCGGTGTTGGAGGTGTCAGTGGCGTGGGAATGGGAATGGGAGGCGTCGGGCAGGGTCAGGGCCTGGCGGGACTGTTTGCGGGACAGAGGTTTGGTGGGAGTGGGTGAACAAGGTGGTGATGGTAGCCCGCGAGGACTGGATCGGGCGGTGACACGTAGGATCCATGTTGGGGTTTGTGTTGGTGCGGAAGTAGTAGCACACGATACCAATAAAAAAGACGGGTTTTGCTATTTTTGGTGGCCGCGTTCGTGACTGTGGCTTTCTGATCTTGGTACAGACTGAAAGTAAGGGAAGGGAGGAGCACAAATATGAATTCTGCAGGACTTAATTCGCTGCCAGTTTCACAGGCTACTCTTCCTTTGATAAACCCCTCGTGACTGAAATAATGGTGTCCGCTTTGTGTGAGCGAAAACACCACGAGGTATCAACATACCCTGCACACACGACGAAAGATGGGATATATTTTGCGTGTGCTTTATCACATTAGATTACATATACACTTTCCATCCTCATACACATCTCACCCACGATTCTTTACTCATCATCAAGCGCCTCAAACCCATCGTCATCCTCAGGCTCCATGTCGAGACTCTCGAGCTTATCCTTCATGGCCTGAAGCCCCGAAACGCGCTCCAGGTAAGACGGGTCGTTCAGCACACGCTCGATAAAGGCGTACCCGTCTGTGGCGTACAGGCGGTGCACCTATGTAAGGCCCAATGATTAAGGATTTGGCTTCTCCGCCCTTTACCAGCATCCGCAGAAACCACGTACCTCGTCAGAACACGCGACACACCCATCGAACCTCCGTCCCACGAGGACAAGGTTCTGCCAGTGAGTGAGGAACCCGCGCATTTGGTGTGGGACGCACCCAAGAGGGGTGGACGTGCGCGCGGGGATGGGCGCTGAAGGTGCCAAGTTCTGCGAGGGTGCCGGGGCTGAAGACCTGGGTTGGTGGGTGGATGTGTGGGAGAATGGGTTACTGTCGATCATGACGCAGATAAAGCGACACACTTGTACCCAAGGTGATGGCTCACGACAGAGACCATGAGCTCCGCAGCCATCGCGGCCGCGATCTGGGCGATCCCTGGCCTCGTGACGGTGCACATCTGGTCCAGTGTTCTATTGGCGAGGGACTTTTCATGCGGAGGAGGGTTTGTGGTGGGTACAGTGGGGTTTTGGGTACGAGTGTGAGTGTAACTTGTGAGGATTGGCGCGATACAAAGATCCACGATCAAAGACTCACATCACCCGGCGCAACGACGTCACCACAAAAATAACACCCCAGGTCTTGCGCGTCGACAACGTCCGGTGAAAGTGCGGGTGCAGGACGAGCTGTGGCAGATGGGGCTGCCCCGGAGGAGGAAGAAGGTGCGGTACGAGGCCCGTGGCGCATGACGACGTAAGTGTCGAATCCGAGTGCTGCATTGATGACGAGCTGCGGCCGGGGCGGGGCGGGGCAGGCAGGTTTGGGTTTGGCTCGCGTACGCCGTGCCTCGCAGGAGCGCACACACCTTTCCCCCTGCCGCGCCCAGCAATGTAGGCAACCATCTGCTCTCCCTAGAATCCGTGAGGCAGAAGATTGCATCATGTGATGCGACGAGTTCAGCCAGCTTCGTAAAGTCGTCCCGCGAAGTGGGCCCAGCTGGGTGACCTGGCATGGGGACGTTGAGGGAGATTGAAGTGGCGGTCTGATGGGTTGGGGTCGGGGGTGAGATAAAATTGCGTTGGTGGAGGCAGAAGCAAAGGAATGAAACGAAGGACGCAACAGAACGAGGGCGGAGGGGGTCATCTTTAGGACCCAACTCCATCAACTCCTCGCACAGACCGAGTCACTATACGCACCACGCCCGGCACAACCGCCTTGAGTCCATCAGCTGCCGCCTGTGCTTTTGGACGTGCGTTGAGTGCGTCGTCGAAGGAGAAGAGCGGCTGGCGCACTGGGTTGGAGTGTGCGACCGTGCCATTGTCGAGGAATGTGATGTGGCGGACGTCCCATGCCTTTGAAAACGAGGTATATATGAGAAGAAGGAGAACAGAATAGACATGTCAGCAGGTTGGTTGACGAACCGACGACAACCAGTTTGCAAATGCTGCAATCAACCCACCGCGAGAGCACGCGCGACGTAGCACCCCAACGTGCCACTTCCCACAAGCAAGCACTTTAACTTCGCAACGCGTTCGAGATCCAGCTCTGGCACGACGCGCCACTTCATGAGCTTGAGGTTGAGCGCAACGGCCGAGGCAGAAAGGAGGCGTGGGTCCATTGCGCTAGAGAGGTCGACAAGGCGCGGGAGGAGCTGTCCTTTTGCGTTCGGGACCCACCCTGTGGGGGGTGTGGAGAGTGAAGGAAGGCCCGACATGGTAACAGGGAGGATGAGGGAGGACGTCAACCCGCGAAACGCCAGGACATCGATACGGGAGAGGGAGAAGGAAAGGCGCAGGAGGGCCAGAATGTTGCGGAGTGGCCAGGCGGGATTCGTGGGCAGCGAGGAGGGGTCGATGAAGAGGAGGAGTGGGGAGGTTGTTGAGGCTAGGTAGGATGAGGCAGACGAGAGGGGTATGAACTGGATGGTGTCAGCATGGCGGGAGATGAAGAAAACCGGTGTCGATGAGGAAGGTGGGAGCGTGTGTTGTTTGACAGCAGAGACAAGGGAAGAGATGTCGGAGGCCGACCAGTCGTCACCCAGTGCCCTCGGAGGTGCATGCAACGTGACGGTCCATGGGTTCCCCGCGGACGCTTCTGGAGGCGTGGCAGATGGTGCAGGTGTAGGAGCGATTGAGAATGACGGAAACGCGAACCAGTAGTAGAACTTAAATTTCTTCAGGTCCGCGAATGTCACGAGCAGGAATCGCGACAAGAGGTCGGGGCAAGCCAGTGCCGCGCCCGATTGGATATCGTCCCACACGAGCTGCGCTGCGTCCGCGAGTGCCTGGCGCTTGTCCAGGGATTTGAATTCATCGAGGGTGTTGGTGTTGATGATTGTTCCTGGCACTGGAATCGCTGACGAGGGGAATCCGTCGGCTGCCGAGGGGATCGCCAGGTGAGCTACATCAAGCGGTGCCGGCGGTACCGCAAGGTCGGTGAATGCTTCGTATCCGAGCGAGAATATTGGGGGAGAGTTGGTTGCATCGTGCGACGGCAGCGAATAAGAGGCCCATATTTGCCTTTTTTGGTCGTCGAGTCTGAATGCGTCCAGTTTTAGGTCCCGCAGTCTGTGCCAGAACGATGTGGACACTGCGCAAGTGAACTGGGAGAACTGCAGTGGGGACATGTCGACCAGTGGAAGGGAATGGAGAGACGGGGCGATACAGAAGAGATAAAGGAGACCGAGCAGCACTTAAACAGGGAGAAATAGAAAGAACGAAACGGTGGGTAAAAATTTCTGTGGCCACAACTTTATCCTTCTGTAGCTCAGACTGGCTTCTTTCTGTTGGGCCAGGGTCACTTCGACACGACTCCAAAAGTAAGAAGTGAGTGAATCAAGAGGGAATGGTAAATCGGGTTGTCTCGAAACCCAATGGGGACCCAAAGAGCACAGTCAATGGTGATGTAAAGTACCCAAAGGAATCAAAGCAAGTGGAGTTCAGTTCTTGCACCCAGGACCATAAAAAGCTGACACCACGATATTCTTGACCTGAGTTTCATCAGTCTGACTTCTCACCAGTTCGCGGTCCGAAGTTGTTCTGCCAACCGAGTTATTGTCATCTGCTTTTGCACCAACTACAGTCAGACATATGTAATTAAGCTTTGGAGATGATCTTCAAAGTGCGTGCTCACGTTTCTGCATATATATGGCATGCTTTTTCTCTATCAAAAACGTGGCATCAACGTGTCAGCGAACTTCGCTGAGGCCTTGTTATCGAACCCCATCCAAATTGCATGACACTGCATCGTCTCACCAGTACAGATGGACTATTTCGTTGAGTGGTGCGCGGAGTGTGGCCAGCGATGTTCGAACTCTGAGGTGAATGGTCGCGGTGCTCCAGCATGCGATTTCTCTTCCTGACTCCCCAACCCGACGACAATGTCTTGCGATTTCTCTTTCTGATCCCCCAACCCGACGACTATGTCTCAACCAAGTCGATATACTGCTCGGAGCGGTGCAAACAAGTGGATAGCAAGCGATCAGAACCTGCCTCTCCACTGTTTCTGGGATATAACAATCTGATTGGCTCCCCTCGGATTCCGGCTGGATCACCGGTATTGGAGGCTTCTGAACCACTCCCCCCATCCGAGTTCAAACATTTCCAACTCGAGGTTCTCGGTATACTTCCTCCCTCTGCATCGGGGGACCAGCTGCAGCCTCTTCAGTCAATGTCCCCTGCCACACCTTTTGTTTCCCGGAACCCGCGACATAGGAATATCCCCCCTTCCCCACTTTTTGCACCCATCATACACCTTGACGCACTGCTTCCCGATGAAATCCAAATGGAGTCGGGTTCCATGGAGCTCGTCGACGCCGATGATGGCCTCACACCTCTCCCCCCGCTTGCCCTGACCATCAAAGACCTACTTCAGGGCTCAGGGCAACATCTTGGAGATACCAACAGTGAACCACTCCACGTTTTGGAACAACGAGATCCTCATCATTCAGTGCAGCTGGGTGAACAGAGCGAATGGACACCACCCGATTCACCACTTGAATTCTCCACGAGAGATCGCATCGAAATTCAGGAAGCACCATCGGATAAGGACTGGAAGGAGCGTCCCGACGGTCATTACATCGGAATCCGAGACCGAACGCGACACTCGTCAGCTCCGCCCGAGTCGCGACAGAACACTTCCAGGGGAAGTCTTTAGCACCTCTGTGTAATATTCCCAAACTAGTCGCAGCTAGCGCGGTAATCTCTCGAAAAATTTGCAAGTATCTCATGCCGATATCCTGCATCACCTTGATCCAATTTCTTGTACATAGCCGAAAAATCTAATATAATACTGCGCTGAAACCACTAGTGTATGTGCTGAGCAGCTCATGATTGTTCGGTACTCGACTTCGCCTGTGCGAGTTAGTTTCGAGAGAAAGGCCAGGCTCTGTTGGCGTGGAGAACAGTGAGAAAACACGGGGAAGGCTTTTTCCTTGCTTTTATTCATTATTTGAGCATGGGTGTGAACAAAGTTCTCCAAGGATATGGAGGGTGGCTCCTTGACGTGGCCACGGCAACACCCCAACACCTGACCTGTTGCAAACCGATGGGTTGAATTGGCATTGACCTGCTCTCACCCCAATCGGTTCATCGCAAGATATGCCCCACTAATACAAAGATGCCAACCATTTTTCCTGAAACCGCCCACTCCGGGCTATCCGCCTGCTACACCCAATCCTCACAACAACGTCAACTTATAGGTGCAAAACTGCACCTGTCCAATGTAATTGCCCGCAGTGGTACAAGCACTTGACGGCACTCCTAATCGTTTTACATTTTTCTCGAGAAAAGTGCAGTCGCCACCCTCAAGGTTTGACAAACAGCGATGATAAAAAGGGCATGTCTTGCAAACCTGGAGAACCTTCTCTTCCATTTCGGGGCGGCATTGATTCATTCGTCGCGATGGGAACTACCGGCCGGAAAACAAAGAGCTTGCTTGCCACGCTACTGGCCTCCCTGCTTGCGGCGCTAGTAATTGGTCCAGGAGTCGCAGAGGCCGGTTTGAAGGGGTCAACGCGTTAGTAGTGCGATGTCATTTTTCATTCCCCTCCTTCTCCCGTTGACCAGAAATCTTCCAACAAGCATTGTCGGTGGCGCAAACGTCGACGTGGGCAAGAACCAATACCTCTCTTTCCTCGCCACCACTCGCGTGGACCCTTCTGCACACGAGAAGACCTACCCCTCGTGCACCGGCAGTCTCATTTAAAACTCGCCTGCTCCCGTCGTCCTTACCGCTGCGCACTGCGGTCAACCCAACGACGGTGCAATTTCTCGACGCGCTTTTGTTGGCGCCAGTAACGCGTCAATGCCTTGCGGCGACGACAAAACTTGCAGACAAATGGACGTAACGGCGGTGTATGTGCACCCAAAGTTCAACAAGACACTCGCGAACAAGAGAATTACGGGATGCCTGTCGGAGGTTTCGACGCTGCACTTTGGGTGCTGAAGCGATACGTTGCACCTCAAATGAGACCTTTTTCGTGACCGAGACTCGCAGGGTTGACAACATTACCCCTTTACCGATCAACACCGATCGGTACTTCCCCTTTCTTGGGCAACGCACAGAAGCTCTTGGTTGGGGCGCGACAAACATCGGGGGCGACAGTTACGACAATGGGACTTACCCAGATGTTCCACAGATCACAACGCTGCGAATGAACAACAACTACGACTGCGAGAGATACTGGCCTTTGAAAAAGAACACGCGCGACAACGTCGGTTGCGTCCTGGGTGTGTCCATGCCGGTTGGATACCGCACGGCAGTGTGCGTTGGGGACTCTGGTGGTCCCGTCGTCGCATATGGAAAGATGTGGGGCATCACCAGCTTCGGACCGACCAACTGCGGCGACATGAATGCGCCGGCAGTGGTCACAAGAGTGAGCTCGGTCGCGCCGTGGATTTGCAAGACGCTGGAAAAGGTGAACGCGGAGGCACACAAGCACTGATGCGGGAAGGGAACCGGAATGATGGACTTGCTCGAACGTCGCTTACACATGTACGCAGCCTTATTTATTCATTGTGTTTGTGATCATCCCAGTGCAATGCTATATGATACCAGGGGGGCGAGCTCCACCATAATAAGCTTGCATCAAAGTGGGACGGTTTAAGAGGGCCGGACATTAGGCTGGTTGCTACTGATCAAAAGATTGAATGGAATGGAGTTGATGGGACATGGTTCGGGCCAACTGAGTGGATCTTGAACGACGTTTGATTGCAAGGGGGCTCAGTTGCCCACTTCCTCCTCTTCATTTCGTAACGCTCATGTCGTCCTTAGACCCTCGGTGAGATTCTGGGAAAGTGCATTCAAGAGGAACCGCAAAGTGAACCACCTGAGTTTCCACATGAATAGAAAAGCAATTCGATGTCCTTGAAGCAACATCCAATTCACATTTGCTGGATCGGTCATTTTCTTCCGCCGAACGGCCGCGATTATCGTTTCCCACGAATGTAGTTCACCACGTTATTGATGTACTTGTTTACAATGGCTATGGACCTCACGATATGTTGAGCGAAATCACAGTAGCGGAGTGTGTGGACATGTGATTGAACATAACCCCAGCGCGTTGTAAACTCCGGAAGGGACATTTCAACATCGCACTCACGGACAACAAAAATATGCAGCGTTATTCTGAGGAGCCATGTCGTTTCTACGTGCTCAAATTTGTGCCTCGTAGCACCCCGCAACATTGGTGACGAGCAGCTGAAATGGCCTTATCATGGGCTGCGAATGTTGAAAAAGGAAGGTTGAAATGTTGGAAAACCACTTCGTAAATTTTGTTGCAAATGTCCAAATGAAAGAAGGCTGACATTCGCTACACATCGGATGCCAATATTCCCCGAGTGGAAAGTATGGAAGAGAAACAGGTGGCCTGCGTAGCCGAATGCTCTTACTCGGTCAAGGGACATCCCAAGAGCCATTCACCGCGTTTCGACCAGCAGTGGAAACCAGAACACTGCGTGTTTAAGACCGCGGTTGTGTGGCCAAAACCGATTCCGAGCGCTCCTTCACATGTCCAGAGCCTCGAAACTGTATCGCGAACAAACTAACTATCGCTGCTTCCTGTCGCTGGACGCCGCACGTGCGAGTTCGTAAGTGCCTCTGGCACATGTTGTTTTCTTTGCTGTCGTCGATGCCAAGAGGTGCGAGAGAGTTCCTCAGCCAACCCGGCTTGTCGAGCAAACTATGGCAGTGGAGCTGTTGCTGTCGTTGCAGCTAAGGTGAAGTGATGGCCGGGCTGGCGCTCTGCGTGATGGCACTCTGGTGCCAAACGAGTTGCTCAGGAATCTCTCTCCTTCGCAGCCCCAAAGAACAGCTACGTCTTGTCGGCACAAACCTCTCGCGCGCGGGGTTTAGAGACAGTTGAGGATAAGCAGTGTTGGTGGAAGGGGTGGAAAAGCAGTGGTGCTGAAAAACGGGTTCTCCCGCACCGACACGTTCCACCTCTCGCACATCCCACTCACCCAGCAATGACCACCGTCACCGGATCCGCGCACCCCGCGTTCGCGCTCAGCGCCATCAGTGAGTCCCGCCCTTCCCCTTTTCCTGTTCCTCTCCTCATCGTAACTCTTGCCCAACGTTCGATCCCCAATCACGCACTGGAAACTGAAAAATGGAAAATGGAAATGACATCCATCCAGCCACGGCGGGTGGTATCATTGGGTACGCCAAGAGCGGGTCGAGACCGTCGCTGATTGCGGGTGTTAGCTGTGAGGAACGCTGCGGTTTCGGTTTGGTGGTGGAGAACGAGGTTGACGTTGACGCGATTCGCCCTCTTATCCGAACCGGACCGACCGGGTGTCCGAATCGAATGTGAACTTGAATAATGAAATTGTGGCCGCGCTGGGGGATGTGGGGAGCAGTCGGAGTGTTGTATGGAGCGGCAGCGTGAGTGCTTGCTTCGTGGCTTTACAACGAACTGTTGCGATAAACTGACCTCTCGGACCCGACTTTGTTTCTTCGTGACCATATCTCATGGTAATGGCGCTCACGCTCCTGACCTCTCTGCCCTCACTTTTTCTTGTCGCTCACACTCCTGTCCTCTCGGCCCTCACTTTTTCTTGCCGCTCACGTTACGGAACCCTCGCGGCTGCCTTTGCTTCTCCACTCCACTCCCCTCTCCGCTCCGCCGCTCGCCTCACCAACCCCTCGCACCCATCTCTCCCCACAGCTACCTCATCAACGCCAACAAATCCGGCGGGGTCGAACTGGCCACGGCCACGTCGCTCCTCCTCACGGCGGCGATGGCGCCGCGCGCGGTCCGTTCGGGTGGCAAGGCGCCCGTACCGACCGTGCTGACGGGCGTCGGGGCGGGCGCGTTGTGGTATTATGGTGGGAAGTATTACGGGCAGGTGTATGGTGTGTGAAGTGTGAAGTGTGAATAGCACAATCTCGCACTTCGTACTGCCGTGGCCAGAACCAGAACGTTACTAAGAGAAGGAAGAGAAGGGAGAAGGTGCCATCGCGGTATGCTACAACCTGGTTGTGGGGCCAACAAAGAGTCTCGACGCAGAGAGAGCGGCATGCAATTGACGCACGTTTCACCACAGACCGCAGGGGCTGAGCTTGGCAAGAAGCGTTGTCTCCTCCAGCCACGGAAGAACACAAAACATGCTCCGGATTTGTAAGATACCGGCTGAACTCTCTGGCACGGGTGAACTCTGCCTCGCGCGGGAGAACCTTCTTTGCCTCTAATGCGTTTCCCCGAATCTGCCGACCATTTGCATCGCGCGTCGCGTGTCGCCGCTCTGTTTTCTTCGCGCGCACTCTCTCCTGCGCTGCACGCTGCCTGCGCAACGGCCATTCCCGCGAAGTCAGGCACTCTTCGCGCTCCCGTCCCACTCGCCTGACCCGGCCGCACGTCCACTCCCACTCTCACGCTCCATCCAGCATCCACATCTGCATGGCTTCCCTCGTCGCCCCCGCAGCTCCATCCCTCGAAACTCCCGACGGGGGCGCTGCCTCGTCCTCCGCTCCCTCTCCGGACATTCCCCCGCTGCCTCTCCTCCCAACCTCCACCTCCACCTCCACCTCCAGACCGCCATCAGCAGCGGGCATCCTCACGCTCACGGACTCGGAGATGTCGGCGGATGAGAGGAGCGAGCATGACAGGGCGGCGAGCGAGGTGCGTAAAAGTCAATCGACGTCAGTGCAATGCAATGCCAGGTCTCCTTCTCATGCCCGAGCTCACAAACTCAATGCAAAAACTGCACCCTCCTCCCTTCTCGACCTCGAAACTCAATCCTCAGACCGACGAAGGTGCACGACTGCCCAGCCTACCGAGGAGCGAGGCCTCGGCGACGAGTAAAGACAGTAGCAGCGGGCAAAGCGAGAAGCCAAAGACGCCCCTGTTCAAGTGCGTACACAGTGAGCGATGGAGGAGGGTCGCAGAGGTCTTTATTTCTATTCTTCATTCTTCTGCTGGATGGGGAGTTTCTCCGCAGAGTGTATTCTTCTGCCCGAGGGGAAGTACCCGCGGAGGGGAATACACCACGCGGAGCGAGAACGAGGCCTCAGCGCCAAGTGCTGACAGAGGAGAGTCTGCCGGATGCGAAGGTTCCGGCGCACCAATTCACACCACCCATCCCCTTCCCCTTCCCCATTCCCCTTCCCTTACCCTCCCCTTCCCCACTGCGTCCACTCACTGCCCACTCCTATCACTCCCGCAGCCTTCTCTCACCCACACCCGAAGACTCCATCGCGCTCTTCTACCGCCGCTTTCCAGAGCTCAAAGACGCCACGGAGTTGAAGACGCTCGAACGTGAGTAAGAAGTGCTGAGTCGGCAGGCGACAGGCGGCAGTCCAGGCGCGCACCCCCCGCCCCCCCTCTTTGTGTGCACTTTGTACCTGCACTGGCGGCCTGTCGTTTTGCATTGCGCCGTATCGTGCCGCGCTGACCCTTTGCCGTTTGTCGTTTGTCGTTGATGATGAACAATGAATAGGGTTTTCGTGCACGTATGGGAATAAGGCGCCGTACCTGAGGGGGAATTTGTACATTACGGATTTGTACCTGGTGAGTGTGGGTGGTGCGAGCGAAGGGAGGACACCAAGGCCTAAGTGCGATAGCGCTGATCGAGGCTGTCAATTGAGGTCCAAGGTGCCGTAAGGCGCTGACCGAGACTGTCCGCCGGAGGCGAATTCTCCACAAAGCGTTATGAGGGACTGTGACTTGCGCCAGATGGCCGTGGAGCGGCGTCTCCTTACACTTTGTATTCCTCGTTTGACTCTCCTCACCACACACACTCCCCCCTTCCCTTCCCTGCCCTCACCTTAGTGCTTCCGCGCCCGCGCCTTCAACACCGTTTCCAAACTCGTCATCCCGTTTCGTGACATCACGGTCCTGGAGAGTATGAAGTCTGTGCGGCATATTAATGCCATGCGGGTTATTGATCGGACGGATTGCGTTGTGAGTACGCGTGCGGATTCGTATTGCGGAGCCTCGCAATTCCACCACCCACCGACCACCCCCATCCCCAGTTCATCTTTTCCAACTTCTTCGCCACCGACCGTGAAAAGGCCTACAAAGCCGCCATGGCGAGCTACGCCGCCCTTTCACTCCCCCCACTGTCGCATGCGCCCACACAGGGCCGCTCCCGCTCGGCATCGGAACCCGTCGAGGGACACACCCGGTCCTTCTCCGACCAGCCCGCGGGAACGGGGGCGGCGGCGGGACGCTCGACGCTCCCGCGCCCCACGACCGCGCGTGATCTCGAGCAGACACTTAACCCCATCGGCGAGAGTGGCGGGTCCGGGTCCGTGCACGCCCAGTCGCCCTCGTACCCGGCCATGTCGGGGCCCACCTCTCCCTCGCCCCTGCCCAAGGGGGAATGTGGCTGCGCAAACCACCACTCGACGGTGCTTGTAGACCGCGACATGACCGCGGCTCCGCGAGATGTCTTCCTGGCCGTGTTTGGCGAGTCCGAGCGCGCGTGCCAGCCCTGGCTTGCTGCGTCGCGGCAGATCGGGTCCGAGATTGGAGCGCCACTGGCGTGGACGCGAGCCGCCGGAGGTGACGACGGGGGGGCGTCGTCGGAGAAGGACGATATTGCGTCGTGGACGACCCGGACGTTGGAGTATAGTGTGAAGGTTCCGATGGGTGAGTGAGCCAATCGAACGTGCGCATGGAATGATCTCACAATGTGCCGCGCTTGACGTCAAAAAAGTGTCAAAGGCCGTGTGCTACGAGCGTCAAACCATATCGCGATGCGAAGAGGGGTGAGTTTCGACTTGTTGTCTCGCATGCACGGTTCCTCATTTTCACGAATTATCTCCCGCCCCTTCCCGCCTACCCGCTCCTCTAGGGTCTACGTTGTCAACACGTCTGTACAAACTCCTAAAATCCCATACGGCGACACGTTCACCATCGAGAGCCGGTATTGCATCACCAGTCTCGGAGACGGGCGTACACGCATGTTGCTCACGATGCGCGTTGACGTGCAGAAGCAGGTGTGGATCACTGGTGAGTGGTGAGGTATCGAATTGGCCCTTAAATCCCGCATTTCTCACCACCTAAACCTATTCCCTTGTCACGCCCGACTGTCCGTGCAGGCCAACTTGTTAAGAGTATCCACGAGGGCCAGAGAGATTACGCAAGGCGGCTCATGGTTGAGATGGAGGCGCACTTTCGGAGGTCGACGCTCGCGCAGTCCACGGACTCCAGCACGAGCACCGGGCGGCGTCAGTCGCGCGGTGATGGGACTGAGTCTATACGGACCGAGAGCGACGAAACGACGTTTGACGAGCCTGGTGTGTTGGCGGGGTCGGTGAGGAAGCACACACACGATAGGCGTCTTGGCGACACGTGGGGGGGTTTCTCGCTACTCCATATTCTGGCGGTGGTTGTGGTTGTATGTCTGGGCGTCATGCTCGCCCAAGGGATACTGGGGTTCCCGCAACTGAGCCGCTTCACTCTTTCCTCCTCGCGTCGCGACGGCGGCGAGCCCGCTTGCGACGGCAACTGCCAGCTCGCGCGCGCACTGACAGAGATGTCGCGTAATTTTGATGCCGTCCGACTACTCGAGGTGGAAGTCCGGCAATTGCGGACAGAGCTGGCGGATGTCCAGGACCGTCTGAGTGTTTTTGAGAAGTGCAACCTGTGAATACGATCTCCGCGGGACTACTTTTTTGGGAAGTTTCGGAACGTGTGTGTGGTGTAATGTCAATGTGGGAATTAATTTGCAACTTAGACGAACTTTGTGGTATAATTGACATTGCAACCTTTCGTGTTGATGAATACTATTTCTCTGCTGATTTGCTATCAGTTCCCATCTTTCGCGAATCTTTACTCCGCAACAAGTCTTTCGCCCTCACACTCAGGAGATTTGCAACAAATGCATGTCTGGCTGAAAGCCCTCACTATATTCGTAACGAACATACACGTGTACGACTCTATTTTTTTGGGTTACGACATCCTAGACTGTCCTTCCACAACTCCTGCTCGTTACACCTCCCATTCCGTCGGCGAGTCGTTGGCCGTTCCGAGGTCGATAGACCACCGGACCGTTTCCAAGGTGCGCGCTCGTGGACGCCACTCGCAAGGCACCTCGTCCTGTCCTTTGTCCCGTTCCGTGGCAAAAACACACTGACTGTCCGTTTCACTTTCTTCAGTTCCTGCCTTCGCCGTCGCACTCCAACGACGAGTCCTAAAT
>KQ965741.1:521504-621348 GCA_001574975.1 Gonapodya prolifera JEL478 | reverse complement strand
AAAACATGTTGGGCTTGTTACTGGTTTAACAAATATAAGTAAGATATTTAAAAATTCAATCACCAAAATCCATAACTAAAATATTTAAAAGTATCAAACCTGTTATTCAAAAGTAAAAGATTAAGAGGTGGGGGTATCCCTCCTTTGAGTGGGGGTACTCCCCTGGGTGGGGGTATGTAAAACTTGTGACACACACTACACTAAAGTCCATGTACTACCAATCGCCAATTAAATCTCTAGTGCTCACACTACGATAGAATACGCTAAAGCCCATGTAGTATCAATCGCCACCTAGTTCTGAAGTCCAAAGTAGTAATTCTACTCATCACCATGTTTTGTAAAAACCGAGAGCAGCCCAGCATCCGCTCTCGATTGACATTGGGGCGGGCTTCTCAAACGTGACAACCAGGTCGCCAAAGCACTCTGCGGACGTGTTCAAGGCGACTTTCATGACTCTTGTCCAGTACTCTTCAGACGACAGCATGAGCTTTGCCGATTCGCGGGTCACGTCGTCCACAATGACCCACACCGTGTCCACCTGGACGCCTCCTCCGCGGTTTCCAACCTAGTACACACGGAGTACCCATACAATGTGTCTGTCCACCTCCAAATTGAATCAATCTGCGCGGTCATGTGCTTCTTGTGGAGATGCCTCACAAGGGCAAGACGCCGAGCGGCGTCCAAAGCAATGGCCATGTCTGCAAGCACGCCCACGCTCATGTCCTCTGCACTTGCAGTCCCGGTGTCGTGTCCGCCGCCGCACCAGAGTGCAAATCCGAGAGCAATAATCACGCCAGCGGGGTCATCAGCAGTGCGTGTCGCTTGATCGGCAATTCCATTGGCGAAGAGGGAAGGCGCGGCTGGATTGTGTGTGTAGATATGCACAAGCAGTTGAATTGGACACATTACCCCGGATTCCCCGGGATTCCCAGGTCCCCGACAAGGCAGAAAAGTGGCAACAGGGGCACGTGCTTCCCGACATGAATTATCTTAGGCAAATCATTTATACACGTCGACTTTGCCGCGCCGATCTCTTGAATTTTGAACGCGTTCTCACCCAAAAGGGAGCGTTGTGACTGTGGGGTCCTCAGACTTCCTGGGCACTTGCTCCCTGTGGGACGGCAAGGGATGCAATTCTAGGATCCGACGCTGTTATGTATTAACAAAAGCGCCGAAGAACATTAATTGGAAGAGCACTTTGCCTGCATTCACTTCTCGATGCTGTGATATCCAGGCTCTCTGAGGACACTGACGGTATGTATGTATTGATCCAACAAAACAGCCACTCATCTGCACCACAAATGAGATAACAAATGTCCCTCACACGAGTCTCAAAAAATTTGCATAAGCCTGTCTAGCTGTAGACCTATTTGACGGCTCCTTCCTCAACATCCCCACAATCGCATCCCGTATGCGCAAACTCGCCAAGGATTCCACTCCACACTGCGCCAGTACCGTTGCTTCGCTGTGCCCTCTGGCGAGAGCCTGCCCCACCGTGACACCCATAGCTATGGGAGACGTCCCGGTGAACATTTCAAGCAGCACAACCCCAGCAGAGAAAACATCCGCAGGGTACGAGTACCCTTGTCCTGTGTGGACTTCAGGTGCCATGTAGAACTTGGTTCCACACCAAGTGCGCCTCATCGCCCTAGAGACGGATGAGGAGCTTCTTTCAATCGCGGTTGCCAGCCCCAGATTACCAATCTTGACTGTATCGTCAGCGCTCACGAGGATATTTGCCGGCTTGAGGTCACGGTGCATGTGTCTGCTTTTGTGGAGGAATGAAAGACCATTGAGAAGTTTGCATGCAGCCCGTACTTTATCCTGCCACAGAATGTGAAAGTTTGGGTCAGTGTCTCAAAAATCGCGTGACAAGGATATATAGCACCCCGTCTCACCGATCTACCAGCCCCTTGCGACCATTTGCTCAGTGTGCTGTTTTCGCAGTACTCCAGAACAATGTATCCTGTTCTGCGTCTGCCCTCTTGCAATATAAACCCGCCAAATCCTTCCACGATGTTTTCATGCTTCATCTGGGCGCAAATGTTTACCTGGCAGTTTTCACACGGGTGACGCAGCAGAAAATGAACACATGACGTTGAATGCATGACGCAAAACGCACTTCGCTGATAATACTCTCAGCCATGCCATCATCATGAGAGCGGATGTCAATTTCCTTGACTGCAACGTCGCTGCCGTCGTCAGCGCGGCACTTGTACACCGTCCCAAACGACCCCGATCCAAGAACAGCAATGACCTCGAAACGTTGACCGTCTGGATCAGTGATGACTTGAAATGTTTAGGTGCATTTGCGTCAGCGAGAACAAACCAAATAGATTGAGCACAACTCGAAGGTTTCACCTTTGCTCTTCGTCCCTCCGCCTCTGCCTCTCAGCGACACTCTACTCATTCTCGAATTCAACTCCTCCACAGACGCCGCGGGTGCAACTGGTGTCCTCGACGTACCACGGCGTCCGTGCACGCTCGGGGAAACGCTCGGGTGGCGATAGCTCTCTGTGGACGGTGGGTGGGACGATCCGCGAGCTCTTCTGCGCCTGCGCCTGTCACTGTCGTCGTTGTCGTTGTCGTCATCGTCATCGTTATTTTCGAAAAGTCTGCCCTAGAACCCCGGAGTTGCGGATCAGGTCACGATTGCGTGTTTGGATTCCGCGGACACCACCCGCACAACTCACAAAGGCACCGATCAGACCTCCGAGCGGGTTTTGCTGCGCATTCGGGATATACTGGTTTGGAAATCCCATCCCGCCCTGGAACATGGGGTTCCCGATGGGGACAGGACCGTAATACATAGGAACAGGTCGCGGCATGGGCGGACCCATGGGGGCTCCAAATGGAACGAAGCCGGGACCGCCGAAAGCTCCCGGAGGCGGAACTAGCTGGCCAGGTCCCCAAGGATTGTACATGCGATTGGCGAATGTGAAGCAACCAATGTTTCGTGCAACAATCGAAGCAGTGCTAACCAAATCTAAGGGGTTTCCCCGGGTTTGTCTCTTTTTTTCATTCGGCCATCTTGTTCCGTAAACCTAACTAGACTTAAGCTCAGTTGTTGGCATGGCGGCGCGCGCGCGGGAGAAGGAGCTTGACGAGGTGGAGCGTAACCTGGTCTCGCTTGAAGCCCAACTGCATCGGCTACAAATGTCAAAGTGAGCACAAACCACGTCCACTTGTCTCGCATGTTGAGCTGACATTTCCGCGTTTGTTTGTTTGAGCCCCGATTCGCTCAAGGTCCGCGAGATGCGTGATTCATTGGACAGGCTCCGTGCATCGGCGCGACTTACCAAGGAACAGTGAGCATTTCCACCCGGCAATCCGGCGAACCCACACAGCAAACACGTTTGTCTCAAATTCATGTAAACTAGGTCAAGCATTCGATCCCGAGGAAGTGCTGGAATCGCCGCTGAACAATCAAGGGAACGTTTGCGACCGAGCCCCGGGGCACAGATCCCGCCTAGAATCGTGTTAACTCACAGTACCTCTGGAGCTGTGTCCCGGTAAGCCAATTTGTGATCCCGCACACATCACCGTTTTGTCACCTGGTACATTTCAACCTTTGCCAAAATCCAGAGACCTTCTGCCACCCGGGTCTTGGCAAGGAGTGTCCAGCGAGGATGCTCTAACAGTTCAGTGCGCCTTTTTAGTGGACTGCACGGTCAGTCGTGGTGAACTTGCTTTTCAAATATTGATTGCCATGCGAACACTTATATTTCAATCCTCCCTCAGGGATCCATGTCAAAATGGATAGCTCAAGCAAAGACCAAATCAGTTGATGTGATGAGCCGGATCACTCAAAAATACCCCACAGTGAAAATTTCGGTGGCATTTGTAGGTCAGTGCCAAACCTCATCTGTCCAGGATTGTGTCGTTGGGAGCTTACTGTTGTCATGAACAACCCAAAGGCTACCGCAATTTCGTGGGTATATGCACTTCTTGGTAAAACCTTCTTGCAGCAATGTTGTGTCGTATCTCTCTAGGGCGACGATGACCAGTACATCGTTGTGGATTTCACATCACCAAATGAGTTGCAGCGCTCAATCAACAAGGTTACCGCCAAAGGTGGGGACGATGCAGCTGAAGATGTCCTGGGAGGCCTTCAGAAGGTTTTGGATCTTGACTGGTTTACTGATCGAAGGAGTGTGAGGGTGCTTGTGGTGAGTTCTCATATACTTTTCCTTCACATATAAACGCATTTCAGAACGTCAAGTACGATCAGCATTTCTGCGATAGTCCGGGCCATGGAAGCGATCTTCATGATCTTGGAGCCGCCAACGATCGTTACTTCTCCACACCCGACCCTTCAAAGCTCCTTCAATCCCTCAATCAGACATTAACCGAAATATCCTCTCTCGGTATCGACTACTATTTCTTCTCAATGACAAGCCACACCAAAAGGATGGAAAAGGTCCTCGCTTCTGCACTCGGAAGTGGGTTCGTCGTGAGGGAAATCAACAATAACGCCGATCTCTTTTTGGCAAGCGTGGAAGAGTCTCTTTTGAGATCTGTTGGGAAGACCACAACGTCTTCTCAAAACCCGCAGCATTGGTCTGGCTCTGGATCACAGACGATTGTTCCTGTCGCCTTACGCCCATCTGGGTCCGGCTCCAGTCGGCGATAAATTCACCGCCTCCCAAGGAATAATAGTATAAATTAGTCTATGTATCCGGGTATCTTAGGGCGGTATTGGATTCACTCGAGCCTCACCGGTAGTGACGACATTTCAATCGCAGCAAAATTGCCTGATGCTTCATTTCATTGTTGAATAAGACAAAATTATTCTCGGGGCTTGCTATGTTCTCGTCGCATTCAGGTAAGTCTGCTGCGCGCTTCATTGTCCATGTCACTCTGTAGATTTGAGCTGGTTGATGTTGCGCCAGACATTGTTGTTTCCGCGTCCACATCACCAAGTTCCAGATCACGGCGTTGGCGCAGAGGAGGGACATGATAACTCCTTTGTGTGCCCTCGGAGGCATGCCAAAATCCAGTTCTTACTCACACCGGCAACAATACTTAATGATTGTTCCACTCTGCTTTTGCGTGCCAGGCATCCAGAGGACACCCAGCAAGCCCAAACAAGTGTATTCGCAAGGTCTTCCTCTCCGCTGGTGTTCAGGTAGTTCTGGTCAACGAGCGCAACATGGGCAGGGTGTGTTCAACGTGTCACAGCTTCTTCTCCAAAGACCGCGGTGGAAAAACAAAAGCTCTGGGATGTACGGTGAGTTTTTGACAAGTCTGCCTAGTCTTATTTAAATAATGATATTGATTGCCTCTCACCGTAGATCTTGTGCAAAAAAAACGTGGTGAAGGCTGCGGCGTGACTTGGAATAGGGACAGGAATGGTGCTTGCAACATCCTGTTCCTGTTCTTCCACGCCAACGCGACCAACGCTATTGACCGCCCAGGGCTCTTTGCTTGAGCTTTGACTTTAATTGTGAGTACTTGTATTTGTCATTTGATTTATTCCAATTAATCTATAACTTATCTTCGTTAGTTTTTTCCAACGAATGCTTTCAAACCTTGCACCTTTGGCTTGCACCAAACGGGGACTGTAGTACTCTTTGTCTGGGTGCAGATTCTTTCGGGGATCTGTGAGGTAGTGGTGAACCTGCCTTGCGGCGGCCTGGCAAAGGTACTCAACCCGGCGGCATCAATACGGTGTTTAATTTATTGGGAGGGCCCACTGCAAGGTGGCCCGTTGGTCTTCTGACCCGAACAGTGGCTACGGGTGTGTTAGCAATAGCATACAATAAATGCCCTGTAATTTCGAAGGCTGCTAGCACTTGACCGCAGGACTCACCGACTTCCGAATCACGCCGAAAAGAGAGCGTTGGGATTCCCGCCAGTGCCGTCTAAATTGAGAAATGGCTGCAAACGCTGTGAGCGGTCCCATCGATTCTGTCTTCAGCGCCATCGTGGAAGTCTCACAGCCGAACCGTGCTCTCGGTCTTACCTCTTATGATTCCGATGATTGTACAGCGTGTCGATCAAATCGCGCAACAACTGGGCGTGGCGCCCCTACAGTCGCGACTTCTTTTCAAGTACGATTTGGTCTGGTCGCTTGGGATCGCTGTATGCTGTCTCACCGGTATACGTAAACGCTAGAATGGCACTCACCACAAGCCCCGGGAAGCCCACCGTCGTCGGAAAAACTCCCAGCGGTAGTCGATGTGCGTATGTCATTTGTGTGCAGAATGGCAGGGAGGACCAACTGACGGTACCCTCCATCCGGCACTCGGAACTCAGTCATTGCAGGAGTGGAAGGCGGCACAGTTGACGGCATTGTGAAGGGCACCGTGATCGGACCAGCAGGAGATTGGGTTCAGCAACGGAGTGACGGAGTCAATGTCATCGACGTTCGACTGACGTAAGTCGCTTCAGGCGAGGACGGCGGATGTGTGATGTTCTAGCTGACGTGATGTCCTAGCATCATCACCTCGGACACGAACGAGGCGATATACATGTACTACGGCGGCTACCTCCTCCCGGGCAAGGCCCATGCTGAGTTGAAAACAAAGGGTGTGATGGTGGACGCGGAGCAGGTTCGAATGTCAGCCCGTTTCGAGGTTGGTCAAGATCGCTCGTCTCTGCCGTCGGACCACTTTTATGAAACACATTCGAGTTCAGACTTCGTCGACAAAGTACGGATGGCTCAACTCCGTCGTCGCCGTCGGGAGGGGAAAAGCATTCGCGGGAGGAGCCAACTACGATGTATTTCAACTTCAATGAACCCACAGTGGGCAACAACTTTTGTTTATGTATAGTCATAGACCAGTTTACTTGCTCGATTCATTATATGCGCTGCATCTTGCCCAGAATTTCACATATACATAAACCCCGAATCAATCAAGATCGTTCCAAGAAAGCATCCTTGTTCGCCTCTGCAAACTCCCGAAGGCCCATCGTTTTCCTCCCCAACACTTGTTCGACGTCCGGAAACGGCTTCAAGCGAGACTCGTCCGAGGAAAGTGTCGTCCCACTTCGAACCCGGTGCTCATAATCTTTGCGACGGCGGTTTGCTTCTCTGGCGATAAACTGGATCACGCAAGGGGATTTGTAGCAGCTATCTCCTCACAACCGAAAGTGAAAACACCACCCACCTTGATGTACCCCAACCTTCCAACATCCTTTGGATCTTCGCGCTCTGTCTCCTCATAGAGCTGTGTTCCATCCATCATCTCATGTCTTATTTCCTTGCCAACGGCGTCTGAGAATATCTTGCACGCTTCGCTTATCGTAGCCACCTGGGTTCCAAGACGATAGGTCTTTCCGCGGTGGTGAGCGGGGTTAAGGAGCGCTGTTGCGGCAACGGCGGCAACTATGGAACGGAACGTCATTAGACTGCAGGCAGAATGTTACTGCGACTACATGGTGCCACTCACTGTCCGCCCCGGCGATCCAAAGAGTCGGCCGATCGGGAACAGAGTACCACGAGATGGTGCCATCCCGAATCCGTGAGCGGCCATTGTAGGAGAGGCAGTTGTCCAAGAACCTAAACAACTAAATTGTAGCAAGTACGGCGACAACAAGCAACGAGCAACGACTCACTCGCCAGCGTGCAGGAACGTGTATGAGTCTGGGAACGTCGTTTTTATGTACAGCTCGGCCAGCTCGTGCCAAGCTTCCCGGCAAAGAAAGCACGCTAAGATAACCAAAGCGATCATTAATTGCGCTCCTCACTTACCGATGAGCGGGACGTACAATTTTGCTTCTCGAGGGGGAATGAGTACCCCCAAATGTACGAAATGCTTGACTCCGACGTCTACGCATACGTCCGCAAAGAACTTTGACTGCTCACACATGGACGCGGTGTACGATGTAGCCAGGAACACTGCCCGATCGTTGCTCATCAGAACACGATTGATTTCGTTTCCAGTCAATCCTCACCGGCGTCCACACCATGAAGAGCACCAGAAGAGGAATCGGGGTTGTCGAGGTCAAGAATCACAGCCTTACTGGTGTGGTATCGTCACCGATGGGTGTTTCAATTCTTTCTTCGCGTCAGAATCACATCATGATACTTACCTCCCATTAGCGGCCAGCGCCGCCTTCTTCTTCTCACTTCGTGTCGCTCCTATGGCCTCAATGGGTTTCCCATCGACTTTTGCTCCCGACTTTGCCGCGTTCTCGAGTTGTGCAAGGAGCGACGCGCCCTGTGGATGAGTTGCGACGATGCATCAACGACCAGCGGGTCCGGGAGAGCAAAGTTTAGGACTCGTACCACAACTCCGGTCGCGCCAGTCACGAGGATGCGGTAGGAATCGGTCATCTTGTGTGATGGATCGGATGCTGTCCAATGCCGAACCGAAAGGAAACTGTCAAGACCCCTCATGATTATCTCTTCGTCTTCCTTAAACCAGAAAATTGCATGTGAATGCATGTACTTTTCTGCTTTGTTTCTACCCCATTGTTCCCCGGCATGTATGTAATACATTAATATTTTCTCCAAGAGATCAATCAACAGGAAATGTTGTCGAAGTGCTTTTTCGTCTGCCAGAAGGGGACATGGTCGCTGAAGCAGTAGACACCGTCCTGCTCCCTTCCCTGGAGTCCATTGTCCTGAAGGTCGCTCCCAATCACATCTTTCACGTTGTACGTGCAACCGCAGAACTTGCTCAGCGTTCCACTCCCTTCTCCCTCACGAAAATGTTGTAGTAGTTGCGCTGCCACCACTTGTTGTGGTACCACGAGCACGCCGCGTCGATCCGCTTGGTCCATTTGCCTGGGAGGGGGCAGTTATCCTCAGTCTTGGACTGCTGGATCAAAGTAGCAAGCAGACACAACGCCATGAAGACGAAGAAGGATGATAGTGTCGCCATGGTCAAGCTGATGTAAAAGAGCTACGCTCGGAAGTGGGTTTGAGAGAGGTACGCGGTGTGGAATCGGAGGTGCAACGGTCAGGTGGCGGTGGGCGTCGGTCTTTGAAAAGATGATTCTGAAAACGCGAATGGCAGGATGATGATTTCCCAGTCTGCGGTTGTCGGCAGTTGCACAGCCCCTCTTATGAAGGAGAAGAGACGGGCGCGGGAAGGGGCGGCATGGAACGGTATGCATACACATACCGGACCATATACACACAGGACACGGCCGGATCCCTCCGCCTCTCCCTGCGCCCCATCCAGGGACAAAACTCCGACGCTGACAAACTCACATTGCATCCATAATGCCAGGGTGACGCGGCGGTGGCCCGAGAGACTGCCACACAAAAAGTGTACAATAACAATACCACTTGTACCCCCCCTGTTGCTTGCGACTTTGTTCATTCATAGTAAACGCCTTCCACGGCTTCCTCCGATACCAGAGAGTCTGCATCGAGCGGACCCTGGTGGCTGAGCGCTGTTTCGGAGGTCCCACCCGTTGGAGATATTTGAGCCAATGCAGGTATTGGGGATTGACCATGACTGATAGAACTAATTCACTTAAATACGGTGATTCAGTGGTGTCAAAGAGAGAGCGATTTATATATCGGGAGAACCGAATTCTATCTTTTCAGTCATGCGCCACAGTTTCTGCCAGAAGACATTGTCGCTACGTGTGACCTTGAGAAGCCATCCTTGAAAAGCCAAGTGGTGCTTCGACGACGATTTGGCATTGCGATAAATATTCACAATGTCAACATGGTCCACTAATGACACTCTTACTCTAGTTTCGTTGATGTGCAGCCAACATCCCTCTTTCTCTTCGTGAGAGGCTTTTTACCACGATGCCGAGCCTCGTCCATGAACAGAACGAAGTATGAAACGAATATCGTACAAACCGCACCCTCTGCTGCCCAGAACAGTCGGGTCACTAGAGCACTGCAGTGGCGATGCCGCGAAGAGCCTCCCGTACAACGAGTTTGTCGTCAGAACAAGCCCGACGATAAGCTGTGCGAAGCATATGTGAAGGGCAAAATCGGAGAAAAGGCTTGAGTGCCGGCAAAGTACGCGTACATGAACTTTGAAAGAAGGGAGAAGTGTTGCACAATTGAGTTGCAAGTCTGGGAGATGTTGAATGGCACGCTCACCGAGTGGTGCAGCGCATTGAGAACAAGGAACCATCCCGCCGCTCTGCTCCGTGTGACATATACCCACATACATGTCAGTAAGTTCGTAGTGCAGTGGTGGAACCCGAAGTGCAGGTTGATGGCGCGGTGCCCAATGCCCGAAGATAGCACCACGAGGGGAATATCGAAGAACTCGTAGATCTTGGACAGGGGGTAGATGCCGAAGACCATATTGGGCCGAGGAGGGAGCGTGTAGACGATCCCATCAAAGGATGTAATGCTGGTCTCTTCCAGGGGCACACAGAGTGGTTCAAAGGTAAGAATGTGCGACGGTGCTGGTAGGTCCAAAGAGGCAAGGCCAGCCATCATTATCAGCAGCGACACCGCCACGTAAAGTGCGTTGTTGATCAGCGCGATGTACCGCATGCAAGATGACAGCGGGGGGTTGATAGGATAAACGTGCGACAACCGGAGCTGCACGGACAGAGCTCCCACGAGGACCAGTGTAACAGCAGTCACGTAATGCGGCGTTCCAAAGGCGGGAGGGACGTCATTGAGGCTCTGCGTTGAGCAGCCCTCTTAAATGTAAATGGAAACCGTGCCGTCGGAGTGCCGAACTCGCCATGGGCAGCAGAAGACTTCGTATCTTATCCCATGCAGACGCGCGGTCTCAGCAGAAGACAACGGCACGCTTTCCGTTGGAGAAAGGTGTTTGGTACAAAATCGATGGGGCGTAATCACACTCTGGGTGGGTCCTATCCGACCTTGGCCAAAGCCTCCTGGTGTTTGAATTGAAGCCGGTCCACATCCGTCAATATGATTCTGTCCAAGAACGAAGACAAAAGAAAAGGATAAACTACTAGCTTATCAAATTAGCTCTTTCTCCGTGGTCAAATATGATTGGATGTCCGGCAGAATTTCAACAAACTTTCTTCCGCCACAATTTTCCTACAATCTTTGGTCCTGCATCGCTCCACGGGGATCCTCCGGAGGTTCGTCCATCCATTTCATTCTCTCCCTCCAATTCCGCGTTTTCACCTGTGGATCGCTCCCGATGTTGCTGTACATAACTGCTTGGCCTACCCTGCTTCCCTTTTTGGTGTCCCCCCACACTCTTCAGATCGGATGAAGGATGAATGGCGATGTTTCGTCAACGGACCACCCGGGCGGATCGGAAAGCCATGCGGACACCTGGAATCGGGAACTGATTGAGGCCGTGGAAGCAGGGGACATCGAACGTCTCCGAACCTCACTGAATTCAAAGGCGGGCGACGTCAATTCGGCGCACAAGACGCTGCATGTGAGCGTAAAGCTCTCCGCGGGTGACATCGAGGAGGACAGTAGCCCAGCGGAATCGGCGCTCGCCCTGGCGATACTCAAAGGGCGCAAGGATGTTATCGAGTGCCTTTTGGAAGCTGGTACGTGCAAGCCATTGCCACACGTTTGGTGAAAGCCTTATCAATCTCCGGTATGGAAGGTGCGGATCCACGCCTTCCCATCCGTTGGTGCGTTCCGGAGGTGTGGGAGTCTTGGACAGGAGAGGGCACCCTACTCGAGAATGGAGGCTGGACATTCCCGAACGCTCTTGAACTCGCACTCGCTATCGGGCATCCCGACTTACGCTATAACCTCCCGGGCTATCGATTGAGCTACAGCAATCCATCCTCCCTCGACGTTGTTTCACAACCCGTCACAGTGCAGGCTGACCCCGAAATCTCGAAACTCCTGCTACATAACGGCGCCCCGATGACTGCCCTGGGGCTTGAAGCGATCCGCCATCATAAAGAGGAGGGCCGGCTCGAGTTCCAGCAACTTCTCACTGTGGATATGCTCCTCGACATCCTCTCCGAGCAACTACACTCGAGCGCGATACTACAAGATGTGGTCAATGAGCGTATTCACGAAGTTACCAGTCTCGAACAACTATTATTGGACCGGGCCACGCTGTACTCTGAGCTTGAGCGCGCGTTTCTGCTGGAGCAACAGAGATCTGCAGCGCTCCTGGCCGAACTGGAGAAATCGAAAGTATCAGTCGGAAGGCCTTCACACGCCCTCGCCAGGCCGCGGCAACAGCGCCAAGTGATGACGGCGGTTCGACCCTATTCTCCACTTCGCCCAGATGAAATCGCTTTGAGCGCTGGGGACAAGATGCTGTGCATTTACTTTTTCGAGGATGGTTGGGTAGCAGTAAGTGTGTCGCTTGAAGTTGAGGTAGTTCCACAATGACCAAATGTTTGATGACAGGGTACAAACAAAACTACAATTCAAACTGGCTACGTACCGCTCACATGTCTATCAAATGGTCTTCCCGTGATGATGATTCCCGAACGAAAGGATTCCCTTACCACTCTTTCTCTCACAATACTGTAAATCCAATCAATTTACGTACGTACGTTCCGGAAAGGTGTCCGGATTATTTAAACCGTATAAAGTTGAGTTGGTACGCTCTACATATGGTCGTGAATAATATAGCACTGTATTTCGTTACATATGTTTAACCCACTGTACGCGCGCGACCAGCGAGCACCCTATAATCACAATCCACCCATCCCAAGAATACCGATGACGCCCACCAACAGAGCGACGAAGGACTCTACGGCAGGAGCGCTAACCCTCGTGGACATTCCGGGCTTGGAGTTACCAGCAACGCTTGTTGCGCCAGTGTTGCTGCCGCCAGCTGTAGTCGCGCGCGTGCTGGTGCCGGTGCCGGTGCCAGACGAACCTGTGGTGTTGGTACCGGCCGGGTATTGTTGCACAGGCCGGGAAGGGTTGGCGGGAGGAGTGAATGCCTGAACATTGGGCGGGCATCCCGTCGTGCCTCCAGCGGGGCAAAGTCCACCAAGCTGGCAGACGGCGTCGTGGAGCGCGCAGCCCTGCGGGTCCCACGTGAGGTACTCGGTCCACGTTCCGTAACCGGCTGGCTTTTGGGCGTCAGGGATGGCCGCAAACTGCCTGTAAAACTCCGGTCCAGGAATGTACGCGTTCTCCTGTTGGGGCTGGTTCGTCTGCGTCGCGACGATCATCTTCTTCGGGTTGAGCGAACCGACGGATCCAGCGGCCATCTTGACAGAGAGCTGGGAAAGGTAGACGGCGGCAAGGTCGACAGTCGAGTTGAGATCGTGGGGCGCCAGGGTGTACTTCAGGATGGGCTGGGTGAGAGTGTCGTTGTTGGAAACCCACTCCCACATGTTGTTCTTGGGGTAGTACCTGCGGACGTCGACAGTTAACATGTGCGCCGTTCGTCGACACAAAGCTCAAAACCGAACTCACATCCAAATCATGTAGGTGAGAGAGTCGTAGGCAGCCTTGTTCGTCTCGATGATATACATGTAGTTGTTGTACCAAGGAGCGTTCGCACGGACGGGGAACTTCATGGGGCTGAACGAGCCAGGGTCCTCAATGTTAGGTGCACCGAAAAACGGCGGTTGCAGCGACACTGAGAAAATTTTGTCGGGCCCAAGTGCTTGACGCATCCCGATTTGAAGGAGACCCATGAAGTCAAGACCCTGAAGAAACACGTGTTACAAAAATCCAATCTCAGAAGTCGTAGGTACATCTCACGCTCTTGTCTGCCAACGCTTCAACGTCGTGACCATCGGCCGTTCCACCAGTTGTGTCGGTGTGGGCTTCTTCGTTGTCGAAATCCAAAGCCTCGATGTTCCATTGATTCATGAAGTCCACAACCGCCTGGCACCATCGCGTAATAACACCGATATCGTTCCCGCCGGCTACGTACAAGTTGAACAAAGTAGTGAACACGCGCGGCACCTTGTACGAGCAACACGTAAGAATTTGGAAATCGCCGGATCCGGATACATTTCACAAGCTCACCTTCGATGTGACGGTGTCACCACCTCCAATGGAAATGCCGACCTTTTTGTTGGCAGCTTTGAGAGTTGCAATACCATCCTTGCAGTTGAACCGCACAGGTGGAACGCCCAGAGTGGACATGGACTCCAAACATTGGGCAGGGAGGTCAATAGAAAACATATTGTCCGCAGGGATGTAGGCGAAAGAGATGAAGACGAGGGTGTAGGCGGACTTCGCAACCGATTCAAAGGTAGTGTTCGTGCGCCAAAAGAGAACAAATTCAGAGGGGGTCGTTTGCGCACGGACAGGGGCCGGAGCTCGCAGTACGAAAAGACTCAGGAATGCAGCCAAAAGGACTGTGAACAGGTTGAATCGCCGAGAAGCCATCGTTCTGTTGCGGAGGTATGACGGTGCAAGGGAAGCAGGGAAGGGGTCAACAACACCATCAGCCGGAATAGCGGAATCGCAAAGCACATGCAACGAGTTATTCCTGGGGGCACTTTCCGTTGATTGTCACCGGATAACGGTCTCAGCATGGACTGTCGTCTGCCTCATGGCATGGCCGCAGGGTACAATCTCCAGCGAGGCTCCAAACGACGGAATCCAGATGTCTGACACTCCAGCTCGATGCCAGCTTGTTCGGAGCGTCCCCGCTAACTGTAGCACGCCGATCCAAGGTTTCATCTGTGGGCTTCCACCATCAAGCCCGCCAAGGCGACGGCACTGCGACCGCCACCTCCACCGCCGTCCTCCCATCGTCAACCAACCTGAATGCTGTCTCCGCAGAAGGATGGAGTCCGCTGGTGGCTCCTCAGTTTTGAGCGAAAAAGGAAGTGAAACGGCGAATAAAATTGGAGTGAGGCACTGCATCCGTCTTTCAGGCACTCCGAGTTCACAGCCTCATTCGCACCTGAGATTTGAAACACCAAATAACTACAGTTCTACATGGTGACGTATTTTCTTCTCTGGTGTCTCGCAAACGTTCTACTTCTGCTTCGTGAGAAATTCAGAGTTGCGACCACATACCCGCGCAGAGGAACTTGCCCTTAGCTCCCTACATATGAAAATTAGTGGAACAGGAAATGAAGTTACCTTTGAGGGTTTACTTCTCAGAGCAGAAAATTGAGTTTGTGTTTCAGGGTATTGGAAGGTAATGACGTCTCGTTGATGCGCACGCAAAACAAACATGATTGATGGCTTGCGTCCTTTGTTGGGTCACATTTGCGGCATTGGTACGGCATTGTGTAACAAACTCTACACTTTGTCGCCAACGAACTGAAACGTAAGGGAAGGAGGAAGAAAAATAATGACAATAGTCATTTAGTTCTCCTGAGGCTTCCCTGACAATGGCCCCATTAGCGCTCGAAGCTCCTCCTTCACCATTCCCCCCACAACAATCTCGAACAAGTCACGGGAGGCACGTTTGGAGCCCTAGAGTGAACAGACGTCTGAGCTCAACGTGGGTCGTCGTAGTGCACAGTGTGCAATTTCTACCTTCTTGCTGAGCACCACACCTGCTCGTACATCATGCACAGACGCGAATCTTGCAGAATAATACGTCGCGGCTTTATACTCGAAGTTGTTGTGTGTATCTAGTAGAATCCCTGTTTGAATATTTGGATCAGCACTAGCCAGCCAACGATATCGAGGGTATCATCTTAGTGAGCACAAGGAATTGGTACTGGAGATAGCTCACTCACCCGGCCTTTAACCATTCGTTGATTAAACGGCATCTTTCTTTATTCCTCTCTGCGCCTTCCTCGCCCACGACGAGTGGATCAAATTTTGTAGGGAATGTGCACACGTACACTTGACGAGGGCGTGAAGACTGGTCTGACGTCTCGGGATGCGCGGCAGCTCGTGCAAGAGTGGAAATATTTGCGAATGTTTCGGGCGGGAGTATATAGGGCGGTAGCGACGTCGTTGCCGTGTTTGTGGTGGAAGGGTTTCCAAAGTGTAAAGATTGATTGAACCTGCAGATGGGAAGGTGTGTGAACACTTGTTCTAGAACGTACTGATGGAGTGCATTCACCTCTCGTCGTCGCGTCCCATCATTATGATGGCAATTTCAGCGTGCTTCCCATGTGAGCTTTCGAGCGCCTGTTGGAACAGGTTTTCCTTCCTTTGCGGCTAGATATTCACATCACCGCGTCAGTATGTCGTTCATTTTCCGTGGTGGCAAAGGACCCGTGGTTCTGCTTGAGCTCACATCTCTGTATTCTGGATGCCACTCCCGCGTCGTGCTTCCAGCGACACCCTTGTTGACGATCGTCCATTTCTGCCTGATTTTCTTTCCTGCCAGCGGTCTCATGTATGATGTGAAGTACTGGACGAGACCTTGTCCCGAAAATGAGTGGTCGAGACCAGGTTAATGGATCGTCTTTGAAACAGACGTGCCCGCGACGGCATCCCGCCCGATGCACGGTCTGACGCACCTCCAATATCAAAAAGACTTCCTCTGTCGCCCACGCCCGCAGCAATCGAGTCTCCTATGAGGATAATCGTATGGGAATAGTCGTTGGAGAGTGGTTTGAATGATGTGAGGCCTCCTGTGAGCCATCTGTTCAGCGTGAGAAGGAAAATGTGAATGTGAAAGGAGATGATGGCGTAGATGTGTGCGAATATGTTGGCCATGAGGTTTGTGGGGGCGGGGTGACAGGGAGAGCGGTGTGGTGTGGGTTTTGGTGAAGTCAAGCTGAAGTCTGCAACACCCAACCAAAATTTTGCCCATCAAAAGTCTGCTGTGAAGACTCATTAAGCATGTACGGAGGCTCACAAAGCATTTTTCCAGATATGGATGTACTTTACTTACAAGGTGGCGTTTAGAGACATTATTCAGTGCACGCACTGATGTATATCTGCGAAGGCTTGAAGTGTATTCGCCTCAAAGATATCCGCGAGTCATGGATGTTGCGTCACGTGACGTCACTGCGGCTCGCACTGCAGGGCAAAGTTCTTGACTCACTAAATTTTTCAACTGAACACGATGTCAGACCCGCTTGAAGCTAGTGCGCAGGTGGAAATAGAGCAGGTGAGGTGTTCGAGATTTCAGTTTTGCTTCGACTAATTGTGTCCCATCGTTGATTTTGTTGTCACAGCACCATGTTCGAGGCAAATCCTTCGAGTCCGTCAAAGGATTCAATCCGTTCGCCGAGGAGTATTCAGTTCGTGCCTTTTCTCATAATGATGGACGCTGAAGCGTGGAGAAATAATCGCTCATTCGCAGCACTACCCGACCACTCCACCTGCCCACCACTCCGTCGACCCAAGTATTATCCACATGTCTTCTTCTCTTCCTCAGTCGAACTACGCCGCGCCTGAAGGATTGGATGTGCCGAGGACGGGTCCCAGCCCGACATTGGGGTGTGGACGATACGGTTTCGGACCGAGGCAGTACTCGGAGCCTCTGCTGGTGAAAGATGAGGACAAGGAAGGAATAGAAATTGTAGAAAGGTCAATGAGCGGAAGTTCTCAGCTCAAGGAGAAGCGCGATACTGTGAAGGATGTATTTCAAGGTGGATCGAAAGCTGTGGGAGAGCTAGGGGAAATGGTGAGCGCTGCTCGCAAGCGACGAGGTTGCTGAGCTCATTCTTTTATTTCGGAAACAATCTATCATTGTGTGTAGCTTACAGGATCAGCTTCGAAAGAGGATGCCCTGAGAGTTCCAAAGGCGACTACTGCAATTCTTCCAGTACGTCTTACGTCATTAAATGCTGGAAGGTTTTGTCTCTAACAATATGTCTCAGCCGCGACCTCATCCAGCGACCTCCAACGATGATAAACCATCTGATTAATATTGTTCTAAAAACAACCAAGGCAATTATTCTCATAAAAGCAAAACTGATGACGGGGAGGAGCATTCAAACAGAAGGAAAGGGGCAGAAGCAAGCAGTTTAAATTTGTAGTGAATCTTTGAACTTCATATGAAATTGATCGGACACATCCTTCGGTGAATCAGCCAAACCGAAGCGATCCCTCAATTCTTTGGCATATCTACTGGATACTGCATCAACGATCTCACTGCAGCTTTGGGTGGAACGTATCGATTCCCCTCTCTGCGACGATCGAGGGACCTATCAACGTGATTTGCAACCATGCTACTCTCATCATCGCCATCAGCACCGATGCCACGCATGGGATCGCCTCGCCCGAAATCCTCAGCGAGGCTTGGCTCTCCTGCCCATTCTGACATATATGGAACTTCAAACGGACAACAGGGTGATACGGATGGCGCGGACCCAGGCATAGGTAAATGTGGTAAGCGTAGAAGCGATCTAGTTTCACTGACTCAAGCAATGGACTTGATGTAGCCGAGATCGAGCTCGCCAAGCTCCAGCGACAGTTCAGACTAATGGAGGGTGACAGAAGAGCCTACTCGGATGAATCGAGAATTGTTATCGCGAGGCAAAGGTCAGTACTACAATTAATGGGTCGGGGAGGATCCCTCGAGGGGGATTCACGGATGGTACTGAGTTGTGGGATGTGAAGTTTCGGCGCAACGATTGCTCTTTGATTAAGCCTACTTTAAAATCAAATCCACTCTTTGATTCTGTACGCCATGGCTAACATGCTCTCCGTCTCACCACAGAACTGCCCTCGAGACATTGCGTCGTGATAACAACCAACTTCGGGACGAAGCTCGACTCCTCCGCGCACGATCTGCAGTGGGTAGGGGTGCGTCAGCGGGGCGGGGAGTGGGAAAGGAAGGGCGGAGAGCGGAAGAATTGAAGGAGATGGAAGGTGTGTATGAACAGAAACTGTTGGGGGCCTAATATTCACGTCGTGTCACCGAGCGGGACGCAAAGGGTCGGTGTGCAAATGCAGTGCAGTCATCTTTGGATGGCGTAGATTTCGTATTCTGGGACAACTGATCTGTTGCTTTCATTCCTACCAATTGCTTGCCATCTCATCGCGCACCACATCTTATTCCTTAGAAAACCTTCTGTTGAAGATTCGTAAACTTCAGACACGTCTCGGTGCGATCTCCTCTGAGACCACTCTATTGGACCGTGCTCGGAGACCCGCGCGATCCGCTCCACCTTCGATGACATCCGTGACGACATCCCCTGCAAGTGCTGGTGCAGCAGGTGGTACCAATGGCAAGCCACCGTCTGCTTCGCCGAGCTCTGGGGGTATACCTCATCTTCTTCAGTCCCCGGCGGCTACTCAGGCTAGCCCAGCTCATCAAACACCTCCAGACCCCAAGCAAGTATTTTCCCTGGAATCTCGTCTTGAGAAGGCACTCGTCAAATACAATACGTCACTGCTACGACTTCGTCAATTACGTCGAGCTGTGGATGCATTGCGCTTCGAGAGGGGAATGTTCGATCGAGTCGCCGGGCGGGTGGAGAGAGACGTACAGGGTTGCAAGAGGAGAATGGCGGAAGTTGTTGAGGAAAGTGGTCAAGCGTACGAGTCTAGGTGTGTTTCTTGCGCTGAAATGCCCACTCATACGACCTTGTGTGGAGCCCTTTTGGCATCTGTTTTATGATCTAATTTTCCCTTCGCAATCCATTCTTCAGGGACGACTCTCAGTCCAAGCTGCTTGCCCTCAAAGAAAAGTCAGACAAGGAACACCAAGCATACCTTTCGGAAATGAAGGAGCTTGATCGAATTCTCGAGCAGGATCGGAAGCTCAAAGAATTTATGGCTGCAAAGACTGGTGAAAGTCGGGCCTCACGAGGTCGCATGGGCACGAAATCGGCACCAGCAAGAGCAGGCGGAGGCCGGTCAAAGGGCGCACCTGGACTGACTATGTCTACAGTGGAAGGCGCTGGACTCAAATCTGCAAGTCCATCTGCGTCGTCTGCAGACCCGACGTCTTCTCTCAACGGAGCTCCATCAGCAACTGCAGCTGCGCTTTCGAGAACCTGGGGCGCCAACACAGCCACAATGTCGGCGACTCAGTTACTTGCATACTATCATGACGTTTGGAAGGAAGTTGGGGAAGTTCTTGGCATGGACGTTGACATATCTCCTGGGCAAGCTGGTGTGGAGAAGATTATAGAGAAGATATCGTCCGTGGAAGGGGAGAACTTCAGCTTGTTCAACTTTGTGACTGAGGTGAGCATTGTTGCTGGAATCCCTTGCGCTTGCCAGGTTTTCAAATAACCAAATGCCGTATACCAAGATCAATAATGAGGTTGAAGTCGCTAATGAAGAAATCGCTACACTTCAAGCCAAGATATCCGAACTGCAGAAAGAAGGAGAGGCTGAAGAGAAAGAAACGATGCGTCGTGTCAAAATTCTGGAGGTTGGTGTCTGCGACGGTCATTTTGCGAGATTCGGAAACCTCACCTTCATACGATTAGAACACTCTTGGAGACTTATCGACACGCCGAGCACACTACGAATCGGAACTCACTCAATTCCACATGGATCTGGCATATCTTCGCGATCATGCAGCACTTGCTCTCGGCAAATTGGCAGAACTTGGACCAATTTTGTCAGTATTCGGACTCGGCAGCTCGGGATCTGGTACCTCCGTTGGAACTCAGCAGGCAAAAGACAGACAGCAGAGGGAAAAGCAGCGAGAGATTAAGAGCGTTCTTGTTCACACACCGCGGAAGGAAGTTGGGGTGCTCGAACTGCCCGACGTGCCTGTTGTTGATGGAAAACCGCGTGATGCTAGCAGTGGAGAAGGGGAGATCAAAGATAAAGATCAACTGTCTGCTCCCAGTTCCAGACCAAACACTGCTCCTTCTACCGAAGAAATGGGAGGTCAAGCTGCCACTTCTCGTCCGGGGAGCGCAGGCTCAAAGCCTCGTGCAAAGTCCGCACGCAAGGCACTCAGATTTTCAATGGACGTGGCAAACCCTGCTGTTTCGGGCTCGGCGGGAACCCCCCGAGGGTCCGGTGTCCACCTGCTCGGGTCCCAGTCAGTGCTTGATGGGTCAACTGATACTGATGTCAATTCATCCACTCTCGCCTCAATTGGAAAAACGGACTCGGAACTCGTTGGTTTGCTCTCGCAAGTTGCAGATATTGCTAGCGTCGGACAAACGAAGCCCACTTCAGCCCGGCCCCACGATACTCCAACCAAACCGCAGGATCCAGCAGCATTTACATCTCAGGCGTTGGCGTATTTGGAAAAACGCACCACGGATCTCCTGCTGCTGAACTTCCTTGTCGCAAGTCTCACGAGGAAACCAGCCGCCGAGAACGTTACAGCTGTCGATGGGGTCGTCGCGGGCGGCGCACCCACCGACAGCATGCTTGGAATGGGTCCCGCTGCACCAGTGGGCACACTGGTCGTTGAGGTACCTCCGTCGTAAGTGTGAAATTGTTCCAGTTGATCAGTTCGCACCCCTCACAACTGGCTTGTTGCAGGGATGACAGGGATTCAGACGGCGAGGGTCAGGAAGAACGACCACTTACAAGAGAGGAACTTAAGTCCAGGACTGCGAAAGAGGTGATTAGACTTGCTCTTACCGTTCCGGTCGCTTTCTAACTTTTCTGATAGATGGCCAAGAGAGAACAAGAACGGCGCGAGCAAACCGCGGAAGCACTTCCTCGAAAAATGCCTCATGCTCTCGCGAGTGCATCTTCCCGGAAGGGCATGCGAAAGAAGAAATGATCTGGTCTGGTGTTTGCTATCATCCCTTTCCATTTTGCAGTCGATTTATTGGTAGTTGCAAAGTACCTTTTCGAGATGTCGATTAGTATTTATAAATTGTATACATGTGCATAATTACTGGCTGGAGCCAACTATGAACTGAACTCTGTCATTCTCGTTAGGTCCCGAACGTCTTCTTCTTCCAAAGTCAAACGTTCCCCTAGGCGAACTTTCGTCTTGACGTTTACGGCAGTGATGTTGTGTAAAGTCTCAAACAGCGATAGTCCCTCAGCAAGCAGGTTGTCCAACAAGAGTCGCGTTGGCAAGGGTACATCGGTGCGTGTTTGGCCAGATTCTGTGCTCCCTCGCGCAGACTTCTGACTCCCAACAAAACCAAAAGCGATTGCACAGAGCTTAACAACCTCTCTGCAGTATTCCAAACTTCGCTGGCCGAAAACTTGGCCCACCACTTGTGCTGATGCCCACACAAAGGGCCAGGCGAGAGACAACTCCTTACGTTCAGCGTAGAGTCGCCCAATGCGGTCAGATAAGCGAGCAAGCACAAGGTTCGCTGGATGCAAGATCAATGAAAGATCACGGTGGGCGGCGAGGAGCGACGGTAAGGATGTCATGGAAGGATTCGACATTGGAATGGCTCTCGCGAGCACCTGTGATTGCGTTTAAAAGAGCTAATTCGTATTGCAGTGCACGAAAAGAGCTTCTGCTGAGAAACGGGTTCCACACCTGTTGTCTCAAATCCATATTTAGTTTCTCACCGCAACTTGGGCAGGTACGATTCGTTTCCGGTACTGGGTACTGGCACTTTGGAAATCGAGTACATTTAAAAGAGGCGCGAGGGTTCGGGAAAGTGGAGCTTCTGTTGGCATGAATGGAGTGACCTCCTCCGCCACAATGAACACCGATCAGTTGTTGCGTACCTTTCGGTCTCGCATGCTCCACATCGGCAGCAAAAGTCCCATTTATCTTGGAGGATTTGTCGCCTGACTTCTCTCGATGGTATACGGGTGTCGGTTGGACCCTGGGATTTGGTGGTGTGATGTTTGACCAATGCTCAAAGTATAATTAAGGAGGAAGAAACCCACATAGCTAATGGTCACTTCGCTACCCGATTGAACGGGTTTGACCAGTCTGAGGGTGAGGTTCGCTCCATCGACAAAGGTTGCAACAGCGTTGGGCACACAGCTTTGCGTTCCAAACTTTCAGCATTCGCATCTCGTGCACACGCACGCACGCATCAACAACACACCTATGATTCGCCATGCTCCCAAACAGGTAAACAGCGGACCCAACGTGCCGCTCGTACTCGTCCGCGCTGGACTCGCCCTCCTGTGTGCGAACGACTCGCTTGACCGCCATGGTGTTGCGCAGTGCTCGCAACATGGACATGGTGAGCGCGATTTCCGCAGATGCGGCTGCGGACTCGTGAGGTGGTTGACGGTGGGGTTCGAGGAGTGGTTCAGGTGAGATTTCGGCGACCACTGCTGCCGCGAGAGCGGATTCGAAGAGTAGGTCCGGGTGGTTGAGGTCGAGAGAAGATGCCGCGTTGAGTTGCGAGACAAGCTCAGACAGGCCAGTCCAAAGGCTCGTCCACTGCGGTGTCAAATCTAACGCAGAGTCGTCAGTTGGGGCAGGGGCTTTTTCACCGTGTGACATTTCCGCTCGCCAACGCCAGAAACCCCTGAGTCCAAGCCTGACGTGGGGAGGCGCGACCCTTAGGAATGCGGATACCCCCAGCCCGCCCACAGCGAGTTCGCACTCGACGTGATGCCACGCCTCCCACGCGGCGACCTGGCATGGGCCGCCGCAGTACATTTCGCTCGAGCACAGCTTGCACGGGATTGGGTTCAGCGGAAGATCATGTAGACAGTAGGAACATGTATCGGAGACAGAAAGCGCTGCGTAAGGTGGTTCTTCCAAAATGGCCAGTGGGGGCGACAATGGTTTCGTTGAGATGAGACCACGCCCCGCGAATGGTGTACGCTCCACTCGGACGCCTGCGTCCAGTGTTCTTCTTGCCGTTGTGGATTTCGAGGTATTGGGGGTCCAGGGTTGTCTCTTATCCCGCATGATAGTTCGTTTCGTCTCCTTGAGATCCGTTTCAATACGCTTCATCCACTTGGCGGCTTCCGAGTCTTTCGGCGCGGCGACCGTTAGAAGTGCAAGCGCCTCTTCCAGTGCAGTGATGGACGGATGCTGCCGTGGGGTTGCACCACAGATTTTGATTCCCGGTGATGGGGAGGACAGCAAGTAAGTAGCCCTACGCTTCAGGAGCTTTGCAGTGAGAACCACCGTCCGTGCGTGTTCTGGGAGATTAAGCGCCCGGTCAATGTCCTGGAGACATTCCTCTAATTTCTGAAGCTCATTCAGTGTTGCGGATCTGTCGGACAGTGCCAAGGCATGCTCATTTGAGTCACTCGGTGCAACCGCAAGTGCCTCGGTGTAAAGGGAAAGTGCCTCCATCCATCTCGTGTCAGCGTAGGCGGCGTTGGCTCTTTCGCGAATCCCTTGTGCCCGTGCCAAACTCTTTGAGCCGGTTGGCACCTTCAAACTTCGTGATCCTTCTCGAGAGTTGAAAATACGGACAAGATCGTCGCCCCTGCCAGCTATCGCAGACCGCAATGCCTTGATTCGGTCTTCCAGCACTGTCCTGTCATTGACTGTATGCTGAACACTCTCGACCCACACCTTCCACGCCCTTTTCACGTCCAGGACGTCATCGATTGCGGAAAGCATGCGAACATCGAGGATTGAAGGGGAAAAAGCCTTCGGAGGGGGAAGATTTCTTCGTTTGGAGGCTCGTGACCAAAGCGAGAGCATCGACCACCAATTCCAAACCCCCCTACGACTCCCCGATATCCACGATCACTAACCTTGCTGTTCCATCTTTCTCGGAACGTGTGTATATATTTGGTTTGTTTTTTCGGAACGGATCCCGGAATCACGCTCAAATCAGCGGGCAATGGAATGGCGGTGCCTTGTGACAAGGTTGGAAACGATGCGGACACAGCCTTCATTGGAGAGCGCTGTTGGGCATGCTCGAACATCAGGTTTAAGTGGATGCCTGGATCCGAGGAAAGGTGATCCATCCAGCGTTATCTGCATGAAAAAGGCACATGCCCTGCGGTGGCACCCCACGGCTGGACGATCTGCACTTAGATTGTTCGAAACGCGTCTCTGGCAAAAGCTTTTGCTTTGATATGCGGTCGTTACACGGTTGGATGCCTCCCTTTCACCCCTTTGACAACTCTTGCAACAGAACCCAGCTATGCCCCCAAAATCCGCATCGTCCACGTCCAAGGGGACGAAAAAGAAAACCAGGAACACTTCGTCGGTGGCTGACCCAGGCGCCGAAAGGTCTGCGATAACCCCCCTTGGAACATCCAAGGCTCAGAACCCCGTTTTTCAGCCAAACCTGTTCTCTCTTTTCAAACATTCCAGCGAAAAAGGGGACGTAAAGGTCAAGGACGAGAACTCTCGGGAAAATGTGAAACCGGGCGTGGTGAAATCGTCTGTGGTGGTCATCAACCTGGACTCGGATGTTGAAGCATCGGGCGAAGAACTCACAACAACACAACCAGGTCTGTGTGCAAGTAAGGCTTGGGTGAATCAATACCTGATGGGAGGACCGGCGATATGTGGCAATCCGGCTTATCTGTTGTGTCGATTTTTCGCTGACGCCCTTCACATCGCTCGGTATGCAGATGTTAACGTCGACCCCCCTGTTGTTCCGACAACGTTATCAGTCGAACCAGAAGCTCATGCGGGAAAGAAGCGCACCGCGGAGATGGCGGAAATGGACGAGCAGGTGGAAGGTCACGAGTCTCGAAGTGAGTGCACCGAACGCAGAACATGCGTCAGGAGCAGGCATTCCCGCAATCGAATTGCGAGGGAACACGAGCAGCAAACCAAATCAATGGCGGTTTGTATAGATGACGTTTCGGTCAAGATGGAGGGCTCTTCAGCCCAGGATCTTGGAAGTGAGAAACTGCATCGTTTTCTCGTAACGTCCCTTGCTCACCTCGACACACACTAGCTACCCCTACGCAAGATATTGATTCCAAGGATTTGATGGAGATTGACGAATCGGTCAAAGATGGGGCTGAAGTGAAACTTGAAGGTGCGAGTCGGGAGTTTTCGCGACCTGAACAAGTTCACTAAACGCTTGTCTGTGCAGAATCAGCACCTGCACCAACTCAACCTCCATCGAAACGTCCCCGAGTAACCGCCCCCGGGGACGACGCCCCGCCTTCGACCGCGTCTGGAACCTCCGACGCCGTAGCCCGTCTGGAATCGGGCCGCGTCCACTTCCGGGAAAGCAAAGTCCGCTACACCGCGCAACCGTGGGCTGTGACCGAGCTTGGACGCTGGCATGGATGGGTGAAGCAACAAAAGGATGCCGGAGTCACCGTGTTAGATGAGATTCCCGATGAGTGGTCCCCCCTTGTGGGAATATTCGCACAGGACAGGTACGTGGATCCACTCCGCTCAGAGCTCATATTTACCCTAAAGCACATTCCGTATCAGCGAGCTCGAGAAGCCCTCCCTCGCCCGCAACATTCTCGGGGCGTTGTTTCCTTCGTTGGATGAGGTCAAGGATGAAGTCAAGGACGAGCCTTCCGAGTCTGATGCGGACGCGGCCGCAGACGGCGACGAGGGTGCCAAGAGGAAAAACAGTAGCTCCAAGGGGAAGAAGAAGACCGTGAAGGAGCAGCGGGGAGGGTTTTTGAGTCTCCCGACGGTGTTGAAAGCATTGGACAAAGTCGCGGAGAGGAAGATCTACGGAGTTTGCAGAAGCGATGGTACCACGAATGCGGTGAGCCCCATTTCGTGTTGTTGGTTGTTGTATCAACACTTGCCGATGTTGTGTGGCTCTCGCGTCCCGCTAATTCCAGGCTCTCGCCCTCGCACGATGGGAGGTTCGGGATGCTTATCTGACCAACACTTTCCCGAGCGCCACTGTTGAGTCTCTGTCGGCTCGTCGAGAACGACGGGAACAGGCCCGCTTAGCCTTAATGAAGCAGTTAGAAGGCATGACGGACGAGGAGAAGGAGCGCGAAATGGCCAGCATTAAGAAGAAGAAGATGGATGGTGTCAAAGGCGAGAGAGGTGCTGTGAAGATGGAGGAAGTGGTTATGAAGGCGGAGGGAAGCTCCATTAAAATTGAAGTGAGCAATTTGCCTTCATGGTTACTTGCAACTGAACCAGTAACAACCAATATTTGCAAATGCGCCTTTTAGACTGCCGGAGACTCAGAGGTGAGATCCGCAAAGCCCAAAGCACCAGCAAAACAGAAGAAGCGTGCGGCAACTGTGCCCGACTTGCCGAGAGCCAATCTGCCTGTGGTTGGACCAGCTGGGCTCAGCTCCATCTCATTGGCCCCAAGCTCGGACACGGGCGATGTGGATGTTCGAGATGCCCAGGAATTTCGCGGTTTGAAGTTCGAGGAGATAAAGGAAGAGGAGAAGGAGGTAGATCCGGTGTGTATTGTTTTATTTTATTATTTACGCTCTCTCTGGGAGCGGTGCGGCTTGGATTACGAGCGGAATCTGGGATGCGGCAACTCTTTCTTCCCCGGGGTCGTCTGACTTATGGGGCGTTTATGGCGGGGACAAGACAACTTGAAGGGATCGCTTAATCAAGGCACGAAAGGCTCATCTTCACTTTAATCCTTCAGGTCAAAGAAGTCAAACGGCGGGAGCGCGAGCAAAAACGAATTGAGAAAGAAAAGAAGGTATGCACAAAAGAGCAACTTTCCAGCAATTGCTACTCCTAACCGGAGTCTGTAAACAGGACGCTGAGAAGCTTGAAGCACAGAGGAAGTTGGACAACGCAAAGTCGAAGCAGGCTAATTTCCTAAAGAACTTTCTCAAACCGGTGGCGGCGACGCCACCTCCGAGTGTCACCACTGTTGACACGAAAGGGAGTTCGAAAGAGGATGATGGAGTTCCGTCGATTTCGTCAGAGAGTGGAAAAGTCGACGATGCGTTCGACTCAGTCTTTGAACAGCAAGATGAGAGCGGTAAGATTCGACATTATTGTTTGACACGTTTGTGCATTCTAAACATTTCCGTTTAGTCACCATTCACACCTGGCTCTCATCTATTCCACCTGCAAACCTCCGGAAGAATCGTTCCCGCAAGTTAGCACCACCTCCAGATGTGATGGAAGTAGGGGATCCCGCCGCAGAGCTTCCTGTCTACGTGAACCGGAAAAAGTTACTTCAGTTCAGGAGCGGAATAGACATCGGAGTACGACCGGCGTGGTGGGGTGAGTACCCAATCCCGTTTAAATGGGCCTATGTGATTGGATTCAATTCTTTCTTCAGGACCATTTTCCAAAACATCGAAAGATGTCCTCGCTCGGCGGCCGTTTGGGCAAGACGGTGAGCTTGATTATGAATTTGATAGCGAGGAAGAATGGGAGGACGAGGATGGCGAGGATCTCGTCAGTGAGGATGACGAAGAAGAGGAACCCAAGGGCAAAGATGTAGTAGATGATGAAGAGGAGGACGATTGGCTCGTCCCCGACGGATACTTGAGTGACGGTGAAGGGATGGAAGGGGGCGAATCATATTCTCAAGGTGAGTAGAACGCAGTCAGTTTATTTTGTGCTCAGCTCAAATACAATTGAATTTACATAGGCAAGATTTCGAAACGAAAAACGGAGATAAAACCTCGAACAATTGAGCAATTGGTCCCTGTGGTGGTCGGGCCCTTTTGGGACGAAGATGATTCTCGGAGTACTTTACTTCTTGAGCTGCGAGTTGAGTCACTCGTGGAAGGTGAGGAAGCTTTGATATGATTGAGATGACCCATCCTGATCTTGTATATGAAGGTTTATCTGACGGTCTTGACCCATTCAAAACATACGGGAATCACGAACAGGAACGGTTAGATGAACCAATCAGCACGGATGGTAACACCTCTACAATCAACGGGGTTTCAAGTGGCGACCCGAAGAAAGCGCCAGGCAAACGAGGAATCGCGCGTGGAATTTTCCCATCAGAACGACTGTCGGAACTCGCACTTTTTGTTCATGGCTGTGCAATGGCAATGCCGAAGTTGCTGGGTGCGCTGGCGACCGAAAAATTCAGCGGAGTATCGAAAGTACATTTGGAGTCAAAGATCAGAGAGATTGCGAAGAAAGAGACCAGGAAGCATCTTGGGCATCAGGCATTCTTTGTACACGATGAATTGTGGACTGCCCTCGTGAGTGTTTGTGAGCGAGCTAATGTTCGTCATCTCACGCTTCGCTTTCTCTTGTAGAATCTCAGTGCCCCTACCGACGAGGAGACAAAGAAACGAATACTAGAAACCTATGTCAAACCGGTACCTGCGCCGAAACCAAACATCGGTACAGTGGCGTCTTCCCAGAGTGTTACTGAAGGGGAAGTTGACAGTGGCGTTGGACCGATTGTCGAAGCGGCAAATTAATTAAGTTGTCTCTTTTACGGTGTATTACATTGTGCATAAATAATGAATGAGGAATTAATGTGACGTGACTGTACGGGCATATACCGTCCGGCGGGATGTATCGCACTAGACTCGGGAAAAGTCCGAAGACAGAAGAAGTCAGGTCGGACATCGGTGTCCGACATATTAATAATACCACCAAGGCCGCCATGTGGTTGTAGAACGGCTCGTGCTGGATGTTCGTGACAATGTGGTCCTAAAAGGAAGAATAATCTTCCTTCACGTTGTACATCCTTCAAGACATTGAGAGACTCACGTCCGTGTCCGCGTAATGGGATTACAAGTGGTGAGGGTGGAAGACGTGGTCCTAGAAAAACGAGGGGGAGGTTAAGCTTTGTTACTTTCAGGTTTGATCTCGCGCATTCGTGTTACCTCGTTTTAGACGTCCTGGTCGTAGTCCTGGGCAAAATTAACGTATATATAGACACTTCGGTCGGCTTCGTCGTAGATGTAGTGAACGATGTCGTAGAAAATGATGGTATCTTGCTGGTATCTTCCAAGAACGTGGTAGTGGTATCGCCTCGAGGACTCTCGGTGCTTGTAGAAACGGTGGACGTGGTTGTCGTTATGTTGGAGTATGCAGGCTGTCCTCCAACGTTATTTCCGGGCGGAGTGGGCAGTGATAGCTCCCTGGTTCTTTTCAATATTGATCAAAGTGACACGAGAAATTGGTCAACTTGGTGTATGTTGATCGAAAATCAAGCGACGTAGCTTACGTAGATGTACTCGGTGTGCTTAATTAGGGTGGAGTGGTTCACCCGTGATGGGGAGGAAAGAAGAATTGATTCTTCAATATAGTTCACCATATCCATGGTGTCATCAGACTCACGTCTCCACCATTGGAGCCTCTGAGGTGGTCGAGCTCGTTTGCGTTTGCGTCGCGGTGGTGCTCGTTTGGGTCTCCGAAGCTGTGGAGCTCGTTTGCGTTTCCGTCGCGGTGGTGCTCGTCGGGGTTTCCGAGGATGTCGTGCTCGTTTGAGTTTCCGTCGCGGTGGTACTCGTCGGAGTTTCCGAGGTTGTCGAGCTCGTTTGAGTCTCGGAAGTGGAGGTGCTCGTTTGAGTCACCGAAGTAGTCGTACTCGTTTGAGTCTCAGAAGTGGAGGTGCTCGTTGGGGTCGCCGAGGATGTCGTGCTTGTTTGAGTTTCAGAAGTAGTTGTGCTCGTTGGGGTCGCCGAGGATGTACTGCTTGCTTGAGTCACCGAGCTCGTACTGCTCGTTGCAGTCACCGAGGTTGTACTGCTCGTTTGGGTCGCAGATGTTGATGTACTCGTTTGAGTCACTGAAGTTGTACTGCTTGTTGCAGTCGCAGATGTTGATGTACTCGTTTGAGTCGCAGATGTTGTTGAACTCGTTGCAGTTACAGAGGTTGTCATGCTTGTTTGAGTCGTAGACGTCGTTGCGCTCGTTTGACTTTCAGTGGTGGAGGCGCTATCCAAAACATGTCTAGCAGTGTCGCGAGTTGAAGCAGCGAATCAAGCTCACGAAGTGGTCAGAGTCTGAGACGACGTTGTGCTGGACAGAGTCAGCGTCGTTGTTCCACCGCTGACGGTACGAGGATTGGATTCAGAATTGCCCGACAAGAAAAAAATTGTCCCACAGATACCTACGTCGTGGTAGTACCGGCCGTGGACGTGGACGTTGTTGATGTGGAACTGTGAATGGAAGGAAAACATTTGATCTCATCAAAAAGAAGGTTCTTGGAACAAATATACTCACGCAGTTGATGTTCTTGATTCGTGAATTCAGTGCGTCGATATAGAATATTATAAATAATGGACACCGCTTATCCTACTTTTACATCGCCGCAACTCACGATGTGGAACCCGTCGAAACGGAAGTCGTCACGGAGGACTGTGGCTGGAGAATCGGCCAGCCCATGGAATACAAAACTGCGAAAGCAAGTGTTGGATCATGTCAAATTGCGTTAAACCTCGGGCTTCTTGCGCCAAGCCAATGGAAATCGGACACCAACTTGACAATGTCTGCGGGCCAAAAACACCCCAAGCCTGCGTGGAGTACAAATTGATCTGGGCATCCAACGTGAACCCCGCCGGGATGTACGAAATCATCAAAAAATCCGCGGTGTTATTGTACGCGTCCTCGAGGTGATGCAGGGCGGTGCCGTCCTTGTATATCCCCGGTTTGGTCCACAGGTAACTCGACGCGTTTGTAAACGGGTTGGCCTTGGGGCGGGAGGTGACGGTCCTTCGCAGTGCCGTGCCGAGCTGGTAGACAGAGTAGGCGGCGTCGTATGCGGCGCCGCCGTTGTCCTCAAAGTCGGCGGTGAGATCGTCGAGCGTGAGCGTGGGGTCGCCAGGGTAGGTGGTCACGAGGGTGGTGTAGTAGCGTGTGACGGGGAGGCCGGTTTTGTCGCTGTGTGTGGAAGCGCGGGAAAGGTGAGCCCCAAGACCAAACGAACCCAAACTGAAGAGAAAGGGGCTGTGGGGCAGAAGTGAGGGGAAACTTACACCATGAAAATGTCAAACAGGTAAGGCGGGGCCCAGTAGGCCCACAACCCCGTCGCGTACATGTAGTACGCCGGCGTCAAGTACCCCTGACCCACTGCAGGTCGTGACCATGACCATGAAAGAAAAACGTCAAAGAGTGGGGTCAGCGCGGAACACAGATCCGATGTGTGCTCATTCCAACGAGCGCACCATAGAACCACTCATTCCACCCCGACAAGAACCCCATCCCATGCAGAAGCTCATGTGTGGCCGTTGCCTCGAAATCGTACTGCGTGGACGCGATTGCCGGGTCGCCCTGGAACCAGAACGCGGCGTCGGCGTTGAACATGGCCTTGATGTCGTAGGTGGTGGCTTGGGCGATGGGAGCAGGGCCGGTGGAGGCGCCGAAGCCGGCAGAACCGCCGTTTTTGTAGAGGGCCTGTGTTGGGGGGTGAGGGTGGTGGGTCAGAGTTACGTGACGGAGGAAAGAGGAAGAGGAAGCAACCCTTCAATTCACCTGTGGAACCAGAACTTCGGTAACCCCGACGGTGACCGAGACCTGCGAGGCCGGAGATGCTTGGCCCAGTGTTGTGCCGCCGCACGTTCCGAATGTGGAGCAGTAGGAGGTGAATGTGGCTGAGACCAGGACTGGGACGTGTGAGTGTGGCGGGGCCAGGGTTGGGAGTGTAAGTGGAAAGGTGGGGTGGTGATAAACAGTGTGGTAAAAAGGATGACAGGGTGAAGAGTAAGGGTAGGGATACGAAAGAATGACAGGACGTGTGTTGGATGACGAACGAAGAATGACATCCGAGGGTAAAAACGTGGACGTACTGGGAGTGGTCACGCCAATCACTTTCGTTATCCTCGCACCGGCACTGTCGAGCGCCGTCTGTACTTTTGCGCACAGATTCAGATCCGCGACTGTGCATGTGAGTGTCGCCTGGAACATGGACGTCGCTTGCCGTTTCCTTCGCCGGCGGGCAAGACTCGCCGCCGCCTCGGGCGTCCAAAAATTCGGCTGGCTCGCCGTCCCGGGAATCAAGTCCGTGGCGTTGACAAAGGGCGACTGGGGGCCGTGAGTTCCGGCCAGCTCGTCGCACACGGGGTAGAATCGCGGGGGCTCGTCCGGTTTCAGCGGGTAGGCGTGGTAGGAGTACACTGTGCATGTTCGGTTTGTCCCGTAGGTGGTTGTCAGGGGAGTCGGGTGAAATGTGACGGGGGCGACTGAAGCAGGAGCAGAAGCAGCGGCGGGGTCCGCGTCCTGAGCATCCACGCCCGCCCAAAAGAAGAGGCTGGCAGCTGCCGCGAGGAGCCAGAGCAGGAATCGCAGGTGGTGCGACACCATGACAGCCCGGCGGATCCCGAGTGGGTGTGGAGTAATTTCGTCCGGATTTGTGTTCTTGGATTCCCCGAGCCCAGACGGAGAGGCAAGGTGAGGCCCCAAGGAAAAACAAACACCATGTACTTGTTCTATCGTCTGATTTCGGTCTCGTGTTTTGCGATGCACGAGAAACCCTTTTCGTATACGATTTGTTTCGTTGACCAACCTGGCTGAATTATTATGGGGTGCTCAGTGGGGTTGATGGACAAGATCAAATGTGCAAAGCGCCTCAAAAGCAAGTACTTTGCTTCAAGGTCTAATGCCAAAAAAAATGCCATCATCGTGCGGTTCTAAGAGATGGAGAAAGTTGCTGTCTCTCAGTAGTCATTGTAGGTTGTCCCAATTACGGTAAAAGTGCATCAAGCAGATCAAGCTCCCCTCTGTTCATCTGCCAATCTCTCATCTCATCCGGCCTGGATGATACTCTTTGGCAAAAAGAAGACACTTTATCAATTAGACTGATTTTGTGTATCCAATTCTTTCTTTTATCTCTTTACGGTATGAATTCCAAAAGCGGGATAATGTTGGATAGCCAAAACTGGTCAAATCGAACCCACCCCCGCCAATTCATTCCCGCGCTCTTTTCGACGATGAAGCTGCACGCATGGATGCTTGTCTGCGCGATCCTCGTCTTCCCTTATCTCGCTGCCGCCGACGCAAAGGACAAACTCCCGTCCCCTGCGTCGTGGAAACGCAGCACCCGCGTGCTGGAGCGCAAAATGAAGAAAGGACTGTGCACCGTCAGCAGATACGAGTCGGCGCAGATTGTCCCCGGGATGCCAGTCAGGTACTACCCTCGCTGCGATGAGGATGGCGAGAACGAAAGCGGCGAGTTTGACGAGGGCGACGGGCAAGGCACGGAGGGCCCACAAGGTACACCAGCCTCCAACGACAACGGGAACGGCAACGGGAAGACGAATATAAAGTCGGAAAAGGAAAATAGAGCCCGCGGCTTCACCCATCACGAGCCGCGGCAGACACAGACACCAGCCCAGGTCGCAGTGAACGTCACCCTCACCACCTGCACCAGCCCCGACCTGACGCTGTGTGCCAAAGTCGCTACAGCGTTCCAGAACGCCGGGAAACGGATCGCGCTCGTGGTTTCGATTGTTGCTCCAAGTGAGGAAATGCATCCGTCGTTTGGTTGTTCCACTTGAGCTCATACCCTGCCCCTGCACACACAAGTCCAAGTAAAGGCCGCCTTCACTTCCTTCTGCACCGCCTACAACCAATGCGGCACCAACATCCTCGGCACCGCCGCGCCCTCCTCCATGGTCGAAGTACTCGCCGGCACCTCAAAGTACTTCATCCCACAATCACTCTTCAAGAACGTCGGAATCGGGTCCACACCCTATACCTACACGCCCTACGACATCGACGCGCTCTTCAATGCCGACGCGTCGTGGTGGTTCCAGGGCGACCCGCTCATCACGCCAGGGCAGGAGGATTTTGAACAAGTGGCGACGCACGAGCTTTTGCATGGGATGGGGTTCAGTTCGGGGTGGAGGCAGTGGTTTGCAGGTATGTTGATGGTAGCGGCCGTCGTGTTGCTCTGACGTGGGAGCTGGGACTCTGGAGTGGACTGTTGTTGTTGTTATCGTGGCAAGGACGCGTGTAGTGGACTGGTGTTTGAGCGGACAGTTGTTTCGTGACGTGGATGGTGGAGTGGACTGTTGTTGGTGCCAGCAGCCAGGAGGACAATCAAGTCTTACGCCCCCATACTACTCCTAGGACAATCATTTCTTACGCCCTGTTATTACTCCTACTCCGACGGCACGTTCGCATTCTGGGGCAGCCAGTACATATTCGATGCGTTTCTATAGTGAGTCTTCGCATTTCTCTTGCGCACGATTCGCATTCCCAGACAATGTGTGAATACCTTACCGCCACCACCTACCGACCTATCCACCTCCAGCGAAAGTGCAACGCGTCTCCCGCTCTCATCATACTACGACCGCATAAAAGCCACCTTCCCCGGAAACCAGACAGTCTCAGTCTCTGCCTTCCCCGCCGCGTTCCAATCCACCGGCGGCGACGCCTTCGTGGCCGCGTCTCGCGTGTTTAACATGACCAGTTCGGGCACCAAAGCCCTCTCCTTTTCCGCGGGCGGGACTGCTGCTGACCCCATTTTGTGGTCCAGCACAGGCTACTCCTCGGGCTCGGCCATCTCGCACCTGGACGACGGGTACGAGTACACGTCCGACCTGCTCATGATCTCGTATGCGCGCATGGGGGCCACGCTGGACCAGAAGATTGCGAGTGCGGGGGCGTACGTGTACGGCGCTATTGGTCCCAATACTATCTCGGGTACGTCTGAGGTCTGCGCATGCTCTACGCTGCTTTGAAACACGCCGTCCCGTCTGTACATCTCTGATCTAGTCTTGAGTGCGATCGGATGGGGCATCAACCCTCCTCCTCCCACCACGACTGCACCGGTTTCCTTGCCTCCGCCTCCGCCTCCACCTCCACTTTCGTGAGTGTTTTTTTCTCTCGAAGCCACTCATCGTGCGACATCACCTTTACCTTAACATCTTATTTCATCAGTCCGTGCAGCGGCGGTGCTCCTAACTGCGTCGACCCGTCCAGCTTCCCTTCGTTGTTGTTGGTACCACCGACCGAATTTACCGTATCCATACGCGTATGGGCATCGGCGCCAATGGATGTCTTTGTGGAGTTGCATGAGGTAGGGTGGTGATCTTGGTGCATCTGACGCCTGGAACCATGTCACAGAAAACCACCTGCTCTTGCCTCTTGTTCTGATAGTCATCAACGGGCAAGCTTGTCTCCAACTACGCATACCAGAGCACCGACGCCGCGGTGACGTCCGACTGGGTGGTGAAGAACTTCAGCGTGTCGGTCGTGGGTCCGCTGGGTAACCCACCCTACAATTGGTTCACGTGGACGACGCCGTCCGGGGCGGGGTGGCCTGGCAACACGTACCAGCAGGTCATCACGGTCGATGTTCAAGCGCGCACGACGACCACGGCGACGTCGACGTGGGTTGGGTTTGGAAGTTTAGCCGAGTGTCGCGTGTTTAAGTGTTGGTGAATGTAGGCGAACGTCGACCAGATCATCGTCGACCAGGACGTCGATGAGAACTACGACGAGGTGAGTTGGAATGGTGGGGTTTTATTGCGTGCACTGCCATTCATCAGTTCCTCGGTACTTCCTCCAAAGGATCGTCACGACCACACGAAGAACCACAACGTATGCATCGCCGATCACATTTGATGTTGTTTTACGCTTGCTGATCTCACATCTGCTTTCGAAGGACAACCAAGCGCCCCAAGGGAGCGTACTGCACAATGGCGTCCGACTGTCTGAGTGGACGATGCTTATCAACTCGCACATGTGCTTGACGAAACCCGGTCGGTATTGGGCACACACACACACACACTTCACTCTTTGCTTGCTTTGCATGAAGCGGACGTACGACTTTGGACTTTACACGTTTCTTGAAGGATTCAATTATCACGACGGTAGAACTAACTTATGAAAGAAAAAACGACATTAATATGGACTGAAAAACGAAGAAAAATTTGGGCAGTAGTTAAGTGAAGAAGCTTGTGCCGGTTTGGCCAAGGTTCCAACACTCCACCTCCATATCATCATCGAAATCCAACCCCCATTTTCATAAGGGAGGAGCTGACGGCAATATCCTTTCCGGGACCTTCATACCCATCAATTGACCGTGCCGATCGGTCGGACATTCAGTTCCTTCTGCACACGACCCCATCGATTGATTAGAAAATGGAGCCCTCGGCAGCGTCTCTTATACCTGGGGAGCCTGACGATGATTTAATTCGTGCCTCTGTGGCTGGCCTCGCCGAAGATTTGGACCTTGTCGGTGGTGGTGGCGTGAAAGCTCTGGAAGCTGGCGAAGTCGGAGACGAAGGCGCGATGGAAGAGCCGGGTGAATCACCCGCAGAGCGCGATAAGACAGGAAGTGGCACGGCAGTGGACGTGGATTTGGGGGAGTCGCTGCGGGGAGACGATATTGCAGCACAAATGCACAATGAAGTCATCGCGCCGACTCCTGTTCCTGCAATCTCGATTTCGACAACGCCAAGGGACCCTTTGTCGCCATCTCCACCGACTCTAGAGGGGTCAGCACTGAAGAGTTCCTCACCTGCATCGACACAACAGCTGGCACATCCGCTGGCTACCCAAGAGCCACTTGATGATGTGAGCAGCTGAGCGCCAGCTTTATGCCAGTTGGTGTAGATGTTTCGGAGCGGAACGCGTGCTGTGGACGGAACTACGGTTGGAGCGGGTTGTGCATTCGCCAGAAATGTAACTCACCCTCCACCTGTCTCTTGTTCAACTCTTTATTCCTCAGAAACCTCTTCCTCCACCCCCCTCTCTTACCCCACTACCACCGGCGACGTCTCCACTCCCTAATCTGCAATCGTCATTCCTTCCAGCACGCTCCGACCTCCATCTTGTGCCGCCCCAACCGGCGGCCAGCCCTGCACTCAGCGATGATTCCGCACCTTCCACACTATCATCAGATCCTTTGACTGCTCTTCCCGTAGGGCATGTGGGTAATGACCCACACTCAAAGCCGGAATCAAGCGCACCCCAACACTCGTCGATGGCTGCCGCCATCCCCAAACGCACAGCCTCACTGCACGCTGGCGCAGCTGCTGTTGCCGCGGCTAACGCAGCAGCAGCCGCTACCGCGGGAAGAAGGTCTCCATCTCCCTCGAGTCGGGGATCGTCAACGAACGTGCCAGCAGCCAGACCTGGAGGCAAAAGTGAAAGTGGAGTCGTCATGGTAGGATGGATAGATCCTGGTATTATGTGGGAAGTACAACGTGAGTGTCCGCTTGTTTTCTCAACCATACTGGCCCATACTTCATCTGGTGCCGCCGACCCTTTCCGATGCCCACGAAAAAATCTAATACTTGTAATCCTCGACCAGCTTCCGACCCCCTGCAAGCTCTCATTTCCTCTCTCACATCGGCCCCGACCTCCAACGCGCGACGCCCACTTCCCGCAAGTACACCCCCATCAATCTCGTCACTCTCACGCCTTCTTGCCACCCGTCACTTCCACTCCGCACTCAATACCACGCGTCAGCTCATTCCCACCGCCGACCCGTCAGATCTTTCCCTCCTCTCATCTCTCTGGCTTGCCCGCTCGTCGTCCCTTCTCCGTCTTGGACACGCCCCCGCCGCCGTGGCGGAGCTCTCTGCTCTCGATCTTGATGGTCCCGCATCTCGACTCGAGGGTCGCTCAGTCCGCCCTGCCGGAGAGGGCGACGCTCCCCGAGTGGATGCGCGTGGAAGTGTTACTCCATGGGACATGAGGGTCGCTAGGTGGCGGTGCGAGGGTGAGGCAGGCCAGAGGGAGGTGGAAGTGAACGGCATGTGGGGGATGGCGAGGGAGGCCGCAAGGGAGGGTAGAAGGTGGGAGGAGGAGGCGGACAAGATCGCGAAAGGTGCAAAGGGAACATTGAGCGACGCTGAGGAATGCAAGAAGTATGCAAGAGTTTGGAAGGGGAGGGAACAACAATGTCGGTTAATTGTGGCGACTGCTTTGCTTGATCTGGGTGATCCACTTGGCGCTGCAGAGGTGGTGGCGTCCATTGCGAAGGAGCACCCAACAGACATCGGTCTCTTGTTGGCTCTGGGGAGGCTGCTCATGGCTTGCGGTGACGTTGGAGGCGCTGGAGCGTTGTTTGAGCGGGCTGTGACCATATCTGGGAAGGAGCCGTCTGTGAAAGAGACTTGCGAGGCGCTGCTGGCGGTTGGCCGGGGAGACTTTCCCTCGGCGCTTGCCCATTTCACAGCGCGGGCTGCCCTGCCAGACAACCCTTGCGCACCCCTTATGGCAGCCGTCAATAACGCTGCAGTAATGTCTCTGTATGTAGGAGATTTGGCGACGGCAACGGGAACACTTGAGGGGCTCGTCCAAAGTAATGATGGTGCAGCCGGGTGTGAAGCGATTGCGTTCAATGTCGCGACTATGTGCGAATTGTGTGAAGGTGGTGGGGACAAGAAAGGGAGGATTGTTGTGGGAAGGATAGGCAAAGTTGCTGGAGGTGCGTTGTCCATCATTAATTTACCATCCATTTTGCTTACCTTTGCGAAAGCACAGATGATTTTCAGGTTGATTGCCTCAAATACACAGGTTGATTTGGCTATTAACTCCATGGACTTTTCCAAACTGGAATGGTACATGTCTGCAACATCGATACAGCATGATTTCTCAATAATACATTTGGCATGTCTTGAACATGTCGCCGCTCATTGTCTTCCAAGCTGGCCCCTCTCTCCATCCTCCCCCCTGGGTTTCTTTGTTTGGGCAGGTGAAGGTAATAGTTATCATTCAATTCATTTTGTACTAAAAACCAAAACTTTTTACATAAATAATTTACTGTATGTAATAATAAGTAAAGTAGAGTTCAAAGTCACGTTGACGCGATATTCCAATTCCGTTATCATGTTCAAGTCCACGAAGTGATGTCACTTTAAATCACAAAATTCAGTCGCAGCCTTTCAATTTGCGAAACGGGGTAAAACTTGTTTGTCAGTTCAGAGACACCGACTATTCTTGCACTGCCCACTCCTGCAGTCCGTTCCCAGCTTACACAATTGTCCCGCTGTCCCCACTGGAGCTTTCTTTGTTGAAGTTTTGATTGTTGTCGTCCGTCGAGTGACAGTGGTTGTGCGGAGTCTCGTCTGGGCAAATGCAAAAACCGGCGTGATGCCAGTTGACGTCATTGTGGACGTTTGTGAGGTGAGCGCTGAGGAAGTTTGGATTTGTGAAGATGTGGTGTATATGGTTTCCGCATTTGTGGACGTCACGGACGACGTTTGCGTTCGCGTTGATGTCTCTGAAGAGGTGAGGGGCATCGTTGAGGTCTGTGTTTGCGTTGATGTTATGGACGATGTTTGGGTTTGTGTAGATGTGAAAGACGTGATGGGTGTATTCGTAGAAGTCACGGAAGTGGTTGCGATTTGCGTCGATGTCACAGACGAGGTGGGGGTCATCGTCGAGGTCTGCCTTCCAGTTGAAGTTACAGATGACGTCCGGGTTTGTGACGATGTGATAGACGTGGTCTGAGTATTTGTAGAAGTCACGGACGTGGTTTGCATTTCCGTTGACGTCAGAGAAGAACTAGGGGTCATCGTTGAGGTCTGTGGTTGCATTGAAGTTGAAGAGGATGTTCGAGTCTGTGACAATGTGATGGACGTGGTCTGGGTATTCGTGGAACTTACAGACGTAGTTGCACTTTGAGTCGAGGTGATCGTTGAGGTCTGCGTTCGCGTTGATGTTAAGGACGATGTGCGTGTTTGTGAGGTTGTGACGGACGTGGTTGGCGTATTCGTGGAAGTCACGGACGTGGTTTGCGTTTGAGTCGAGTTCCGAGAAGAAGTTGACGACATCTTTGATGTCTGTGATTGGGTTGATGTTACGGACGATGTTCTGGTTTGTGGAGTTTTGACGGATGTGGTTTGCGTATTCGTGGAACTCACGGATGTGGTTGCGGTTTGGGTCGAAGTCAGAGAAGACGTAGGAGTCATCGTCGAGGTCTGTGATTGTGTCGATGTCACGGACGATGTTCGTGTTTGGGAGGTTGTGGCAGATGTGGTTGGCGTATTCGTGGAAGTCACAGACGTGGTTGGCGTTTGGGTCGAGGTAAGAGTCAACGTCGAGGTCTGTGTTTGCGTTGATGTTACAGACGACGTTCGGGTTTGTGACGATGTTATAGACGTGGTCTGAGTATTTGTGGACGTCACTGACGAGGTCTGCGTTTGGGTCAATGTCTGCGAAGAGGTTGGGGTCATCGTTGAGGTAGGTGTTTGCGTTGAAGTCACAGATGACGTTCGGGTCTGTGACGATGTGCTGGAAGTGGTCCAAGTATTCGTGGAACTCACGGACGTGGTTGCGGTTTGGGACGATGTCAGAGAAGAGGTGGACGTCATCGTTGCGGTCTGCGTTTGGGTTGAGGTTAGAGGCGACGTCGGAGTTTGTGACGATGTGATAAATGTGGTCTGCGTATTCGTGGACATCACCGACGAGGTCTGCGTTTGGGACGATCTCTGTGAAGAGGTTGGGGTCATCGTCGAGGTCTGTGATAGCGTCGATGTCACGGACGATGTTCGTGTTTGGAAAGTTGTGAAAGATGTGGTTGGCGTGTTCGTTGGCGTCACGGACTTGGTTTGCGTTTGGGAAGATGTCTGCGAAGAGGTCTGTGTTTGTGTTTGCGTGGATGTAATCGATGATGATTTCAGCGTTGAGCTCGTTGTTTGCGTCAACGTGGCATTGGGAATTTGTGACGATGTCACAGACATGGTTTGTGTGCTCACTGAAGCTGAGGACAAGGTCTGCGTTGATGTAGATACCAGCCACGGAGTAGATGTCGGTGCAGAGCTCTGCGTTTGCGTCCAAGTCATGGAATAGGTGGAAATTATCGTGGAGGTTTGCGCAGGTGTCGATGTAACCGACGAAGTAGATGCCACCGCGATGCTCTGAATTGGCGTTGATGTCGCCGAATTCCTCGATGAACTCTGAGTTTCAGTCGATTTCATTGTTTGAATGACGTAATTCGTTTCGGTTGTTCCCACAATGCTGACCGCATCGATGATTGGGCTTCCACTGTCAGGCTGGTTGATGCCCCTGCAACATTAAAAATACGTTGTCACGAGGTTTGAAAAGCGCATTGGATTTTGGTGTTCACTCACATGACCCCATTTGTACTTTTCACGGAGGAGGCGTAAGGTGGCAATTTTGATCAGCGAACCGAACATTTGAAATGCCACGCAAAACTTACCTTTTAACGGCGACAAGAGGGACTGTTGTTGTAGCAGTTGCGGATGTGAAAGAAGGATTTATTGAGGAAGTTCGGGAAGATTGAGTCGCTACCGCGGTCGTAGTCTGCACCGAACTTGAACTTGTCAACGTAATGCTCCCTGCACTCGCGCCTGTGTAAGTAGAAGCCCAAGTTGAAGTCAAAGGCTCGATTGATGATATTGAATCAGATCTGCTTGCAATTGAATCAGTGGTCAATACCGTTGACGATGTCATAAAGGACGTAGGCAACATTGTGGGTACGGGCTGAATCGAAGACACAGTGAACGCCGCAGACGACAGTACTGTGGACGGATTTGCCGTGGTGGGTGTTTGAGTCATGGTGGAGTTCGCTACAGCCTCGGTGCTCAAAACTGTCAAGGAAGATGTCGCAGAGGACTGCGAGGTGGCCGTTCTTGACCATTCCACAGTTGCTGTTGTAGACGTCAAATATGGTTGAAGATTTGAAGTGCTTTGAGCGGTTGATCTGTTCATAAGCGAATTCATCATTGTGTGGTCCATGCGGTTACTTTTGCAAAGTTTCCAAACAGAAAATACTTACGTGACGCTCTGTGATGTGGTAGAAGAGAACGTCCGGGTTGAAGTGGAGGATGTCGTACCAAACTTAGCCCTAGTGGTGAGCATATCACGAAACTGCAAATTGCAAGAAGGGGGAGCAGAGCGGAGTTATCACTTACGTAGTGGTCGTCGCTTTCCTGCAAGTTGAATGTTAAATGAAGCTCTGAGCGGGAGATGGACTCCACCTCTTACCTTCTCAAGGCAACTACGGATGTGGTTGTGCTGTTCAATATTTCGGTTGGACCATTCAACGGTTAGATAAGAAGAAAGATGTTCTGTGCAGTTATTCTCCTACCGAAGAGTGGCAGTAGTCGTTGATGTCGTGAGCGTTGAGCTGGCAAGGCAAGAACACATAAGTTCACGCTTACCACCGATTATTTACCTGGGAACGACTCACGTTTGCACCAGAGAACCGAGGTCGTTAATAGTCCAGCCTATCAAATCCAATACTGAAGAGGGGTGAGAAAGAACATTGAGCATCGGTTCATTCCATAAACAACTGGGAACTCACTCGCCACTACATTAGGACCAAGAGCCCCATACATATAACCCCCATTGTCCGCGATTTTCTGATCCAATGTGGTGCCAGCCCGGGCAAACGAGATCATGAGGAAGTCCGGCGTGGTCTCGAGTTCGTCGTCAAAGTGGGACAGAGTTGTTCCGGCGGAGTACGCGCTATCCGTCCACAAAGGAACCGAGTTCCCACCCCCGTAGCTTATATCAGATAAAATACTGATATGTTGTCCGCCTGATGTTGCCATGCCGTACAACTCCCTGGACGCGCTGTAGGAGGCTCCACCGGTAGACCGAAATACATCGACAAAGTTGGAAACGGTGGTACCGCTGGCGACGTTGAACGACGTGATCGCATTGTAGTACGATGAAATGGGGGCGTATGACGAGCTTTCGCTGTATCGGAAGCGTTGGTGAGATATAAACAACACGGCTCAATACCCCGACTCACATCATCAAGGAATCGAAAATGTACTGAGGGGCCCAGGAGAAAAAGGTACCGTTGGCCCAGCTGTAATAAGGCGGCGTCAGGAAATCTTGAGTCGCCACTGATTATGGAAACGTTTGCATAAAAATAAATAGTGTTAGGAGCGCTGACATAAACAGGCAGAAGGGATCAGGAGCGAACCATTGAACCATTTGTTCCACCCCGTCAGAAAGCCCATGCCATGTAAAAACTCGTGCACCACTACGCTTTCGAAGTCCTGCTGGTCTGCATATATGGGAGGGTCTCCCTGGAACCACCATGAAAAATCTGCATTGAACATTGCGGTAATGTCGTTATCAGAGTAGGGGAGAGGAGCACTATAGGTGTTTTTCAGCAGAGCCTGAAAAAAAGCTTTAGTTGATTGTTGATAGACCGGTGCTTTCGCGACATACTTGGGGAATAAGATACGCTCCATTGTTCACTGACCACAGTGACGCCGGGCTTGCCTGACCGAGCACATTGGAGTTACACATTAAGTTACTGCAGAAGGAAGTGAAGGTCACCGTGACTGTGACTGATCGAAGGAACAGAAGTCGTATCTGTGAGTAATCGAGGAGGCTTGGCGCCAAGAACCACTTACTGGGATTGACGATTCTGATTGCGGCAGCTATGCGATTTCCAGCACCATTCAATGCCTTGTTCACCTTGTCGCACAGAGTAGGATTGAATGCTGCGACCCCACAGTTCAGCGTGATTGAGAACGCCGAGCTCGCAGCCCGGACAGGCCGTTGTTTCCGACCCTTTCCCCGCCTCGTGATGTTTCCGGTGTGTGCTATGGGATCCTCGAGGTCCGAGGGTTTGGCAAATGGGCTCGTCCCGTGCGAGTCCGGGACCCCTTCATCGCAAACGGGGTAGAAACGGGGGGGTTTCCCAGGCACATTCGATGATGGGAGGAGATTAAAGCGTGAAATTGAGCACGTGCTTCCATTATCGAGTCTCTGTCGCCTGGTGTGCGGGCTCCAGTGTATTGGTGGAGAATTTTTTGGGCGATGACCTCGAGCTGCGCCGGAGCTCACGCACGCAAGCCAGGCAAGAAGGACGCCTCCGACGAGAAGCACCCGCATCGAGTAAAAAAATCGCAGGCTCATTTTCGTGGAGGCATGGGAATTCTAACGTGGAATCGAGTTCAATGAACAGTGAGTCGCTTTGGTCCCAGAAAGGGTACGCAGTGGATTTAGCCGCTCATCATTCCTTGCAGCTCATCAGTCGCGCTGAACTCGAACTAAGCGCTACTTCAAAGCACACGCGCACTTCGGGCAGTACATCGAACTTGTAATCACAAAAGAATCATTCCAATGGCCAAGTCCAAGTCTGCTCCATCAACCAGTGCGGCATTGTCACCTCCCACCAGTGCAGCAAAGACTCCCAAATCAAGAGGAGTTCTCTTCTACTCTTTGGTCGTCCTCGCGCTCGCGCTCTTAAGCCACCAGATCATTACACGCGAATCGATGAGGGGGGACGCGATGGCTTTCTTGTCGAACTCTTGCGGGTCCGTGCCCGGGTGCTCGGACTGGCTTACGGACAAGGTACCAAAGCCAATGCGAGTGAAGCGTGCTGTTGTGCCACCATCAGGTCCACCACCGGCAAAGCCAACTACGACGGCTGCTTTCAAGAAAGTGATGAAAGGAAAGGGCGAGAGACTCGGGTTCAGTGGAACTATGTGAGCATCCCGTTTCCCGATTTGTTTTCGGTAGAAGTTCATTTACATACCTTGATTCGGTTTGCAGGAGACAATAAGTTTACCTTTGAACACGTCGAAGGAACATCGTATTTAGTACTCGAGTTCGGTTAAAAATATACCCCGGAGTAATCTTGTAACTTCATCGCGGATAGTTCAATTGCGGAGTGTATGTATCAACATGTATCAACATAAGTAAGCGGGTGAATCATCATGGAAGCTTTGCCACGAGTTTGGTCGAAAAAATCCACTATCCATATTGCACATTACATTGCAGCATACTGTACATACAGAACATATCACATTGCAAACATGTACTTATGTCCACGTGCACACATGCACATGCACATATGCATACACACACACACACAAAGACACTTCCGAACCGGCCCCTTTCCCCCGGGGGAGGGTTGATGCTTTTCCAGAATCTCCCCAATCCACACCCACGAGAACGAGCAGGAGCCTGCATCTCGGCCCCCTGTCACTCTCCATCCCTCCGCCCCAGTCGCCCGCTTTCTCCACGCTCCGGCCCCCTTTCCCAGGACAAAGATACTGCAAAGTTGTCCCGTCAAGTCGCGTCTGGCCTCATATTCCAGGAGTGAAGTGGAATTTCGGGTTCGGGTATTTGCAGAGAAAGGGAAAAAAATGGAAGCTGGTGTCTGCTTTGCGTCAACCTGCCGTATGTGTGTATGTGTGTGTGTATGGTATTGTGTACAAGACAAACCCAGTATGTAACTCAGTGAAGATGTATGTTGGGCCAATGTGATGTTTTCAACCAAATTTCTTGCATAGGAAGCAAGACAATAATGAACGGCGACGAGAACCAGGGCCTATTGCAATCGATGAATCCACCAAACCCCCCATCTTTGCCGCCAGATGTCCATTCTCTCTCTGATTCGATATCGGGACCGTCCTCTCCACCAAAACGCCAGGCAACGCGGACACTGACTCCCGCATCGCAAGGCACCTCTCCGATACGACTACCTGCACGCGCGGTCGCTTCTCTCGCAAATTTCCGAGACCAACTGGCCGCGAAGGAGAAGGAGCTTTCGGACTTGTATACCGCTCACGTCGCAGCACTGGACGATGCATTGACGGCCAAGGAAGCCGAGGTTTGTTTTCAGCTAAACCCGTAAACCCAAGCTTGTGTTTTCTCTGGATCAATCGTCCGCGTCTCCTGTCTCCTGATCACAGAGGGCCGATTTGGAGTACAAGCTAGACGAGCTCCGTTCTGATTTCTTCTACAACCTGTCCCTCATCGACGGGAGAGACAAGGAAATAGAAGCGCTGGAGCGACAAGTCGAAGAGCTCACAAAGGACGTCCATGAACGGTGAGCTTTGGATGGAACACGCCCACAGCAACAGGTGTAACATGTGAACGTAAAGGACCTTTCTTTCCGCCTGCTGAGACAGAGAAGCGCGCCTTTCTGACATCAAAGTTACACTGGCTGAGCGGTCGGACCAAATATCGAACTTGAACATGGTGGTTCTGTCGCTTGAAAGCTCCGTTGCAGACCAATCACGGAAGGCGAAGAGAGAACTCGAGGTAAGCGCTTCTCGCCTATACGAACTCACGAGTTGGACGTGCAAGACTATGGGATCGTTGGATGGTCTCAGTGCCCACTCTGACGTTGTTCAAAACAATTTATAAGATGCTACAAACGACCCACACCGAAGCAATCCGGGCTCTCAAAGAAGAGCACGATCGCGAAAATTTCGCGCACCAGGCACGTCACCGGGAACTGCAGCGAGCCATGGACGATGAAAAGTGAGTCTCGAAATCACTTCACCACATTGACAGATCCCTCTCTAAGCGTTCCTATGCCCCTCTACTCGCCATTCGAAATCGTTTTGTCTCGAAAGATCCGCACACACTGCAACTGTCGCGTCCCTCACTGCAGCCCACCAACACGCTCAACACGAGCTGCAGCGTGCCCATGACGAAGCGCTTTCCCGGGTCAAGCTGGACGTCGACGAAGCTTGTAGCGATCGTGACAGATTGGAGAAGGAGCGGGACGGGTGGAAGGTCAAGTGGGAGGAAGGGGAAGGGGTGCGAAGGTGTGTGAGCATGAACTCGAAGCGCTTTCGCAATGAGGTCACGCGTTTTTCTTTTGTTTGGCGGAGCAGAACGTTGGAAAAGCTTGTCAAGGATCTACGATGGGACTTGGAAGATGAGCATCGGACACACGGCATGGAGAAGCGGGAGCTCTCTGCGAACCTGGAATCGGTAAGCTTTCCCAGACCGTACTGTCGTGCCCACCGTTTGACGATAAGCTTTGCTCAAAGGCTCAACAAGACGTCAAGGAAGCACGAGAAGCACTGGAAGCGACGCGGGCGACGTTTCAGCGGGAGACGGAGGATTCCGCCAAGGTGCGTTACCCCGAAAGTGTTTTGATGGGTGGCGGTTTATCCCCCTTCGTTATAGTCCACGTCGCACACGGTAAGCGCCCTCCGCGCGCAGGTTGGGGATCTGTCAGCGCGTCTGCAGGAAACACAGGCCGCGCTAGTAGAGGAGCGTGGGGAGTTTGCCGTCAAGATTCGCGCGGCCGAGAGTAAAGCCCGTGCTGTGGAGGAGGAACGCAAGAGTGATCAGGAGAGCGGCAGGGTTGATCGAGACGCATGGGAGCGGCGGGAGGCTGAGCTGGGCGAACAGGTGCGCTGGTTCTGTTCCGTTTTGCCGATTAGGTGATTAGGTTCTGAACCACACTGGTGTCCCCCAGTTGCGCTTGATGTCTAGCGCCCTGGCAGACGCGCGAACACGGCACGACGCCGTGATGCGTGAGTGCGAGGAGCTTCGCCAGATGCTACGGGAGGCGCGAGAGGATGCCGTGAAGCGGGGCAAACTTGAAGACGAGGCGCGGCGACGGGCCGAGGAAGGTACGTTATAACCTCTGACTCGACAAATGCTATGTGAAATGACACCATGTGCCACGAATGAATTGTGAAGTCAACATGGAGTGGGAGCGCAAGTACGACCTCCTGGTGCGCCGAAAAGTACGCGATCGGGACGCCTATGCGCGCGAAGTGACGGCCCAAAGAGATAGAGCAGAGGCTCGTGCCCGGGTCGCAGAATCTAGATTGAAGGCCCTTCTTCTGGGGGACAAGGTTAGCCCGTCACCATGAATGAAAAGTTGTCCTTACTAACAGAGGGTGTTCCCTTTATGCAGCTGGTACCGAGTGGGCGTGCTGTTCCCGATAGTGGCGAGGATAGCACAATTGACGGCGTGGCGGAGGTCTCACAGGAGGGAAGGCTGCAGTCGACATCTCCTGCAGCCGAACTGCACGCGCCGATCCCTGCACCCCACCCGAATGCAGATGATAAGTCCAGAAAGAAGCGCGAAAAGGAAGCCGTGCTGACAGCGGCGAACGGCAATCGTTCCTCGCGCACCCAGTCCCGCGCTGGGTCCGTCGCGGGCGAGGGCGAGCTGCCGGATCACCAAGCGGCCGAGTCTGGACGTGCTAGCAAAGTGGAGTCTGTAGTGTCTCCATCGGTCGCTATGTCGAGCAGCGAGAGTCGCAGGCCACAGCGGGAGGCGACTCCATCGACGGCGTTGGGGCTGTTCGAAGGTGAGGGTCCCGAGGGGATACTGAGGGAGTTGCAAGAGCGCGAGAGAGAGGTGATGGGCGAGGTGGAAGGTGGATTGGGTGTGGGCGTGGACTCGCGAGGGCTCGATGTGGATGGGTTGGTGCGTGCTGTGAGTATTGAGTGTGCGCGGTTGACGAGCTGAGCTATTTAGTAAAGTTGTGATGGCTTTATGGTGGTGCGTTAGAACGAGTCCCTGGCGGCTATGGTGAGCGCATTGAGGAACGAAGTTGAGGAGTTGACGATGCGAGATGCTGGGCCCGTACGGGAGGGAGACCTGGTGAGTTTACAATGGCGGTGAATCTATTGTGATGATGAAATGCCTGATGGCTTTATATCTCATGTGGCCCTATTCGGTGATTTTGTCGATGAAGCGGGCGGCCAACCATGGGCTCGAAGCGCAACTGCACCTCACACGAGAGCAGTTGGGACAGTTTCGCCAATTGGCTGCACATCTACGACAGCGTGTTGCAGTGCTGCAACAAGAGGTGCGGGAAAGGGGTGAGATGGAGGGTGATGCTGGGGCGGTTTTGGCCCGAGAAGCGGAATGGGACCAGGAGCGGGGTCGTCTGGTGGCTGAGAACACCCGACTGAGGGAGGCGCTACGGAGCGCTGTTGCTGATCTACGCCGTGTGATCAACGAGCGGGAGAAGCTTGTGGATGCTTGCAATGCTCTGAGGGCCGAGATCAGGGGCTGGGAGGAGAGTGGTGGCAGCGGTGAGCTGCTGTACGAGGAGGGGTTTCAAGCACGCACGAAGGCGGAGCATGTGCACGTTGATAATGGCACGACCTTACACGTGAGCGGAAAGGGAGCTTCCCAGTCTCGAACGATGTACAGAACACCGCCGAGGACCAGTGGCGGGTCTCGAATTGGTTCGGTGGTGGAGGAAAAGGGTGAGCGAGAGAAGGCGCGCAAGGTGCAGGAGCGGAAGAAGGGACTGAGGAATTGGAACGAGATGGACGATGTCTGATGACCTTTACTGAGGCCAATCCCCAAGAACTGGGGTGTTTTGTGATTTGTTGATACCTCTCTAAATGAACTTATGCATGATGCGATGTACTGCATGAACGATCCAAACCCTTCACCATAGCCCACTATACGAGTTCAATTCGATTTGAAACATGTTAGTACTTGTTCCCGGTTGACAATTATTGGTCGATTCCACTCGTTGCCGGGCATCAAAATAAGAAGGAAGAAATACATACCTCAGGCTACAACGCTTTGCAGGCCCTTATAAGATTCACCTTACGGTCTAAATAAATAAACTGAACTATCTCCCTTTCTGTTGAGTATCCAGAAAAAATGCCGCGACATCTGGCCGGTTGTGATTCCGGGCAGTCCGGATCGGTCCGTCAAACCATTTTGGTGCCATGGTTGCTCCCCTCTTCAGCAGTTCCACCATAACATCCAAATTTCCATACTCTGCTGCGGCTCGAAGCGCTGCACTGCCAGGAGGACCTGTGATGCTTGCCCCACCCTCAGCAAGAACAATGACCATCTCTTTGCGATCATGTTCAGCGGCAAGCTTTAACATCGAGTCCCGCTCCAACGATGGTACAGACCCTTGCGCGAGCAGATTACGCACACAGCCCAACTTGTTTGCCTCACAGGCAACTCGAAGAGCAGCGCCGTGATGCTGGTCTCCCGCAACGCTGACAAAATATTCAAAGAGCGACCATCTGTCAGATTTGGCACAAACTGCAATGCAATCTGTTACAAGCTCCTGGGACAACTTCCCCGCTGCTTTAAATCGCAGCACCATATCCTCGGCAATGGCGTCATCGAGAATCCTGCAGGCCCCTACGAGTGCCTTCCCTCCTTCAGTGGTACAGTCAACGCCTGCAGCTAGGAGGATGGAAACCAAATCACTCTGCCCATCAAAGCTCCACTCCATTGAGCAACATTCAACAAAGGCCTCGCTAACTCCAGCCACATGTACATCCGCACCTGCGTTGAGAAGGACTTTGACGGTAGCAGGTACGTTTCCAGATATCTTTCCAATATTCCGACCAACGGGTGTGTTTACAGCTGCAATGAGAGCTGATGAGAGCTGTGTAGTTGATCCAGCGATTCCACGGGAAAGGAGGTGCGTGACAACCTCTGGCTGAGCGGCACGAGCAGCTGTCTCGAGCAAACCCTCTTTGCTGGTCTCGTTGAGGGGTTCATTGGAATCGAGAAGCACCTGCAAAATGTTAAGATATCCTTTCGTGCACGCGGCATGAACGGCTTTTCCATCGTTGTTGTTCACGGAAACTCCCTGTTCCAGAACGTAACGAACGAAATGCAGGTTGTTTTCCTCTACTGCTCGTTGAAGTACTTTACTGTCCTGGTGTTTGGGGTCCACTCCTCGACGAACCAATTCTTTTGTTGCGTCGACTGAGGTTGCAAAGTCGAGTAGGGTATTGGTTATGGGAAATCCGTTATCAAGAAAACAGTTCACAACATGTAAAGAATCAGTGCGAAGGGCGGTGTACAAGTAGGTTGCCAAGTCGTCGAGGCGGTCACAAGAAGACACCAAGACTTTGATGCATTCTATCTGGTCCCAATCAATGGCTTCGCTGATAGCCCACTCCTTCGCATCATCAGTCTCCAGAACACCTCGGTCGAGAAGAAAGGACAGAATGTCCGCGTGACCACCTTCAATGGCGGTGCTCACAGGATCGTTTTCAGTGTTCTCGTCGAGTTGGGCACCCTTATCCCACAGATATCGAACCACTTCAAGATTTCCGCCCTTGCACGCGCCGTCCATTACAGTTGCCGAGCAATCTGGTGTGAAGCTGCCACCATTCTCTACTAAAAGCTTCACGAGGGGGAGCGATCCGGACGAGGCAGCAGCCGTAATCACACTTTCGCAATCATTCTGGAGAAAATCAGTCCCAACTTCATCAATCAGCAGTTGTATTGTACTCAAGGAACCGTCTCCTCGGCTGCAAAGCGACTCAATAAATGGTAAGGACGGTTGTGTTCCCTTACGAAGTCCGAGAATAGCGCGCACAACGGACAGTGACGGTGATTCTCTCAAGCACTCCTTGATCAAAGCACTGTCGAACATGGAATCCTGCAGAGCGCGGTGGGCGATGGCTGTCGGCTCGTTCAAGAGAGCCACAAGCGACCTGTTCAGAGCGGTGGTAGGGAGTCCCAGCCTGTGGTCTCGCCAGAAATGAGAGGTAAGAATGACGATCTCCGAAGGCAACAGCAAGAGGGGGAATGATTTCGATGGCATTGCGTGGATTAGAGTCTGCGGGAGTCACGTGGTTTGGGGATGTAAGTCGCCGCGAAGATTGCTGAGTGATTGCTAATACAGGCATGGAGCAACGTACTGTGATGAAAGGGAGAAGTGCGAGGGGAATGGAAAGATCGAAATGTTTGCCTGGTGACCGGCCGCAGCAAATTCACAGGCAGACAGGAAACCTGGAATTAAATTCGGGCATACCAAGCAGGTGAAATGTGAAGGGAAGACAATTTGAGCGTCCTTTCACTTCAATGGTCTCCTTCGTCATTCTCCTTCTGTTCTAGATGCTGTGGAAGTGATGACAAGTGTTTGCCCTGTTTTATTTTCTTTGCTCAACTACCAAGTGAAAAGCTGACGAACGTATGTGAATACGATTGGTGCGGCTTTGTTCTTAGGTAATGTTTTCGAAAATGACTTCCGTGGAACCACGAAGTGGACAGCCATTCGCCTTTTAAACATGCACCAAATGCACCATTTATGCGTCACGTTGATGTTTGCGATCTCCTGTATTGCGGGAAGAACAAGAACCTGCGAAACGGAATCTCAAAACCGTGGAGCGTGCCTCCAACTGACCGCGCCAATCCCACGTCACACCTCTACCCAATGCCATCGGCGTCCATCCTTGAGCGCATCTTCGCCGACGAGCGCGTGACCTTTGATCGCTCCGTCCAGGGCTTCTACATTACTGGTGTTGGGGTCCACATCGCGCTGCAATTCCTGCAGGCGCCATTTGGTGGGTCCTGTTTGCTCCCTTGGCCCAGATTCCTCCACGCGGGACATTTTCAAGCTCAGACTTCTGCAATCGTCGCGTTCTGCAGGCAGGTTTGTCCACTCCGCCAAGTCCTCCCTATGGGGCCCCCAATTAAACGGCAAGGTCGCCTGGGCCATCCAAGAGTCCGTGCCGCTATTCGTGTTTCCCTTGTTTGCGAGGATGCCTGCGACAGTGCTTGATGCGGCAGGAAAATCGGTGGGTGTGGTGGCGTGTGGAGTGTGCTTCGCGACTAAGCCGAAATGGTCACGTCGGGAGGTGCAGCCGAGCGCAGCAATCTTGACGTCGCGGAAGATTTGTGCTCATTTTCATCTCCCGTGCTCGGACCGTGCGACAAAGCCAGTTTAATCCCCATCCGAATGATTCCTGCGATCCACCCTTAGCGCACTATCACCCCCCTCACGAACCCCGTCACGCTCTTCCTTGCGCTCATGTACTGGGGCCACTACGTGCACCGCGGAATCATCTATCCGCTCAACTCTCCCGGTTCTAGTCCGAGCAACCTCTTCGTCCTCGGCACAGCAGCTTTTCATAACGTTATCATGGGTGAGTGCCCCATCGTCGCTCCCTAGTCATCCGGAGGATCGCTCAACTCTCTGGCTACTTTACTCTGCGCAACTGGTCCCGATCCAGCATACATCCAAGCACGTGGCCTCTTCATCTTCTCCGGCGCCATCTACTCCAACCCGCAAGCATTTTTCGATCCCAGAACCAACCCCCTCTTCTACCTCGGCGTGTTTCTTTACATCTTCGGCATGGCCGGCAACATCACCTCGGACTACCAACTCTTCTCGCTCCGTCGCAACCCACCCCCGGGCGAAACCATCACCACCGCCTCGGGATCCAAATACGCTATCCCCACGCGCGGGCTGCACAAGTACCTCGCCGCCCCGGGGTACATCACGGAGACCTTGCAGTGGACCGGATACGCCCTAGCGACGGGAGGAAAGGCCTGGGCACTGTCGTTCCCGTTCTTCACGACGATGAATCTGGTGCCGAGGGCGGTGGCGACGGACAAGTGGTACAGGGAGACGTTTGGCGCGCGGTATGAGAGGATGGGCAAATGGAAGGTCATTCCCTTCGTGTATTAGGCCACAAGACTGGGGAATTCAATCATGGCGCATTCAAGGTTGAGACAACCGCACGACCCCCAAACTCTCCGTGTTTTCCGCCATTCGAATGCGTGTATTAGAGGATAGTAAGGGAGACAGGGATCCCCCTTCGGACTTCATTCATGTACTTAAAAGGTCTCTTTACTTTTACTAAACAATACATTGCCGAAAACTTGTGGGGGCTCGTACGATGGAACATAATGTGATTCCTCCAAAGGCAGCACACTTGTTGAACGAAAGAATCCCCTCTAATTACTTGACACAATTCGTACATTGAAGTATGCTGCATGTAATGGGAATACAAAAGTTTCTCCATTCTACACACCCTCGTTACGCTTCCAGACTCGTCAGCGCCGGTAACAGGTCCACATAAAAGTCGATGCCCTCCAAAAACAGCTGCCATGGTCAGCGGACGGTTAGTTTCACCACCACTGGGTGTCGCACAAACAGTGGCTCTGGTCTTACCTTGTCGTTGACGTACTCGTCGTGGTCGTGTAGAAGCACTGGTGTGTTCTGGTGTGCAAGAAGGGTTCGGTCGGACAAAATTACCAGTCAGAAACGAGGCGCGATCCATGAACCATTAAAGATCTCACCTTTAAGTAGGAGATGCCCAGCGCGGGAATACCGATTCCGCGCAGGTACCTTTTTGGAAGCAGTCCAGAGATTGGCACACGTCCCAGCGAAACCTGCTGCAACAACACCCACCGTGCATCACTGCCAGCCGGGAATATCTCCGGCTTGAGAACGAGCCCTCTACAATCCGAATAAAAACGCTTATTAGCTTTAACACGCTACCGCGGAGCCGCTGCAAACCCACACCCAACACACCTCTTCTTCGCAACCTCATCAAGGCGCGACCAGTACGGTCCGTACTGCGGGCCCTCCAGTTCCGGAAGAGGCGATGGTGTGGGCTTGCCGTAGAAGGTGAGATGGACGCCGGACTCTTCGCGCGCAAACGACTCCAGCTTGGATCTGAAGGCGTAGTAGTCGGTTCGTGGGGTGACGCGGATGTCGAACAAGGCTTCGGCCTAGGAGATGGCAGACGAGACGGGGGGCAAAAGTTATGAGGGTGCGATTATGGAAGCGACCAGGGGTACACTCACGTCGCCGGGAACGATGTTGGGCGCCTTGCCGCTCTTCAGACTGACCAGGTTCAGCGTGGTCACATCGCCGAGCGCGTACGGGGACCCATCGTCGCGAGTGGATGTCTGTACAAACATTATTTCAGCGAAAAGCACGTAGGTGGGAAACGTGCTCCCTCGGTGCAGGCTCAGGCTCACCTTGAGTTTCGTTTCCTCCTCGCGGCGCAGCCCGTTGAACTTGTCGACGAGGCGGAGTAGTTTGTCGGGGCCGGACTCGGCGATGAACTGCGACCCGTGGCCCGTTTTACCGTGAGCGGAGATGAGGGTGTGGCTGCACAAGTCACGACGGGGTTCGTATGTGTGTGTGGCAGGCCGGCAGGTTACGTCAGCCGATCAAACGACGGGAACAAAGCCGGGTCAAAACGCACCATCCCGTCCTCTCAGCGTAAAACACTGTGATCTCGTTGCCCAGGTTGGAGATGCCCTCGTCGAGACTGAACCCGATGTTGAGCTCCTTGAAGAAGTCGGTCTTGAGGAACAGCATCATGCCCTCGATGCCCCCGATTTCCTCGTCGGGGGTGAAGCAGACGTGGATGGTGTGCTCGGGAACCCACCCGCGGGCTTTGAGCACGCGGATGGCCTCGAGGTACCTTGTTCACGGTGGAGGTTTGCGGTGGTGATAGTAGGCGCAGTTTTGCAATGGTGTTAGTGTCGAGTAAACGAGCACTCAAAGGGGAGGAGGAGACGATGACTCACTGTACACCGACAATCTTCATGTCCTGTGCCCCGCGCGCGACAATGTCGCCGTTGGGTCTTCGCTCAGCCGCAAACGGCGGAGACGTCCAGTGCTCCTCGTCCACGGGGACGACGTCGATGTGAGAGTTTAGGAACAGCGTTGGAGCCGAGGGGTTGCGGCCCACGAGGGTCAGCACGGAGAAGGTTTTGCCCGGGACACACTGCGAGTGTGACCGGACGCAATCCCGGTCACGGTGACGAAACAGGAGAGCACAACATTCAAACGTTGCCGCTCACGTCGTGGGTACGGAATTCCAGTCCGATTTCTTGCGCTTGTCCTCGGAACCATTCTGTAGCGGCCGCGTAATCCGGCTTCGGTTGGGCGGTGTTGATGCGCAGGTATGTCTGGAAGCGAGCCACTGAGGGGGGAACATCTTCGTCGGCATGCGGAGCTGCAGACGCCTTCCCGTTGCAATTGGCGGTGCCATTTCCCTTGATGTGAGCAGCGGGAGACGAAGTCGGTGCAGTTGGGGGATCGGGCTTGGGGAACTGTGGGGTGACGACCGAGGGAATTGCACGTCAAGGGGGGAAAACGAGCAAGCTTCGACCGATTCCACGATCGCATGCCACCACGGACCATCTTCTCGAACGGTGGCCGGTGTGGAACTGTGTTGGAAACGTCTGTGGAGTCTTCCTTGGCTTCAACCATCGCGAATGGATCGCCGCTCTACAAAACCGAAGGGTTGAGTGGTAATGCGCGGATGCGATTCGTATTATTTGTAGAACCCACCGGAGTAGAAGGGCGAAAGCTTCCGTGCGATGATGCCAGAAACGGCTGTTTGTAATGCCGCTTCACATCCACCCCACCCCACACTCATTAGGACACTTGATTATGGCATCTACATCATTACATCACACTGAAGCTGAATCTGGCTTGTTCCATAGTCCGATCTCTGCCTCTTGTAAAAGTCTCCCCACTTTCGTCCATTACGGCCGCTCGTGCCAATCTGCCATCTCTCCTGCTCCCCCCACTCTCTGACACGACGGCCAGGGGTAACTAGATGGCTCGTGCAATGTGACGGGCAAAAAATGCATCCGGAATCGATCAGCAATACATTCGGCTTTGAAGAACAAAAAATGTTACGAACCTTGACAGTGGAAGTTTCGTGCTGCAAGTCCCTCAAGCTCCGCCATGCATCCGCGATATAGGCCTTGGGTTCGAAACAGCGTTAAAAACAGCCGAACGATACTGAAGCACGATCATACTCAAATGCACTGGCCACATCTCCAACGGCTTAAGGATGCGATCGTCAGGTTCGCAACAACGCCACCTACGTGAGACAAAACAACATTATATGAGACAAAACAACAAAGCGCATTGTAATAACACGTCGAGGAACCAGATCCAATACCACCGTAACGCTCACCTTTGGAAGACCGGTCACTCTCAGTTCCTGACGATACCCCCTCACTGCGAGCCCTCTCAGTTCCCCTCATCCTCGTCATCCGCGAAGAAAATGCCCATGAAGTCCTCCCCGTTGTCAGTCGCAGGGGTTCCTTCAGCCTCTGCCTGCGGCCCATCAAACCAGCCGTGCTAGTCCTCGGCCTCGGCACTCGAAGCCAGGCAGCCGTCATCCGACTGCTCGCCGCCATTGTTCCTCGAGAAGAAGGTGAGCATTTTATCCTCCGTAACAAGGTCGGAGCTTCCCATGCCAGCTGTGTGCTCCCTTGTGTGCTCTCAAATAACTTATGTGGGTCGAGCATCAGCCGTAAACTGGGCCAGCCTTTCATTGCAAAGGGGTGAGACGCTTAGGTAGCATAATTATATTTGCTCCTTCGAGATCCAAACTCACTCTTGGGGCTGTGTCGGCGGCCAGCTATGGCCGGCCTATGGCCAGTCGCACTTCCACAACACAACAGGGTTCCAACCCACGAACTCCAGGAGAAACAATCAGAGGGATCGCAATGGAACACACGCTGACCTCTCGTTCGCTCCTCCTGTTGCTCTTCGTCGCGTGTTCTTTGAACCTGGTCGGCGTTTCTCGTTCCCAAAACAACACATGCCCCGATGACAGCGTGCCGTGCGGGAAAGAATGCATCCCGGCGAATTCGTCCAGCGTATGCGTGAGTGAAAGTACCCATTCGCGAGGAGTCCAGCTCGCTCATTGTTTGCAATTTTGAAAAGTGCAATGCGACCCTCGACCTGGTATGCCCCACGAATATCTCTTTCGGCGCGAGCCCAGACTGCTGCGGTGACAAGTGCTGTTGGAATAACCCGTGAGAGCGTGCTTTCTGTGATAAAACAACGACGCCGTGGTCGTGCAAGATTGGTAGGTGTTGACAACGTTTCGGAATTCTCGGTGTATGCTGCAGCTTTCAATCACGTATTACAAGAACTGCTTCACTCTGTCACCCAGACTCTCTTCCATGTGCCAATCCCAACAAAAGAAGGTGCGCAGCTTGGTGCATCGGTTCGCCAAATTTGCAATGCGTGGGTAAGCTTCATATCTTGGTTATGTAATCAAATGTTTCGAGTGGTCTGTTTTTGTTATTGTTGTTTCTATGCAGTGTCACCAGCAGAACAAATTGAACGAGCCATACTTTGTTGACGTGGGCTTCCTTTGTCCTGTCGGGACAACCTGTTGCGACTCAGACTATCCTTATCAAAGTAACGCTTATCAGCGCTGCACCTCGAACCAGTACTGCGGGCGCGACGACAGTAACATGCTGAGGTGTTTGGACATTCCCACAACGACGACCACGGTGACCACATCAACCACGACAACGACTCGGCCGCCGCCTCCGCCTCCTCCTTCCCCCAAACCCCCACCGCCACCACCACCGCACGCAGCCCCTCCGCCACTACATATTCATACGAAAGTATGAGGGCCTTCCATGTTACAAATGATTTGAGTTTGTGCTGGAGTTGCGCAAATGACCGTTTTAAATTCAATAGCTTAGTGAATCAATAGAGGAATATGCTCATTGGTTGCGAGAAAAGTACTTGATCAATCGTCAGATTCGGACACGGTGCTGACAGCTGTGACGCCATAAATATTACGCCGCAAAAATTGTTGGCGTGTGCCCTATCGACGGTGGATGGCGAGAAGAGCACGGAGATAATGAGCGTAGTTCAAGGACTTTTGCGAGATTTCGCATTACAGAAATGCTTTTGTTGTATTTTCATGTGGACTTCCACCATCACCACCATCCCACAGCTTGCCCAATCCTCCACGCCTTTGCTCCCGCAATTCCACACAAGCACACGTACGCCACAACGTGCCCCTTTGCGACGGTAAGCGCGAACTCCACCGCTCGAGAGGGCACAGGGATCGTGTATGCCGCGTCTTGAAACTCGGCGACAGCGACAAAAGCGGGAAGGATCGAGGAGTACGCGACGACGTAGGCGGCGACAGAAGCTGGGCAGGCGACGCGGGTGGGGAGGTGTTAGGGTATGGATTGGGACAGTACGCGGGAATATGACGACTCACCAGCGACAACGGCGTCGTTGGCGTCCAGTCCCGCGACTACCACAGACGTGTTTTGTTTGCCGGACTGGGCAGCATCGGATTTCCTGTTCGCCGTGGAGCGACGGTACACCCCCCACGCGGACGACACGATGGTCGTCGAGAGCCCCGCGAGGATAAACCCTTGAAACCACGCCTTTGGCTCGGCGCGGTTGTTGTGGTGCCAGAACGATGCAGCGTCGAGTTCTACTGCGCGCGGTGAGATGTTGAACGCTCCTGGGAGGTATCGAGAGAAGAGGAGGGGGTAGTCGAACATGGCCTCAGCTGATGAAAAGAGGGCATTCAATGTCGTGTAGTAAGTAAACAGTTGGTGAGATGAAAGGGTGAAGTGGCGTGCGAGAGTAAGAGAGCAACACGCACTTTGTGTAATTCCGAGCATCACGACGGATGAAACGAGGGAAACGAGGTCGGAAGGATGGATTCGCACCAGGGTGCTTGGAATGCCTGCTGCCGCCATCGGTGCAAGTTGAAAGTGTGGGGAAAGTTGGAAACTGTTTGGGCGGCTGAACCGGACTTATTTGGGCCGAATCTGAAGTGAGGGATTCATCCATCAGTGGCCTTGAGACAAACCTGTATGCCGAATAAACTAGAAACTCGTTTCACGATTTATTTCGTGGCGTATGCAGTTCCGGTACATAGACTTTCGATATGATGCACAGGTGGATTAGTGAGAGATGAAGTGCTGGACCCACAAGTCCACCCCTTCCCTTCAGATGCACGAGGTCACCAAATCCAAGATTGCGTTGTATTTAGTTCGTTGAATGGAAGCTAGGCCCAAAAAGTCCCCAATCGCAGAAAAGCTTGTGAAATTTGAGTGTCATTTCCCCTTTGCGACTCCCCACCATCACCACCACCCCACAGCACGGCCAATCCTCCACGCCTTTGCACCTGCGATTCCACATAAGCTCACGTACGCCACAAGGTGGGCCTTCGCGATTGTAAGCGCCAGCTCGACTGCTCGAGAAGGAACGGGCCTGTGAACGGCACCGACGCGTCTTGAAATGCGCCGAGGGCGAGAAAGGCGGGGAGGATCATGGAGTAGGCGACGACGTAGCCGGCGACAGAAGCTGGCCGGACGAGGGGGCGAGGCGGGGCGGGGCGGGCAGGGAAATCTAAGTTATGGGGTGTGACAGTGGGCAGGAATGAGACGGCTCACCAGCGACGATGGCATCGTTAGCGTCGAGTCCCGCAACTACCACAGACGTGTCTTGCTTGTCGGACTGTGCGGCAGCGGCAACGGACTTTCTTTTCGCCACGGCGCGACGGCAAGCGCCCCACGCGGAGGACGCGATGATCGTCGAGATACCAGAGAGAATGAACCCTTGAAACCACGCCTTTGGCTCGGCGTGGTTGTTGTGGTGCCGGAACTACGCGGCGTCGAGCTCCGCGGCGCGGCGTGAGATGCTGAACACTCCTGAGAGGTATCGAGAGAAGAGGAGGGGGTAGTCGAACATGGCCTCGGCTGATGAAAAGAGGGGGATTTAAAGTGGTGGAGATAAGAAGTATGTGAGATGAAGTGCGAGGTGAGGTGTGAGATAAGAGAGAACACCCACCTTGTGTGATTCCAAGCATCACGACGGATGAAACGAAGGAAACGAGGTCGGAAGGGTGGATTGGTACCAGGGTGCTAAGTTTGCTTGCTGCAAACATCGTGGAAAGCGTATAATTGAAAACTAACTTGAGCGGCTGGACGTGTGATACAATGTGACATAGATATTCGCAAGGATGAACAAAATAATGACAGTTGTTTACGTGGTGAAAAGCGTAAAAATTTGTTGTTCCACCTTCGGCTGATACTGGTTACCCACGCAACTCATTGTCGCTCCAGGTAGTCGTCCATTTCACAACAAGGAAAAGTTCTCGCATCGGGAGACCAAATTATTGTGAATCTTGAGCAAGAGTTGCCCAAGAAAGTAGGTGACTCGGTGTCTTTGTCATTGTGAAATTACGAATGTCCGCTTACGAATCCTATTGGATGGCACGGCAACTTTCCATGTACCTACTTTAGATATTCTCATAATCCTCTAGTCTCCCGTTACCTGTGACGCGACGCTGCCGGCTGCGCTCTCGTCTGAAGAAGCAATCGAATCGTCGGACAAATCTGGAACATCCGTCCACCGGACGTGACACCTCAGCGTTCTTCTTCTCTTTGGCCTACACCAACACCCTCCACAACCACATCCCCCCCACCGACCGGGCAAATCCTCTCTATCCTTTCGAATCACTCAATCTCGCCTCCCCCGTCTCGTCTCTGACCCTCTGCCAAACCCTCCCCAACTTTACGTAATGGCATCCGTCGACGTTGAATCTCCCGAGTCGGCAATCCCCCTCGACCTGCGACAGCTGTCCTTCTTCGACAAGCGATCGCAGGTCATGTACGCCCAGCGGACGTCCAAGCTGCTCTCGCAGGACACCCGCGAGGACCTGCGAGCGAAGGCGAACGCAGTAAGCGGACCCAAGTTCGCGCAGGGACCCGAGTTGGGGCAGACCTATGTCAGGCCCGACGGCACAAAGGTCATGCGGGCGATCTTCCAAGAGGTCAGTTGTGTGTTCGGAAGGCGTGAGACGAGTCCGGAAACCTTCGGAACCAAAACGAGAATGAACACGCGGACGCTCTCGGCACGGATTGGAAAAGCGAAATTAAGGAATGGGAATTGTTTTCCACGCTGGAATTCCGGACGTGCGAGGAATGCTTGGATTTCGGAATATGTAGTCCATTTTCTCGATACACTTTCCCCACTTTCCCCACCACCTTCTCCACTCGAGGGCGAAGGAAGGGATCTTGCGTATCATTTTTTGTCCTTTGCGTACACTCGTCCCGTATCATAACTCACCTTCCCAATCTTCTCTCCACACACTTCTCACAGTGGTCTCTCGGCAAAACGCTCGGACAAGGCGCCTTCGCCTCCGTCGGTGAAGCCACCACCAGCATAGCGAGCTGCGGGCGGGACGTGCGCGCAGTGTTCAAATCGTCCAAGGTTGTGCCCTACTCGGAGTGGGACGCCAACGACGAGAACAGGCATCAGTTCCTCTACGTGATCCGCGAGCTGACTACGTTGGTGCACCTGTCGAGGAGCCACCCGACGTTCCCTGGACTTGAGGCCGCGTGCCATGTCAAGTATGGTCACCCATCGATCGTCAAGATCTACGACGGTGTCTTTGACACCGAGAACCGCATGTTCCACACGTTCATGGAGCGGGCGAACGGGATCGAGCTCTTTGACTTCCTCCGCGAGCGGGGCGGAAAGCTCCCCGAACCCGAAGTGAAGATCATCATGAAGCAGTTGCTGAGGGCGCTCGGTACGTCGCGATGCGGGAGCTTATACTCTTTACGTTTACGCGATTCTAACTTGCCTGCTCCTGCAGACTACATGCACACCAACCGTGTGATCCATCGAGACATCAAGCTCGACAACATCATCATCGACCCAAAGTGAGCCCTGCAGTGCATTACACTAGCCCCCTCACTAGCTGACACTGCCTTTGTCATCTTGTAGGACCCTTCGCATCATGCTCATCGACTTCAACCTCGCGGGTGAGTTCGACACATATGATTCCACCCCCATTCGTTCGTCTTATAATTCGACTCATACCCTGACGCAGCCTTCTACCATCCCACGGTCCGCCTGCACGAGCCAGTCGGCTGCATCAACTACAGCTCTCCCCAGATTCTCGAGACGGCCATCTTCCCAGACCGAGGCGGATACCTCGCCGAGCGTGGATGGAGCGACTTGTGGGCGAGTGGAGTCGTGATGTACGGGATGTTGGTTGGGTTCTTCCCCTTCGTGAGTGCTTTTTTGGAGTTGTTTGTTTGCCATGAGGTGCCTTCGATTTACATTCTTCCTTTGCACCCCTCCAGCGCTCGCAAACGCCACGAAAGCTGTACAACGAAATTTTGCGACTGGAGAAGCGACCCCTCGAGTGGGTCGACTCTGAGCACGTTGGCCCCGCTGCGAGGCGGTTCGCCGAGAAGATGCTCGACCCACGCAGCGTCGGGCGGCTCACGGCGGGTGAACTGTTGGAGGATCCGTACCTGGCAGGCGTCCCCGCGTTTGAGGATACGTGGTATCCGACAGCGCACAACCCACGCGTGCTTGCGGCCACACCGGTCGAAAGTGCGTTTGCGCCACCCGCGAAGCTTCCGGTCGAACTTCGGAGGTTCTGGACGATCAACAAGGACGGTGTTTCGCCGGAAATGACGTCTGACGACCTGGACGTTCAGTTCTTTGCGATTCGGAGAGCCATGTTTGGCATGCTGGGCATTGAGCCTCCGCAGTGCGTGTTGGAGCAAGAGCGGATGGTTGCGGGTTTAGTGCAGGAAGAGGATGTGGACATGGACGACAGTATGACACTGGAGAGCAGCCGATCAAGCAAGGAATGGTCCAAGCCCGATATCGCGGTGGGGCCTGGCATGCCAGGAAGAGACGTTGTGATGAAAGAGCCGAGCGCGAGCACCGTGGTGTCTCCGAACAGGGCTGCGTCCCACGGCTCGGACAGGACTGCCGTTCGTGTAGGCGAAGAAGGCGATAGTGCGACAAACACCACGAGTGTTTCCTCGGGAACAACAGCGGTGCCTTCGCTGCCCGAAAATGTCGAGCATTTGGGGAAAGTTCACATGTGGAAACTAAGTCACAAGTCCAAGGTGAACATTGCCAAGATGGTACAAACTGGGTTCAAGAGAGTGCGAGATGCAGTCCAGGATTGGAAAAAATGCGGCGGGAAGGGCATGGTGGGCGTTTCCGGAGAACTTCAAGTCCTCGACGCTGAGTGATGGGAGGGCAAAGAATCCCACTCGTGAAAGGCATCACCTCAGGAGAGTTGCACATATTATAGATGCTCCGCGCGCAATGTCTCCGTACACATCCTCAGCGTATTCTAGCTCTCATTTTGTTGTAGATTAAACACTTTTAAATACTAATTCGGAGAAAAGTTGACTTCCTGTAAAGTCTTGATCGGTTGGAGGTGGAACGTTTATGGCAGGGGACGACAGCAGTCTGGGGCTGAATGGAAACGGTAAGCGATAGCTGGTGTAAGGATCTCTCGATCAGACAAATGAGATTATATCATGTTGTGAACAAAGCCAATGAATTAATTTGCGGACGTGTGGGAGGGGGACCTTCCACGTGCAGCCGGAAGGTTTTCAAACCGGTTAAATTTATGTTCCGGCCCGAACACAAGCATCATCGCAACTCAACTGCAACACCACGCAATGGCCGATTCGGGTGCTCAGAAGAATTTGGAGAAAATGAAGTAGTGAGTGGCACAGCGAGAAAGAAGCATCCACGGGAACGATCTGACACTGTCGTTCACCGAAGCGTGAGACTTGGCAAGACGGGACTCCAGGCGGGTTCCACGCGTGCCGTCTCATTTACTTCGTGCGATCTCATCCAGATTGCTTCAGGTGTCTCGTCTTACCCTCGGGATGATGTCGTACGGAGACAAGCGATGGGCCGAATGGGTCATCGAAGAGGAAGACGCCCTGCCCATCATTAAGTACGCCGTGAGTAGCGACAGCACGTATATTTTTGGCGCGGCTGGCTAAAGAAAATGGGGGAAAGTGGGACAGCGGAATCAATTTCTGTAGGTGGATGTACGGAGCCGTGCCCCCGTCACTTCTTGGACGGGATATCCGGTCCCGATAGGGGATACGGCCAACGTCTACTCCAACGGAATCTCCGAGATCATCACCGGCCACGCGCTCACCAAGTACAACATCCCACGCGACCGTGTTGTGATCGCCACCAAGGTGTTCTCATCCATATATCCCGAGGGTACGAATTGGAGACGGAGACGGGCTGAATGATGACTTTCTCACTCCATATTGTGCAGATATCGGATACCGTGCATTCGGTGCCGCGCGTCCTGGCGTGGTTGACATGAACCGTGGAGGATTGTCGCGGAAGGTGATTGTTCTTCTCGTTTGCGTGACCTCTGTCTTCCTAACCCCCTATCTCTACAGTGCATCATGCAAGTGCGTTTCAACATCGCCCACGTGTCCTCCTCCAGCCCTTTAGAAAATCCCAACATCCCCGATGTTAGGAAGTCGAAAGCTCGCTCAAGCGTCTAGGCACGGACTACATCGACCTTTACCAAATCCACCGGTAACTACGCCTCTTCCCTGTTCTTTACAATTCCTATTCCTTCACTGACCCTCTACCCGTAGCTACGACAACGAAACCCCCATCGAAGAAACGATGCGCGCGCTGGACGATCTTGTCCGAGTGAGCAATTTCTCTCTTGTGCGGTCGCTTGGCTTGAGTATCACTAACACAAACGTGCACATGCACCATACAGATCGGCAAAGTCCGCTACCTGGGCGCGTCCTCCATGTACGCATGGCAATTCTCCAAGGCACAGTACACTGCGAAATTGAACGGGTGGACTCCGTTTGTGTCGATGGTAAATGCTGAGATCTCAATCACGTGAGAATCGTTTGCGCCCGCGAACTGATTGATCCTTTGTGGTCCCGTTTCTTGCAGCAAAACTTTTACAATGTACGTATGGGCTAAATTGCTTTCTCCTGCTCATTACTGACTAAAATCCACCTAACAGCGTAAGTGCATTGCACAGCATCCGTTGGAATCAATCTGAACACCCGATTGTCTCTCGGTGTGGCGTGACAACCGGCACTATCTAGTGTAAGTCTTGTGTGGGCTCACGCACCTCACTCAACTCCCTTCATCTTTGATCTTTCCACAGGGTGCGTTGCAGGATTGCATTTGTGCTTCACCTTTTCAGTACTGAACCTCTATTTCCCTTTCCCCTTCGTTTTTGACAAAGCGTGAGTGACCTCGTTGATTTCAATGCGTAAACCGGGATCGTACTGAGCTCTGTCCATGCCTCGGCTCTTCAATTTTCAGTGTACCGGTGGGTAGATGCTCTTTTCGTGTGACCATCTCACCAAACTACGTACTGACCTTGTGATTCACAACAGGGAGGAGTAAGTGACTTCTGCGAATGGCCACTGTTTTGCTCAAATGCCGACTACTCTCTTGACCGCGCAGAGAGCGTGAAATGATCCCTGTGAGTGCACCAGCTTCGCAAGCTCATGACACATTTTCTAAACGTCTCGTTTTGAAGCTCCTCCAAGACCAAGGCGTCGGAATGTCGGTCCTCTCCGTGCTGTGCGTTCTCCTCTAATGTAATCCCTAACGCAATCCGCAATGCAGGATTCCTTGGTCTCCCCTCGCCCGAGGTGTCCTCACAGGGAAAAACAGGCAAAGTGTTCGGGTGACCACGGATCCGGGGATCAAGCGCTTTATCAAGGTTGGTCGCACCTTGTCCGCCTCCTGGGCGTGTGTGCAGGCACTGAAGCAGGCCTGATTTGACGTCAAAGACAACCGAGGACGTTGTCGTGGATCGATGCGTGGAGCTCAGTGAAAAGAAGAAGTTGACGCCGTCGCAGGTAGCCCTTGCTTGGATGTGAGTGACGGACTTTATTACTGTCGCAGCCGGTTTGAAGTGACAGTTGAAACACCTGATACAGGTACACGAAACCTTACGTCACTTCGCCCATTGTGGGAGTCTCGAAAACGAAGTGAGTGCCCATTATGTGCTGCGTCCGAGGATACAGTCATGCTAAAACGGCGGTGCGGTAGATACATTGACGATTTGGTTGGCGCGCTCGAAGTGAAGCTAAACGATGACGAAAGTGAGTGATTTGGGTCTTTTGTAAGGTGGAGGGATTGTAACGCCGCCTCTCGCTCCTAGTCAAATTCTTGGAGGATGCGTACACCCCTCGAAGGGTGGCTGGGCATATTTAACGTTTGTTTGACTGGTATCGTTTGGGCGACTTGACCAAAAAAAGTGGATGTATTTCCAATATATGTTCCCCAGTCGGTACTAATCCTACTTACCGAGGCCTCTGGAGACAATACATTCGATGAAATGATCCCCAATAGTTTCGCATCCACTATCATAATCGTCAAGGTTGTGTGGGTCTGGGTTGAAAATCCTGGAGTTGCATGAAGGGCAGATGACGTATTGATCCTTTAGAGCCACCAGTGGAACAACTCGAGTGAGCAGACACATAAATTCCGTCAATGTAGCTCCACGATGGCTTGCGGCCATTGCTTGGATCAATAGCTTTTGCGTCTCTTCAGTGAATGGGCTAAGCTCACAGCGAAAATCGCCACGGTGATTAAGTCGAGCACGGGCAATCATTTGATTGGCAGCTTCTTCGACTAGTTTGTCGTTCAGCTTGTTGCGCGTGGACAGCACCTGGACATGTCGGTCGACAAGCAACATATTGTCCAAAGCTTCGGTGAGAGGCCTCTCAGACAACACCGAGATGCACTCTCCTAGGAGAAGTGGCATATCGTACTTGTCGGCCAACTGAAGAAGTCTTGCGTAGTTTGACCCATTGATGGTGAAGCCTTCGGCCTTTGTGAGCCTTCTTAGCATATTGTTAAGTGCCAGTGCGTCGTCGTCAAGCTTCAACTTCGCGGCGGTGAGAGATGTTCGAGTTCGTGCCCAATGAAGGCAGAAACTCACAATTCTCAGATCTGCTCCTCCTTTGGCATCCTTCTCAACTCTTTTCCAGCTCTCTGAAGAAAATTTCCGAAAGAATCCGGAAAAGTGGCAGAGAAGTCTTTGGAAAAGACCGAACTTGACGGTTTCACTGCCAGATGCCCATGGCAGTTCGATGAGGAGATCTCCATCCTTGAGGTAGAAGTCACGAGAGTGGCTCAATTTCGTCTCCGAAGGTGCAACATCTTTACCCTAGCTATGGATCGTCATGGAAAGAACGGAGCCGTTTTAGTAAATAACCACACTTAAACCACGGACTTCTCTTGGAATGAGAGTTCTTCCTCTAGTACTCACCTTTTCTGGATTGTTTCTTTGCTTGGCGTAGCGGATGCCCAAGACATGTCGTTGAATGCTCGTGAGAACCGATGGTGACCACTTTCTTGCTCAGCCTGGCTATGGCGGAAGCGACGTCAAAGGAAACCACCGCGGGCTTCTTCCCCGGCAGCGGCGGCGGTTTGGACTCGACGGTGGGAACGGAAAGGTGGATCGATGCGTTGGGCGGAGAAGAGACATCCCGTGTTTCTAGTGTATGAACCATTTTTGCCTAATGTGGCGTGAACGCTGGTGGACACTGCGACCAGGTACGACAATGTATATTTCAGACTCTGAAAATTAAGATCCTCGTGTATTTATGCATTTTGATGAAACTTTCCGCTTTCTTTTCGTTTTCTTTTTCAATATCAATTTGAAGATGGCAAATCCCCCCTTTTCCACCACCACGTAAACAACTGCGCAGACTACACTCATCCCTTTGTCCCACGCGCTACCTCCCACCTCTACCAGCCCCTCTCGCCTGCTCACTGAAACTCCACTGCACCAACACCGGTCTGCACTGGAAAAATCGCCCACCACGGACTCCCCAGCGCTTTTCCCTGTCCCTGCACTTGCACCTGCCGCACTCCATGCCACTCCACCAACCCGTTCCGAGACCGCTCTCGACGACAGCCCCGCGACGGCACTTATATCATGCGACGAGAGCGTTGTTGTTGGCGCTTGTTGGGCTGCGAGTTGGGGGACTGAGTCCAGGCGGGATGCTGTGGGTGATAGATCATTTTGAATGAGTGTGATGGTGGGGTCTGGTGTGGCTTGGGAGAGGGGGAAGTACCCAAGGGCTTGTGTGGTGGTGTGGAAGCCCTGCCATTGCCCGTTAGTGATTCAATTAGAGGATATGAGTATGTAATAGGGTTCACTTATGCATCCCAATCCGTTTGAAAACGCAAGGCTGGCAAAGATCCCGTCCTAGCGGCGAAGGCAATATTGTCAACATCTTGGGGTTCGTAGTCCGCGATGGCGAACATCATGCGGCGCCCGCTTGTTGCTTGGGGTGGTGTGGGAACATGAGAACGACGTGTGTGGTGTTCTCGGCGAGAAGGTTTACGTGGGAGCGGAGTGAGGGTTTCTCCTGCCGCAAGGAACTGATTTCTCGTCGAAGAGATGTAGTTTCCTGCCGGAGGGTCGGGACGTTGAGGGGAAGGGCCGCGTTAAATTGCTCGAGGGTGGAGGTGCGGCTTCGTAAGGGTGGAGTTTGTCCTGCTCTTCCGTGGAGGTGCGGTTGCGGATTGTGGAGATCTCCTCGTGCAGCGCAGAGTTGCGGGCTTTTAAGGCCGCGGTATTTGTCTCCGCTTCGACAAGGTTCCTGGCGGGAAGCATCAAAGTTCGATTCGCACTAGTTTCAACGAAAATGAAAGACCACCCATGTCTCTGCAACCCGCGCCTTTTCTGCCTCCACCACTGCACGCGATTCCGCAGCCGCAACGCGCGCGTTGAGCTCGCGAACTTGCGCTGTGAGAGCGGCGTTGGCGAGTTCGAGAGGGGAAGGTCCAGTTGGAGCAGGGCTAGGGATCAGACTGCGTTGCTGTGACTCCAGAGTGCCGCTTCGAGTTCCGAGTCGGTGACGTGGGCACCATACGCCTACAGGAGTCGGACTATCTCCACGTTTGGTCGACCGAACGCCGAGCATGACATAGGTGGGGGTTCCTGTCGCGGGATAATTGAGAGTAATGGTGCCTCCTCTAAGGCTGATATAGAGTTTGCCACCGCTGTCTGGACTTTTCCATGTGCGTCCGAATTACCCGGCCAACTTGCCGACACATCCAATGGCCACACTTAGGACAGAGCTGAAATTGTACTCGAATACCATCTCTCTCGGTGCACCTGTCGCTCGGCCACTTCCGACTGCTAATGCCTGAATTGCCACATTTCCAGTTCACTTCTCCATCGACCGTTGCACCATTTTCAAGCAACACACAGACAACTGCGATCCTCGCGTGCACCTCCGGGAGTACTAGTGCACTCCGGTGAGTCCTCCAACCACTCAACTGCTGACCACTGTCAATCTTGGCCCGCAGCGTCACCTTCTTCAGCGCATCGGTGTTACACCGACGAGCTACCACTCGGTGATAGGTGCGGGTGTGGGTGTTTTGGAATGCGTGCAAGGTGGCGCGGGTGGCACAGCACCCAGTGTTTTAGTGACGCAGATGGCTAGATAGTTAGGTTACGACGGTAGGCGCCGTGGAACAGGTGCGGTGCGCGGACACTCCTGTGTATTTGGATACTGATACAGTATCGTGGAACAGCTCTTCTTCCTCCCTTCCGCGTCACGACTGACCCCTGGGTCACAATGGGGGCTCGCCCCTGCCTCGATCAACCGTTTCGACCTCCCGCCCGGCTTCCACCGCGTCGATGAGCTTAGCGTTCAAAGGTGAAGACCTCAATTGGGGATGTGGGATGTTTCCGTGTGAATTCAATGATGTACATAGGTGCACTAACTTAGGTCTGTCCACTTATTAGGCCGCCCCTCCGTCGTTCGTTGCTGTCATAGCACCCTATGGATTACGTCAGCCTGAGCACTCGACCATTGGGCATTGAAGTGCAAGGATGAATGTAATGTACAACTTAACCGTCCTTCTGACATTAGAAGCGCTTTTATCCGAGTCATCCTCAAGAATTTCTTCGTTAATTCCATTATTCCCACTACAAACACATGTACATTTTGCACATTATCACGATGAATTAAAGGTCCACAGTCCATTCTCCAATAAGTGTCCGAATCCGTGTTGAGACGTGCGACAAAGCGACTGAATACGAAAGGGAATTGAGTTGAATGGACTGCGAAAGAATCCGAAATGGGGATGTGAGCTCACCTGTCACAGCCAGTGCTCCATTCCACGCTCCAATGCTTCCAGTTATCCTGTCGCCCTGTGCACAACAGTGTTCCAAAGCCTCCTCAATGATCCTTCCAGGTGTCCAAGACAGCAGTTGCAAGTCGACCCCATAAGTCCACGCGGTAAACCTTGTTAACCGGCTTGAGCCAGGTCTGGTGCGAGGGCATATTTCCCATACCTCAGCGCAAACTTGTGAGCCTTACTGCTCAATCTACGCCTCCGTCCTCATTCTCGGAAGCGCCAAGCTTTACTGCGGGGCCAAGGTATAGTACAGTCGACTCTGCCTAATTTGACGGAATCTGGCCGACAGAATTTGGGGTCAAACAAGGCAGAGTCAACGTGGGGAGAGGTCAGTTGTTTTTCCCAATTAGAACACTTATAAATTACCTAAATGTACAACAATATTTTTGGTAGTGCAAGAGCTTCATTGGATGAATGAAAAAATATGCGGTGCGGTTGTGTGGTGGGCAATGTGGAACCCTGCACAACCATGCGGTGGTCACAAGGTTTGCTGTAGGATGAGCCCAAAAGCTCGACAATACTATGAAATTTAATTTTGAATGGGTTTTGTCCTGTGTTTGAGGTGACAACATATGGAAGGGTGTGTGGCACGGAGTGTCTGGTTTTTTTGTATAGGGGCCAATAGGGACACAACGGCAGAAGTGAAAAGAGGACAGGTGGGGCGAACTAAATTACCAGACCCCGCCCAGACTTTTGTACCCGGTTGACCCCGCTAGACCCCGCTTACAGAGAATAAAAAGCATGTGCGCTTCCCGCTAGAGATGTGTTCCCAGTTGTCCGCTAAGAAAACCCTTCCATCTTCGCTTTCTATCTGGGTTGTGGTCACCCGCAAGATGGAAGGGTCTTGGAAGGGCTGCCTCTGCAAAGGGTTTTCCAGACCTAAAACAATCGGTGGTAAATGGAAGGGGGTGACGCTTCCACCAAACCTAACTTCGGTAAGATTTTCCATTGAATCCGCAATCTCCAAGCCAAGCAACCACGGGACAAAGTGCGCAGCAAGCCATTGCGTCGATTGCCTTCGCTTGCTGCCTTGCTCGAGGTGGATTCGGGGCCAGTCGACCTCCCCGCCGATATCGCAACCACAGAAAATCAGTCAACGCTCTTCCAAGCGCACTTCGAGTGACAGAAGATACCTCTGGAGCCGCAGTGGAGGGAGGATCGCAAGGCAAGAAGAGGCGAACTGGACGTTAACCATCCGCCTTTACCGTTGCTTTCTCGCCACTGTGTTGAATGTTCTTGCAGATTTTCTCTCGATGAACTCACCCTCATTCTTTACATCGCTTGATTTCTACAGTACAAGACCCATCGCCGCCGGCTGGCGGATCCAGCTCGGAAGTGGAATCTGCATCGCAATCGTCGACAACCGTTCATGCCGGTAGGAATCCCGCTTCGCCAGCTGGAACAACAGACGCTGCCTTGAATTTGTCTTCTCGCGTTGTTGTAGGTCGCTTGTATCCATTTGAATCAGTCTGTGTTCTTACTTCCTCGATCTTCTTGTTTTCAGGATGTCATTCATCGTAATGAAGGGTCACGACAGAATGCCGGCGACCAGAATCAAGGCAATGAAATTACTAGCAGTGCAGTCAACGAGGAAGACAAGTCAACAGGAACAGCTCCACCAACCCAACTCACCACAAGCTGCTGCCACATACCCGAACAACATCCCCACCGGTTACAACTTTGGAAACGCTTATACTTCCCGTATCGCGGCAGTTTCTTGGCAGGAAACCAGGGAAACTGACGCGCGAGCTGACAACTCCGGGTGACTCTGCTTACATTCCCCGCACACGTCCACCTCCTCCACCGGGCTCCTCGCACTTGCACTCTCGATCTCTCTTTGCAATTCTTCTGGACTTGGTGACGCTTTCTCGCAACATTTGGACATGTCAACCCCAGCAAAACGCCGCCTCAACCGCCTCTCGCCACCCCCGACCCTGAACCCTCGTCTCCTCTACTCGAACTGGAACCTCTCGACTCGTTTCTGGCCTCGGACACGGACGGAAGCTCCTCTCAAACGCAACTTCACTCGGTCCCCATCGCTCCAACTCCCATCGTCGAGGTCACTCTCGCATATCAGCAACAAGAACGCACCTCGCCACCACAACCACCACATCTACTCGTCTCTGTCTTGCAACGCAACTCGTCCTCTAACACTGCTGGAGTCATGGCATATCTCGACACCACCACCTTAGCCAACCTCATCGACGCACGCTGCCTCCCTCCAGGCACACCCCTTCAACCCTTCTCCAACGATCTTCCGACAGTTTGTGGTCGTCATCGACAACCTGTCAACACCGTTGCACGCGCAAAGCACCAAATCACATTCGTGGCGCCTACACTCTCAAGCACCAACTTCCCGTAACACTTCTTGTTGGTCGCGACCTCCCCCAGTCTCTCGTACTCGGCATTGCGTTCATCAACTGTTACAACATTGCCCTCTCAGCACTTCCGTCGTCGCAAACCATTCAACTTCATCACTCCACGACGAAGGTCTCCATTCCGGGCTACCTCTCCCCACAGGATCGCCCTCCATCTCAACCACCCCCAGCGGTATCTTCCGGCACCTTGGTCCGTTCTTTCCCGACTCTCCGCACCGAGATGACCTCACCCGTATCATCTCTGACAAGTCCCCCAATTCCTTCCCCCCTTTCTCTTCTATATGCTCTCACCGGGACTCCCGCTTCTCGAAAGCACCGTTTTTTTGATGGACGATGGATTCTCGCACCGTTTGGACTTTGGTATGGCATTGCTTTGGACTCTTTAGACACATATTAGGACTTCTCTGCTTTGGAACCCTTACTGGAACGCTACTCCACTGCTCGCCTGCGGTAATGCGAGGGGCTTGAGCAAGCCCCGTCGCAAGTTGCTGTGGCCGAGCTCTTTGACAGCTCCTCTCCTCATCAGTCATCGACACCGGAAGCTTTTGGACTTGAGAGGAAGAAAAGCGTAAACTAGAATTTGGAGATATGTAAATGAATGTAAAACACTACAAAGTAACAAGAATGTTCTGACTTGGAATCTCCCGCTTCTTCGTCTCGTCTCCCCGGTCACTTGGTGTGACCTCTCGGCTCCCGGCTCTCTCTCTCGTCTCTCTCTCTTGGTCTCGTCTCTCGCATGCCCTCCGCGTGCCCTCGGTATCACCCAGCAACCCTCGCCCGGCCCGTTCCACACGTCATCCACTCGCTTATCCACACTGAAACCAATTGGATTTCCGTCTCATATGCAGAGAAGGAAAGCATAAGAAAGACTTTGGCGATATGTTAAACTCTAAAAATAATGATGTGCCAACTTGGAATTCTCTCGCTTCTCCCATCTCAACTCGTTTGTCTCATCGCTCAACTTGTCTCCTCAGCCACTCTGTGTGACCTCTTGACTCTCGACTGGCTCTCTCGCGTATCTTGACTCTCTCTTGGTCTCCTATCTCGCATGCCATCCGTGTGCGCTCGGTCTCACTCATCGCCCCGCGATCTCGAGTGCAAAACACTACACAACAGTACTGGTTCTGACTTGGAAGTTGATCTTGCTTCTCCCATCTCACCTTGCTGGCCTCATCTCACTCATTTTGTCTCCCCTCTCACCGTGTAACCTCTCTGTTTTCTCCGCTCTCCCTCTCGTACTTGTGTCTCGCCCGCCATTTGCCCTCACTTCCACGGGCGGGCGGCGCACCTGACAGACCGAGGCACGTAAAATTTCAGTCTTTCAAGACTCACATAGTTCCAAATGCCCAGGCGACCATTTTAAGCAGGAAAATGACCATGTAACCGGGACATACAATGGTTTTCACTTATCTGACGGCGGTTTTATTTTGAAATTCAATCCTACAATATGTATACATAGCTTGGTACTGATCGTAAAGTTCTTCCCCCACTGGGCGCCAGTAAATCCAGGAGTGCGCGTGTAAAGTCTTTGGCAACCCCAAATCATGGTCACTTCTCCCACTGAAACTGAGTCCGCTTGACTCGAAATCCCTGTGGCAGTATTTGCATCGACAGCGCTACGAGTGCCATTGGGGACTAAGAATATAATGAATGCACCGGAGCAGCTCCGCTCCATCGATTCTCCTTCAGATCCAGGGCATCGTCGGCAGCGATTTCGCCCAAGTCCAGCTGCTCACCATCAAGTAATTCTTTGCGTGGGTCATCATCGCATCGGCCGTTCAGAAGATATCTGTCCGATAAGGTTTTCATCGGCGAAGATAGTTTTCCAATGGGGTAAGGGGTCGGGGCTTCTATGTGGCACAGACCCCCGTCCACCACCTTCCATGTGTAAAAAGATATATCTGTTGCCTGAATCTCTCCCTTCCAAACACCATGAAACTGATGAGAGACCCCATATATTGTTGAACCCACTAAATTCTTCTTTTTGAGTGCAATTTGGTAAGTCATTAATGCTGTGACAACACTATTGACCCGCGTACTTTCTGCCCTGCAGGCTCTCTATAAGTTGACTGTCAGCCAAATTTGCCGTCAAACTAACAAAGGTCAAATTAGAGTCAATTTCCCTGTCTTTTGGTGGTTGACGGGTTTTGGCGTCAAACAAGGCAGAGAATCAAATTGTGCAGAGTCAAAAAAGGGAGAGTCGACTGTACTTGCCGTCCCATGACTCCCATCGAGAAGATAGGACTCAGGACGGGTGACGATCCGTTCCAGAGGCTGTCATATGTCGTCTGTCGACCCCATAAGTCCACGCGATAGACCTTGTTGAGCCGGCCTGGAGCCCGGTCTGGTTCGCGCCCCTTTTTCCCATACCCCAGCGCAACCTTGTGAGCCTTCGCAGCTCAGTCTACGCCTCCGTCCTCATTCTCGGAAGCGCCAAGATTTACTGCTGTGCCGGGGTACATACGTTGCCAATAGGACGGGTGACGTTCCGTCCAGGATTGAAGTTGGAGGTGTCCGAGTCTCCTCGTTGCTGCTCTCCGCCACTTTGTCCACGCATTAGACACTGTAACTGGTTTGAGCCAGGTCTAACGCGAGCCAGGTTTCCCCTCTCCTGGCTTTCCAATAACCATAGCGCCACCGTCTTCAGTTTTAGCAGCGCCAGGGGCCACTGGTCCGCCAGGAACGGTACTCACGGTCCCCCCTTGGGACAACAGGACGGGCCGTCTTCCTATCCAGAACGATTCCAGCATCCGTTTCGCGTCGAATGGACCAAGTGTCGGGCTGGCATCGAGTTCCGTACATGGAGCGACGGATCAAACGCTGGTGTCTGGGTCGAAACGGAATGAGGAAGGACTGGTACATACGGGGGAGCGAGCGCTGTCTTATCTGGATTCACCGGCAGTTTCAGGTTGTAGTTCTTCAGTTTCGTGACTAAACCATTTCATGAACTGCTCTTTTCTAAGGAAATCAAAGCAAGTCAAAATCAAAACCAATGGTTTTCGAATCGCTAAATTGTATGGATTACGATCACTATTATGTAACCCTTCTCAGGTCTCGTTGCGGTTAAGAACGAATACACTCCATACAATGCATTAAAGTTGTTACCACCCCATCCAACCTCGTTCTTCTTTCTCTATCAATCCGCCAATGAACTGGGAATTTCGGTGATCGGGGTTGGCCATGGCACCGCCGTGTTCATTTGGTCTCGATTGCAACGAGATAACACTCGCAAACTGGGGGAAGGGCAGACGATGGCAACCTCTGCCGACTTCTCGCTCATTGAGGCCATAGAGGAAGGAAACCTGGCGAGAGTGGGCGAGTTGCTTTTGCGGGATGGGGCGAACGCAAACGCGAGGAAGTCGATCACGCTCTCAGCAACCCTCCGAGAGAAACCTGATGATCACTACGAGGGAGAAGTCAAGACGGACACCATCAACGGCGAATCTGCATTGACCCTCGCAATATTGTATGGCCACACTTCAATCGTCAAGGCCCTGTTGGAGGAAGGTGCCGATCCCAATGGGCTTGTCGAATGGAAAACATCAGATATTATGACGTCCGATTGGAATCAGGAGAGGTGGGAAAAGTATCGCTGGGTGTGGACCTTTTCGTTTCCAAGCCCCCTTGCGCTCGCAATGGCAACAGGGGGCAAGAAGAGTACCAACTATAACAACGGTGAAACCCTAGATATAAAGTGCTCGAGAATCCAAATCAATGCGAAAGGTGGAAGCGTTACGCTCGTGGATCCAAAGACTTGGGATGATGTGGAGGTGGACATTGATGTGCTCCCCAAGCTGGAGATCTTGACTCTCCTCTTGGAGCACGGAGCCACTGTTTCTGACGCGGTTCTTACTGCTGCTGGGAAGCAAGAGAATATAGGATTCCTAAAAACTTTGAAAACGCATCTTGGAGAGGAAGTGAAAGAGGATAAGAATTTGGACGGAGCGGCCACGAGTGAGCCAGTGGGACAACTTTTAGAGGCGCAAACGTCTTGCGACTTCTCACTGATTGAGGCGGTGGAGGCTGGAGATCTGGAAAAGGTCTCCGAGTTGCTACACAAAGGGGCAAATCCCAATGCAAAGAAGTCGGCCACGCTCTCAGTGACACTACGGGAGAAGCGACTCATAAAAAAGGCCTGGTTTGTGTTCTCCGATAAGTATGAGGAAATGGAAGAAGTCAAGACGGACACAGTTGATGGCGAGTCAGCATTAACACTCGCAATTTTGCACGGCCACACTCCTATCGTCAAGGTACTTTTGGAGAAGGGCGCTGATCCCAATGAGCACGTGAAGTGGAAAACTTCGAATATTACTTCTGATTGGGATCGGGAAAGGTGGGATAAGTATCGCTGGATATGGACTTTTTCGTTTCCAAGTCCCCTTGCACTTGCAATGGGTCGAGGAGGCGCAAAGTATACCAATTATAACAATGGTGACACCCGCGATATATTATCTTCTAAACTCCAAATCAACAAAAAAGGTGGAAAAGTTATGCTCGTGGATCCAGCAGGTTGGAGCTATGTGGAGGTGGACATTGTGGTGCAGCCGAAGCTGGAGATCTTGAATCTCCTCTTGGAGCATGGCGCCATTGTTTCTGACCCAGTTCTTGCTGCTGCTGGCAAGTCGGACAATTTAGAATTCCTGAAAATGCTCAAGACCCATCTTGGAGAGGAACCGAATGAAGGCGACGACACCAAAGGAAAAGCCATGGCGCATCAAGTTACCCGCGTTGCAGAGGTAAACATCTCGCATGTTACACATTCCTCGAGCGATGGCACAATACCTATGTGGCATGTCGACTATCGTGGGATTCGTCCGGGCGAGAAATTGGGTGAAGGCGGTTTTGGAATTGTTTACAAGTGTGAATGGGCATCGGCTGAAGTGGCGGTCAAGTACTTGAAGGTGGAAAGTGGAGCAATTCGTGACTCTTTCAAAGACGTGAGCGTTTCAGCCCTCTGGCCTCTGGGCCAAAGGTTTTTTTTTGTCTCCGACAGTGTCACGCTGATTCAAAGGCTTGAAGGTTTTCTTTCAAGAGGTGTCGGCCTGGTACGCCGTAGGATACCATCCAAACGTCGTTCCTCTTCTTGGAGCCTCATGGGACTCGCCTGAACCCTTGATGTTGTCCCCTTATATGGTGAATGGAGACGTTCTAGACTACTTGGTATCATGCAAGAAGCGTGGAGTTGAAGTTGACAAACTTAGGATGGTGAGTGTGACGTCGCGGCGTGGGATGAAGGAGGCAAGAGGTGCGATCTTCAGAGCTGTTGGATTCATAACCGTCTCCTTTCACAGATCCACAATATTGCAGCAGGGATGCACTACCTGCACAGCGTTCGTAATATCATCCATGCTGACCTCAAAGCTCAAAATGTTCTCGTGGAAAACGATGGAACATGTCGCGTCACCGACTTTGGAACGTCCAAGATTCTCTCGGTCCCACCTGAAAGATCAACGGGGCATCGCGCAGGCACGGCAGCTTACATGCCACCGGAGCGACTTGAAGGAGGAGGAGCAACAAAGGAAGGGGATGTTTATGCATTTGCCATCACAGCGTATCGGGTGAGAGGACCTGTCCTACATGTGCAAGCTGATGTTTCGGACTTATTGCAACGTATTTAAAAGATATGGACTGGTCGCGCCCCGTACAGTGAATATGGTATGGCCGACATTGCGCTGTATCGGAACATCATTGAGGAGGAGCTTCGCCCAATGATAAAGAAGTCCGACAAGATGCCTGAACCCCTACACCAACTCGTCAAGGAGTGCTGGGATGGAGAGCCCAAACTGAGGCCCACATTTGAGGAGGTTGCGAGGAGGTTGAAAGACATGAGTGTTTGAGACGCCACCTAAGTTATTGTTCGACGCTAATACGTTTTGTAAATATATGACTTTTGGAAGTTTAGTTTATTACTTGGTTTACTCGTGACTCATCATCGCAATACAGATTTGGTGGTGGCGAGAGCAAGAAGTGTGAGAATGTAGGGACCCAGAGCTCCACTCAAGCTTCGTCACTTTTTGGCATGCCCTATATTGCTGGTTTGAATCGTACACATTATTGCGCGGACTTTGTACTTCAGATTGAAACTACTAGACCAGAACAATCTCTGCAGAACTTTCGCAGATTCCCACTGAACGTTGCTTCATCTCTTATTGCAGGAGACCATCTGTTTCCATGCATTGGATGAAATGTTCCGCGATGGTTGTATGACTATGTCCCGGGAATGTCATGAGGCGTCGGTCTCCTTGATAGGATCGAACGATTTCAGTGTTGCCATTGTAAACGCTAACTCCGCACACAGGAAAAGCAACGTTCTGACTTTTCTGGCTGAGAAGCGGAATGACCTTAGAAATGAGTTCTCTGATTTCCGCCAGGTTAGCATCACCACGACTTGAGGAAATTGCTTGGGTAGGATTAAGTTGCTTCTGTTTCCCTGTCAACTTTGTTTCGGAACGACTCAAGGAAATTGCTTGGATCAGTTGCTTCTGTGTCCCTTCGGTAAATGGGCTGAGCTCACAGCGGAAATCGCCGTCATGATAACGACGAGCACGGACTATTGCTTGATTGGCAGCTTCTTCAATGAGCTTATCGCACAGCTGCTTCCGGGTCGACAGAACATGGACGTGTCGATCGACAAGAAGCAAGCTTCAGCAAGAGGCCTTCTCGTCAGCTCCGAGGTACAGCTTTTCAAGTGAAGGGGGATGTCGTGCTTGTCCGAAGCCCAGCGAAGTTTGCCCCGTTGATAGTGAAGCCTTCGGCTTTTGTGAGCCATCTGAGTATATCAGCAAATACACCTGCGTCGTCATCAAGTTTCAACTTGGAGATTTGCGGTTGTGAAATATATCAGGTGATAATGACGAATACGGGAACTTGAAGCCACGATGAAGACGTACAATTCTCAGATCTGCGGCTCCTTTCGCGTCCTTCCCAAGTTTTCCAGTTCTCTGAAGAAAGTCCGAAAGAATCCAGAAAAGTGGCTAAGAAGCCCATGGAAAACCCGGAACTGGACGGTACCAGAAGCCCGTGGTAGGTCGATGACGAGGTCACCATCCTTGAGGTAGAACTCTGGAGAGCAGCTTGACTTCTCGTCTGACTGCTCAGAATCCCTGCGGGTGGGGTTGGGGGTTGTCGTTGTGATATAAAGAACAAATCTGTTGAGGTGATGTCTCTAACAATCACGAACTTCTCTTTCCATAAGAGCTCTTGCTCCAGCACTCACCTTTTCTGGATGGTTTCTTTGCTTGCCGTCGTGGCTGCCCAAGACATGCTGTCGATTGCACGTGAGAACGACGATGACCACATTTTAGGGCTCAGCACATCGTAGGGGAAGGACACCAGAGTCCAGACACTGGTGGGACAGAAGCGCGATAATGCATTTTTTATTCGAGAGGACGAATGTCACGCATGTCCGAACAGAATACTTCCTCTGAGCAACTGCCGACGCAGAATTTCACGTAGCAATAGCTTAAACCCCTTCGACATCTGTTGCCGAATGAGCTCTGCCCGGTCTCTTGTTTACAAACGACAAATAACGTTGTTTTTTGAACAGCAACATGGAAAGAACAAAAGAGAAATAGAGTATGATCCCATATGTAGTCGCCCGTCTAACCAATATGTCCTCGTGTCTGGAGGCATCTGACGAAATGATCGGCAAAGGTTTCGTATCCACTTTGGTGGTAGTTGTGAATGTTTGTATGGCATGAGGGACAAGTGACGTTCAGATTCCTATTGTTCACCATCGGAATCGCTTGTTTGACCATGGTGCATACGTTGGCGCTGCCAGGCCCCTTGTAGTTGTTGACAACGGCGTTTATGATCTGCTTTTGTGTCCGTTCCGTGAACACTCCCAGAACGGGCCTGAAGTCATTATCGTGCGCCGACTTTGCCCTCGCCACGACCTGATTAGCTGCTTCCACAAAAAGCTTGTTGCAGAGCGCCTTCCTTTCCTCATCCTGGTGGACATGCGCGTCGACAAGCATCATATTGTCAAGCGCGTCGGTCAGTGGTCTGTTCTTGAGCTCGGCGATGCAGCTTTGGTGCAGCAGGGGCATGTCGTACTTGTCAGCGAGCTGCAGCAGCCCAGCGTAGTTTGTGGCGTTGATGGTGAAATCTGCGGCCTTAGTAAGCCAGCGCAGCATGTTGGCGAACACGACGGGGTCATCGTCGAGTTTGAGCTGGCGATGATGGACGGGGCGTGGGTGTGAGACCAGGCACCAGCATCAGATCACGAGAGATGAGACCAAGCACCAACAATGTGCACATCACCATCACCTCCCTCGTCGCTTTCCACTGGCATTTTGGACCACTTGTCCGAAGCCAGCGTTCGGAAGAATCCCGAGAAATGGCACAGCAGACCCCGAAAGACGCGGAGCTGGACGGGCGCCGTCTCTGCTGCGGAGTCGGTCGCGGCGTCCATCTCGATGACGAGATCGCCGTCGTCGAGGTAGAACTCGAGCGAGCGGGTGGTTTCGGCGTGGGCGTGGGCGTCGTGGAGTGTTGATAACGAGGAGCTGCAGGTGCAGAGTGCAGCGATCGTGCAAATCGAACAAATACGAACATGTGACGATGAGAACACGGGATCTAGACAGTGCACATGCAACGACCGTCTGCCTCTTCTGGATGACCACTTGTGCGACATCTCCTTTGGTTTTCGTTTCTCCTTGCTCTTCGTCATCGTTGTGCTACCGTCCCAATCCCAATGGATGTAAAATTTACACATGGAGATTTCGCGTTCACGGGAGGGGCCTGCCCTGGTGCCTCCCTCTGTCCTTCAAGTGTCCTCGCTCCGACCGGCCACGTTACTCGCCTGGCACCTGGATGTTGCCATGCTCTGCGAGCGATGGATTGCAAGACTGCCGGGTCCCCCGTCATTTGCTTGACGGGGTGGGAAAATGCACGACAATAACGTTCGGACTATAACAACTGAACTACAATAATGAGCAGCACTTTACCCTGATTCCCTACTTCAGGTGACCTTTTGTTCTCAAGCATTTTATGAAATGTACCGCTATTGTTTCGTTTCCATTTCCGTATCCATTGAAGTTGTTATAGGGGTTGTAGATGGACGTGTTACACGAAGGGCAAGTAGCGTTTTGCTCCTTCTGCTCGACAAGGGGCACAACTTGATTGATAAGACGTAAAAGTGCAGGCAACTTATTTCCGCCGTGACTTGCGGAAATTGCCTGAATCAGCTGCTTCCCCATCTCTTCACTGAAATCACTGATCACGCATCGAAAATCCCCATCATGGTCACGCTGCGCCCTTGCAACGACCTGATTTGCCGCGTCCTGGACCAGCATGTCGGTGAGCTCCTTCCGCGCGTCGGCGCCGTGGACGTGCTTGTCCACCAGCAGGATATTGTCCAGGGCGTCCGTGAGCGGTCTGCCTCGCAGCTGCGCGACGCACAATTTGAGGAGAAGTGGGATGTCGTACTTGTCGGCGAGTTGGAGCAGCCCGGCGTAGTTTGCGTCGTTGATGCTGAAGCCTTCGATCATGTTGGCCCAGCGCAGCAGGTCGTGGAATACGGCGGGGTCGTCGTCGAGTTCGAGCTGCGTGAGTGATACGGAGCAGAGACATGTAAGAAAAGACGTGCGTTGGAACGTGGGTCTCGGAAGAAGTTTGAGGACCACGCACCACTTTCACGTGGTCTTCTCGTCTACCGGCATCCTTGTCCGCTTTTGACCACTTCTCCGAATAGAGCGTTCGGAAGAATCCCGAAAAAGTACACAAAAGTCCCCCGTAAATGCGGAACTGGACTGTCGGCGAGCCGGTTTCCCCGCCGTCCAGCTCGATGATGAGATCGCCCTCTTCCGAGTAGAAATCGCTGGAGCGGGAGCGCTCTGTCTCGGCCTCGGCGCCATTTAACGCTGCTGAAGAGGTGCTGGAAATGCACGCCGAGCGCGGCCAGCGACCAATCGAGCAGGCATGTGAGAGTGTGTTTCGGCCCATGATACAATGGCCCCTTGTCGACGATCACCTCTGCGACAAATCCTTCTGTTTCCTTTTATCTTTACTCCTCGCCATCGTTTCCGCCTCGACCGAGCTTTCCTCCACTGGAGATTGCGGGTGTGTTCGCTGTGGCCTGTCCCTGTCCTCCATCTGCCACGCCCAAACGTGGCACCATTAATGATTTTCTCGCAGCGAGAGTGGCGATGGCGATGACGCGGAGCTCAACTGTCGAGACGCAGAAGGTGCAGGTGGAACACCGTCGTTTGCCTTTCAGTTGTTCCCAAGCGTTGAGGGACGCTTCAAGCTTCGAGTGTCCTCCTTCACAGACATCGACGCAAACCTCCCTCGAAGTCCCCGAAAACAGCGCCAAGGCAAAGCGAGGAGCGGACTAGCGGAGTAGCGGGGGGGGATGTCCAAAACACACATCTGGTCCACATGCTTTTTTTCGACGAGTTCTTACGCAGATGGATGTCGCTCAGCCACAAAACATTCTTTGTTCAAGCGTGTACCGTCGGTTTGCTTTACAACGGGATCGTCCGTGACGCTGTAGTCAGCTGAACCTTGAAGACCTGCGTGCGCGCTAGTGGGTGGCAATGTTATATGAAGCGATGATTGACCGATTTATAATCATTCCTCTCGAGTCTCTTGTGTTCCTTACCAGGAAACCCGATCAATCCTTGGGCCTCATGAAGGAGGAACCAACAATGGGTACCTCCACCGGATACCACCTGAATATATACCCACGGTTCGTTTAGCGGTCATTCATCCTTCATCGCTCTTCGTTGAGATTCCAATTCCATTTTTCGGTTACTCAGTGACTCTTATTCACATCATGGGAAATTTTGTCGCAACCGACACCTCATCTCCACAACCGCAAGTGCAAGCGCAAGCGCACTCCCCTGATCCCATCCACCCACCATCTACGACCCCCTCCACCGCCACCGCCACCGTCGCTGAACTCGAGCCATGCTGCCCCAACCAATGCTACGACCTCGTCGTCATCGGCGCCGGACCGCACGCCCTCGCACTCGTGGCCCGCCTGCTCGAACGCCGACCGCACGCGCTCATCTCAGACGCAGAGCACGGGAGGCTGCACCGACTCCAATCGACGCGTCGTGGGGGGGCGGCAGCTCCACGACAGGGCGGGTCACAGCGGATCCTCGTCATCGACCGGTACGGCGCCTGGATGCACCGATGGGACGCCTGTTTCTCTGCCTACCAGATCTCGCATCTGCGCTCGCCCATGTTCTTCCACATGGACCCGGCGGATATCGACAGTTTACGCGCGTTTGCGCACGCCCAAGGGCGATGCAACGAGTTGCATGATATGACGCATATTGTGGACGAGGGCTGTTCCCGGTCGGGCTGTGCCCGCAGCGGAAACAGAGGAGGGGCAAAGTCAGGCCGCCGCCCCACCAACTTCAACCAACGCGACCGGGAGCAGTTCCACTCGCCCTCTACGCGGCTGTTTGCCGACTTTTGCGCAAGTCTGGTCGACAGATACAACCTGTACGACATGGTCGTGCGCGGCGTGTGTACCGGCGTAGACGTCGTGCCCTCGTCGTCGTCGTCCGCGCCACGGTTCCGGGTGACGTACCAGTGCACCGAATCTTCGTGCACGCACACCGTGACCCTGTTCGCCAAGTCTGTCGTGGCGGCCGTGGGAAACAACAACATGAGCCGCGTCCCGGATTTCGTCAGGAGTATTCAGGGGCAGTACCCGGCTTCACGAATCTGCCACGCATCGGAGTTTGTGGATCAATGCTTGGATGGCGGCGATTCGGAGGAGGCGGCGGCGACGGAGTCGACGAGGCCTGAAAGCTTTGCAGATCCAGGTCCCGACATGGCCAGTGCAACAGCAACACCCAACCACGACACCACCGCCGCACTCGCACACCCCTCCCCACCCACACTCACACGCACCCTGCTCATTGTTGGTGGTGGGCTCACGAGCGCCCAAATGGTGGACGTCGCGCTCGCGCGTGGGTTCACCTCCGTCGCGCTCATTCTGCGCTCATCTATAAAAATCCGGCAATTCGACTTCTCGCTCGACCTGATGGGCCGTAACGCGGCGCGGTGGTACGCCCGGTTCTGGATGGAGTCGTCCCCGCAGGCGAGGCTAAGGATGATCCAGGAGGAGCGTAACGGCGGCAGTATCACGCCCGAGTATGCACGCAGGCTGAAGGAGCTTGAGAGTGGTGGAAGGCTGGTGATTTATGAAAAGACGACCGTGGAGAAGTGCGAGTGGGTGCCTGAGCGACTAGACGCAACGGGTGTGCCGCAGGACGGCGACGTGCAAGGGAAACGTCCTGAAGAGATGGGTGGAGAGTGGAAAGTGGCACTCTCGGGACCGTCGGCCACTACGCTGGACGTATCGCACATCTGGCTCGCGACCGGCGTAGTGTACGACTTCAACAAGGAGCCTGTGTTTCAGAACCTGGTCCACAAGTACCCCGTCGAGACCGTCAACGGGTTGCCCGTGCTCACGAATGATCTGCAACTGCATAAAGACCTCCCCTTCTTCCTCATGAGCGGATACTCCGCTCTTGCACTGGGACCCGTCGCGGCCAACATTCAGGGCGGGAGAGTGGGCGCCGAGCGGATCGCGACAAAGCTGTGGGAGATGTGGGAGGGCGAGGAGGAAGGGGAGGAGGCAGGTCGTCGTGGGGCAACAACGCAGCGGGAGTCGGAAGGAAGGAAGGGCAGGACTGCGACGCGACTTGCGCGGCCCCGTGCGAGGTGGACGCTGGCGGACGTTGCCGCGAACCAGGCCAATTATTTCAGCGCGTTGGTTGACGAAGATAGTTGATTGTGAATAAGAGAGCGTCTGAAATGCATCGTAGGATTAATAAATAACTCTTATTTAAAACTATGAAAAACGAGGTGGAGAACCCAAAGCAGGCCGAACACAGTGTTGTGAGTCTACAATCCGGAGTGACGTGGCACAAACACCCCTCACTTCGCTGGCTCAGATTGTTGGATTGCCATTGGACTGCTTCACGTTATCAAATCGATCTTATGCAATCCGCTGGATACACTGAAGATCGAACGTACCCATCATCCGATGGAGGGCCTCCATTTGGGACGACCAAAACCCCGCGCGAGCTCGCCAGAGAACGCATCCGTGCCTATACCCCAACGATGATGGAAGGAGTGGTCCTTTCGAAAGCAGAGAGGGGCGTTTATGTCGTAACTTTCACGGGACTGACTGCCGGCTTCTGTGAGCAACCATCGATTCATCACCAGTCTTACCTGTTGGCTTACCTGTTTTTCGTGGTAACCATCAAAAGTGGGGTCGCTTATATCCGTCCGTCGGATGCGACTGCAAATACCTTCGCCAGCAGCACTCGGTGTTGTTACTGGGTTCACATTCGCTGGAGCAACAGCTGGATTTCTGTGGGTTGACTTATGCACAGTCTGAGGAAGGTGTGCACGCTTTCATTGGCTTTAGGCCAAGGAGATTGGAGTCGAGACAGGATATGTTATCAGTCGGTGGAAGTTCTCTCGGGCACCATTTTATTACAACACGGTCTCCACGAAGGAGGTCGTGGATGTGCCTGACGTCGCTCTTACACAGCCTCGTCATTCCGTACACAGAATTGCACGCAGAATAATGACAGCTCAGGTGTACCACGACCTACCAGACACCTCAGAGCTGAAGAAGATAATCGCTCAAGCCAAGTGGGTGACCATATCTCGCCGTCAATGGCAATCTGGTTGATTGCTTACACGACGCGTGCTCCACTAGGGGCTACACTCTCCCTACAGTCTCAACCTCTCCTTCCGACGACTTCTCCTTCTCGTCTTCATCCTCCACAACATCCGATTCCTTCACCAATTCCACCGATGACACGACACCTCGACAAGGCCGCTCCGCATGGGATAGTGTACGCGCTCGGGCTGCGTCCACTGGTGGTGCTTGGGACCAAGTACGGCGACGAGCGGCGGGTTTGCCAAATGAACGCACACGAACGGGAGATGGGACCGGTTCAGAGCCTCGGGTGGATTCGAAATTGGGGGGTAGCGGTGTCGAGGAGGAAGTTGAACCTTCGGACACTCGAGGCCGGGCAGTGGATACCAAGCGAGCATCGTCTCAACGGGCTATGATTGACACCGTCCTTGACGACGACGAGGAGGACCTTGCTGTTCCGGCGTCCGGGCCGGTGGTCAAAAGGACATGGGAGGAGCTGAGAAAGGCGGCTGCCGAGGGGATTCAACTGAATTGACGTGGTTCTGGCATGTTTTGGTTCGACTACATTATGACTGAGCTGGCTATTATGATACCTTTGATATAAGCGCAATGTACCGACTCCTTCCTCATTGTCTTTGTCATTCTCGCTTGACTGTCCGTGCAAAGATGAGGTACTCGGCGAATCCCACCTCTTTCAAGAGAGTTTCTCTGCAAACCCACTCTAATTCGCTCGCAGTTGTCACCTTCTCCACGTCTCGTTTACACCTTCTCCAAACCTGTTCAAACGTAGCAGGGTCCAGCGACGGGGAAAAGGCGGTATGTGGTGCTGCGGGACCCCGCAGGTCGAGCCCAGAAGAGGATACTCCATTGAGTGGTTTTGACGGTCGTGACGAGGCTTCCGAAGATATGGAAGGAGGAGAGGGGAAGAGTGTGTAAAGGTTGCTCAAGATCTGGTGAACAGTCGACTTCACGAGGGACGTTTCCGCAGAGAAAACAACGGGAGGCGTGATTGGGAGGAGAGCAATGTCGAGTGCGTGGCGATATGTTCGAGGATCGGAAACTGGAATTGATACGTCATAAACCAGCAAGGATATTTCGTCCATCACAGCAAAGCTTACTGATGTAACTCATCCGTCTCAACCTCTGTGCCAATCTCCGCCGCGTCTCAAAGTCGTACAAGTGTTTATGTCCATCCTGGAGGAGTGTGTGATTCTTTGTGTCGTGCTCTACCAAACTCTGTTCCAACATACCTGCTCTGGCTCGTTCTCCTCAGCAAGTAACATTTTGCTCCCTGCCCTGCTGTGTGATCTCGCCGCCGCCCCAGCAATGGCACCATCGATACTCCTCTTCACCTCATCCCTAGAACCTCGGGTTCCCGCGCTCGCTAATGCGGAAACGGGTGTGCTGGGCCGGCTCATGTTTGGTACTTCTGCTGCCCAGGCGTCTCTTGCACGAGTCTTGGCCTCGAGATTGATCTCCTTCCACACCCCAAAAAGAAGACGCTCAAAGTATTCATCTGAGTCGATCTGGGCCGAGTGTACTGTAGATGGCCAAATCGAAACGGTTCACGAAACTTCGAACACCCCCAAACACCAAACCACGAACTCACTTCCCCAATAGTACTCCCACTCAATCAATTCAATCGTCCCCCTCGTTGCAACATACAAGACCTTGCCGTCTCCTTCCGGTTCCTTCACTTCCGTTCGCACAGCCGATCCGCTCGTACTTGCTAGGGCTGCCAGATCGTTTGCGGCCGTTCCTGCTCTCTGACTTCCCGTGGTCATTGAGCCCCTTTCAAGTGCGCTCCGCACAGAGCGCACCAAACCTCCGCGCATGACGTCTTCTTCGGTAGCAAAAAAGTCGACAAACTCCGCAAGAGGTCCCTCTGCGGCGAGTTCACCTGTGCGAACGCGAGGGTGCTCAAGAGGATTAAAGTGTGATCGTGCCTCTGAAACGCGATGCCGATGGGACAGTGAAAGCATTGAGGTAGAATATGCGACGGTTTACAGAGATGGGGGATGGGGAAAAGGAACCGGTTGAGAACCCTGTTGAAAGTGACAGTGACACCCAACCTTCTTGGGACTCACCCTTGAACGTCACCATTCCCAAGCCGGCGTTACTCTTCTCCAGCAAAACTTCGTAGGCGTCCCGCACAACTTCTAGGCGTCTCTTGTTTAATCCTCCCTGAACAAAAGGCAATGAACCTCATCGCACGATTGACTTTGGGAATATTGGACACTCACTCCTACTCCAATCACGACATCCCTCACCGATACCCACCCCTTCCCACCATACAGCGCCTCCAGCACGCGTTGTTCTCCCTTGCTGACATCTACGCCAAGAAACGATACGAAAACATCCCTTAACGCGTCTGTGAGAACCTTTGGGTCTGCCGGGTCGTGATGCTCCTCCCCATCGTCATCGCCGTCATCATCTTCTCCCCCCTCCCGCATTTCCCCCATGGACTCCGACTCTCTGGAGCTCTCAAGGGACCCCAGAGATGATTCATCTTTAAGCCAAGTCCTGCGACCCTTTACTGGAACGGCCTTGGCGCACAGTTGAAAAAACAGCGCAAGCACCGGGCGAAAAGTGTGTACCGTGTCGTCCATGTCAGTCTTTTGGGTGCCAAGCAATGTCTGCGCTTCACCAGTGCCGCCCATCGCAACAGCTGAGGGTGCAAGGTTCTTGCGCAGAGCCAAGATAGCAGCCCGCGTACGTGATGTAATAGACTCGAGACTTTGGGCGATAGCTGGAGTGAACCTTAGCGGAACGATGGGAGTCGTGGCACGGCGGAGGTCCTTGACGCCAATGGGCTGGGTGGGTGGCGGTGTAGTCGTGGAAATAGGAATAATGTTTGGGAGCAGTGGGACAATTGCTGGGGAGATTGGAGCAGCCCATGCCGGTGCAATAGGCGTTTCATCTGATTCAGGGACAACGTCAATTTTGACTCCAATGGTCCCTGCGACGCTAGGCGGAATCTCAGCCCATGCGTTTTCCGGTGGAAGCCCTGTTGACGAGTCCCTGGCATGCCCTTCGAGGGGTCGTTGGTGATCCTGTTGGCCAGTTCCGCCTGGGGGCAAGCTGCCCTGCGTAGGGACGATCCCGACTTTGTCCAGAGGAATAGGCGATGAGTCTGATGTGATCAGCACGGTCGGGGGCGCCGCTGGAACAGAGGAGGATCGTTGTCGTGAATTCGGCAAGGCAGTTGATGATGATGATGACGATGACATCGCCGGCGCCGCTGATGGTCGCCGAGATACCGACGTCGGGGATGCTGACATGAGGGAAGATCTTCTGCGTATAGATGCGATCCCTCGCTTGAGGGTGGAAATGGTGGCAGAGACAGGCCCGGAGATGTTGGATTCTTCGGACGATGACGGAGGTGCGTCACGCATGCCGCCATCTACTTCTTCCATTGAGTCAAATGGTTCCCTAGACTCGGGTATTGGGGCTGCGACAGAGGAGCGCTTTGAGGTCCCGTCGGTGATTGTTCCGGGGACGAGGTCGGCGGTGTCGGAGGTGGAAAGAATAGAAGCACGCCGATCGGCAGCAGTCGTGGAAAAGGTGGAGGCTCGACGGTCCGAGAAGCCGGTTGTTGAGAAGGTGGAAGCTCGCCGATCCGCACTGGTAGCGGAGGGGCGCCGCTGTGGGGATGGAAATGACGCGTCCCCAACCGAGTTAATTATAGAGCCGCGACGGGTTGCAGCAGCATGCAGGGGAGAGGATGGTGGTGGGGTGGAAACCTGGCCTGAAAGTTGCTCCGCTTCAGAGTTGGTTAGAATGAGAGGAGGGAGCGAGGAGGCGGAGGTGGAAATGGATTGGCGCCGTCCAGGAACACCAATAGACACGGAATCGCGTCGAGGTCCACCCATGCCGGGAAGGGGTTGTTGCGATTGCTGGATCGGGAGGGGTCCGTTGGATGTCGCTGTTGCCGCCACAAACGACAGACGGCGGAGCGGCACGGCGGGCGAGGAGGGCACGATGGAAGGCCGGCGAAAGGTTTCAAGAGGGGCGGTAGCAGGCGCAGCTGTGGTACCCGCGACAGCGGCGAGAGAAGGTCTCCGGAAGTCAATGGGCCACTCAGAGTTTCCAGTCCATCTTCTAGGCCCGTCCATGGAAGATGGTTGATCGTCTTGCGTTTCAGAGGCCTCATCAGAGTCCGAATCTGAAGCAGAATCTGAGAGCGACTGTGACGATGATGCCAAGGAGGAGGCAGGAGAATGAGCACGTGAGGTTCCCTCTTTGCGTTCGCTCCGATCAAAGCGCTCCCCGCCATCACCAGCATCCTGCGCTATCGGCGCAAAGCTTTGCCGCTTCGTTTGCATGTTGGGCATCGGAGCTGGAGGGGCCTGTCCCCGAGGTGCAGAACTTGGTGACTTTTGCGGATCACCAGATTTAAGTGGTACTGTAGCCACGGCGACCACCGACATACGTTTCGCAGACAGAGCGTGAGACGAGGGCGTGGCTTCTTTCGTTTCCTTGGGGTCTTTCATTCGGTTGAGTTGTATGAAGTCCTTTTCTGGGTCCCTGCTCCTCTCCGCACCAGCTGTCCCAGCTGTCCCACCTTTTTCACTACCGTTCTTGCTCTTACGCCGCAGTGTGTCCACTGCGCCAGCAAACCGTGTGGGTCCTGGGGCATGCGGCGACACAGTGGTATTCCCATCGCTACCTATCGAATCTTTGGAATCCTTGCCCTCCATCGCGGGTCGAGGTTCGCAACTGAAGTATTGTGTCGGTAATTCAGCGCGGCCAAGAGGATCGGCGGGTAAGAGTTGAGGTAAGTTGATTCCCGACCAACATTCCACCCATCACAGACACGAACCTGGTCCGTATGGATCGCCAAACTTCTCCTTTAGTGTCCCACCAGTCGAATCAATATTTATTGATTATGGTCGGTAGCTCGTTCCTTGAAATGCCTTGTAATCTCGATCAAGTTCTGCGAAGACTCAGCGGCCGGCCGGGCCGGGCGGGGTGTAACACTTGATTGATTCTATCCGACTTTTGAATTTGAACACGCCGTCCGATTCCGGAACTCTGCGGATTGTATATGTAAGTATCTCGGGAAAATTTGGAGTCGGATTCGCAACTCCGCACACACCACCACTGCGTGCATCCACCTCTCCACAGAATACGTACGAAGATACACGTGTTGTTACCTAATGAATCTAGTGAAATTTCATGCATAAGTAGTAATCTGTTTTGATGGCGTTGTTGATCTTCTTTCCCACTTCCCCACACAGACGAACATCGTTCCTACAGACGGTCCAAAGCAATTGTAAATAGCGAGCCAAAGACTGTGCAGAGGAGTTCTGGACTCTCTCATGCCTCCAAAGAAGCAAATTTTCCCGAATCTGCTTGATACTGCATATTAAGGATCACCGAAGATCTCACATATACTTCAGAAATACTCCGAGCCGGGGAATCTCTTTGGCATCTAAGCACGAAAAGACTGTGGATTCAAATCATCAATCATCCCAAACACTGCGATCTCCTTCCGGCATGGGTCTCATAATCGTTGCAGTGCTTCTCGGAATCCTCTTGCCGTTGACGAACGCCCAGGTTGCTTGTTCATGTGTAGCGGCCCGGACAACATAGAACTGACAGCATGCAATTCATCAAGGTTATCTCCCCCGTACAGCTTCCTCAGATTCCCCCAGTGAGTTTGAGAGACGATGGCGTCGCATGCATGCTTCCCTGCTGTCGTGGACGTGCCCTTATCTGTATCCTTCCTTCCCCACCAACAACAACAGGGAACTTCTTTTCAAATTCAAATCGATGGAATTTCTCTTGACAGTGAGTGTCTCTTCGTAGCTTCGGTGACAACCTGATCGATCAACGCAAACACACACAACTCCTGTGTCGGTCCAACCTCTTAGCTTCGTACAACGCTAGGGTCTACGGTGAGACGTGATTAACACATGTACCTTAACGCGTTTCGCTGATGATTTCCATTTGATGTCCAGAGGGTGAGAAGGATTTTCGGGAGAATTTTCGGTGCCAAGATGACTTCATCCCCGCCCCCCCTTGTCCCCATTTCATCTCCACCATCTCCCCCCTCTTCCCAACTCTTCCTCACTTGCGCACAGTCGATTTATATGACACCACAGTAGCACAAATCAGCACACTAAAGTTGCAGGGGAAAATCGTAATTTGCGTGAGTAGCGCGGGATCCGGTCAGTCACGTCCATGCTTCCCCGCAAACACTTATCGATTCATACATGTCCTCCACGCGACAGTACTTTTCTGCAGGGTCCTACGAAGTAAGTGAAATTGTCATGGACCAATCAAACATGTGAACACCGGAACTGTTTTGGTGCATTCCAGAACTGGCGTCCAGATATCAGCGCGTTTCCCTCAAGTGTCATTGGAAAAGCGATGGCGGGGGTGCGTTCATATGCTGATCGCATTTCTTTCTTCACCCACACTGACGTGCGCATCTTACCTTCACCGGCGTGCCATGTTACCTTCACGTGCGCCCACCATAGTGGGCCGGGGAGTACTGGCTGGACATCCGCCAGCTCCAAATTCTCGGGCCGATCATGAAGAATCGCATGCTTCTCGGTGTCGAAAAGGGGTGCGATGGTTGGTTGTGCGAACCGCCTCCTTGAGCAAAAGTCGACATCGACGTAATCTTCCGCTTCATCCAGGCTTCGATCCTGACAATGTCGACGAGTATACATACACGCAGAAGGAAACGAATTGGCCCCTTAACGTTACAAACCAGCTTGCGTACAACCGTCTGCTTGCCGATACCGCCCATTCGCTGGGGAAACTCGTGCGCTTTCTATCGTATACTTTTGAATCGCCACCTTCCAAAAGCCTTTCCTCCTAGGTTGCACTGAAAAACTGCCAAGATCTTGCCACGACGTTGCTCCCATGGTATGACTTCGCCGTGGTTGAACAATGCGCGCAATACGACGAATGTGCACTATCGTCGCCATTTATTAATGCGGGGAAGGCAGTGTTCGAGTGAGTTCTTCGTCATCAATTTCTTCAAAAGCTTCCTGACACCATTCTCCATTCAAGCATTGAGTACTCGACCTCAACAACCACGATGTGCAGCAGGACCACACCACTCAACATCGACGCCCAAAAGAAAGCTCTTGCGCTCAGTGCTCCTCGCACCTACTGCAGGACGTACACTGATGCACCTAAGCCAGTGTCAACGACGACAACGATTCGTACCACGTGAGTAAGCGCACGAACATCCCGACTTAGACTTTGTTTGAACCTTTGTTCGGAACGCCGACAATAGAACCCTTGTCCCAACAACATCTGCCACTCCTACGTGAGTTGTATTGTTGCTGTTTGGACGATCAAACGTAATCTGAAACCAAGAACGTGGTCATATCCAGGACATCTTCCACGTGAGTTCACTTCCCTCGACATTATGTACTATTCGCCCTCGTTACCTCATGAAAAACCTTTGGGACTTCCTCCAGTGAGACTACATCCACGTGAGTACCGAGAACATAATCGACATCGCAGTATAATTGATTTCTCCAATCGCCTTCAAAAGTCAATCTACAACTACCAGGTAGAGCGCTGTTTTCACTTTAAAGCGCAGTGAAAAGGCTTACGCGTTTCAAATACAGCGGGACGACTACCTCCGAAACCACGGCAACCACATCGTGAGTAGGAACCCCCTGATTTCCCCCGCCCCCAACTTTGCTAACATCAATATTTTATCAATCCCAAACGAATGCAGGGAAACTTCAACGTCAAGTTCAACAACCAGGTACATTTGTGTCGCCGTCAACAAAAACGTTCCAATTTCGTTCCTGTTGACACCCTTTTGCAACTTTAGTGCCACGGAAACAACCACAGAATCTATCACGACTGAGACAACGGCAACCACAGAATACACCACCACGACCAGGTAAATCTGCGCTACTCTATGTGCTTCCTAGGGTAATTTGAAACACTCCCCTTTCTGATCCCAGCGCGACTGAGGCAAGTACGACCACGGATACCACTTCCACACCGACTCAGACAACTCAGACATCGTCCACGGCGACTCAAACGAGCTCCATGACGACTGCTCCGCAGACCACAAAAACACAAACTTCCACAAAGCCGGGGACTACGACGAAATCTGCGACCACAACAAAGTAAGTGATGGGTCCCGCCCTTGTTTGTGGGGACACATTCACTTATGAAACGATACACTTAGGTCACGCACCTTCACCAAAACGTGAGCACGACAGGCGTGATGTGATTTCTTGTGATTTTGAAAAGTCTCACCCAATTGTGTCCTCTCTCACCTTTACGCTCCAGCACCACGACCAAAACGCGGACGACCACCATCACTCTGAGACCTGCCGGCTCGTCGTGTACGGCTGGCTCGCAGTGCGCATCAAAGAGTTGCGTTCGAAAAGTGTGCCAATGATGTGTGCCCTCGTTAGCTGTCTCGCATTTTTTCTCCTCACGTAATTGCACTATGAGCTGTGACGTGTGGTCGTAATCTGTGATGTGGTACGGACTTCGGCTTTGATAGTATGGAGAAAATAGAAGTATTAATGGGTTTCAAAATTGGCCCGAATGGCTCCACCGGAGTGGCACATCGTACCTTTTAGTGGGCATTCCGGAGCATTCCCGCGACTTTTTTGCACCCGGAACCTTCCGGAAATACATTTCTCTTTACGAGTTGGGTACTCCCCCCTCTGTAGGACTTATAGAAACGTTGTTCGTGATTCATTCCGGAGCATTCCAGTTAATTTTGAAACCCACCATTAAAAGCGAAAATTGACAAATTGCTAAACAAAATTGGGGGCGCCTCGCAGCACCTATACATCAATCAAGCACTTCGTACGACCACCTTGCCGCAGGTCTGAGCGACATGCACGACCTTTTCCAAGACGTCTCCCGCATCCTTCACGTCGCATGTTCTCTGGACACTGGGTCCCACAATCTTTACGGTGGGTGCAGGCATGTTCTCAAACAGGCGTCGGAAAACCCCCAAAACAGTGTCTAAGCCCTCGCCTGAGTGGTATGGAGGGAGCTCGTAATTGTCAGGAACCAAGCCCAGAACCACCTGGTATTGGATGGTCACCTCATCGAGATTGGGAAAGTACTTTTCAAACCCCTCCACAATAGATTTCTGCTTCTCGGTGTTGTAGTAGAAAAAGTCAACCGGAGAGAGATCCAGATACAGGTGGCGTACGCGACGGAGCGTTTCTGTATCCACTGCGTCACTGATGTTGTTCCACATCGAAGGTGACACTTCAAGGTCCCCAAGAGACGCGAGCGATGGAAACACGGGGACAAAGCGGAAGACTCCGCTGCTATCCGAACTGATGAAGCACGGACCGCCACTCGAGGATCGGATTTCTCGGATCTGTCCGCGCACATTGGCAGGAATGTTGTCCTGGATATATTTCGCGTCGTGTTCGGTAAAGCACCACATTTGCGTCGCGATTGATGTCGTGGACGGGAAGATGCGAAAAATGTCCTTGAGCCATTGCTCGATCGCCCCGGCTCGAATGTCAGGCTCGACATCATAGTCCAGCTTCCGGGTGGGCCAGTAGCTTAAGCTGACATCCTGCACTGACTCAAAGTAGCTTGGTGTCTTTTGCGTGAAAACAAGAAGAGGGGATAGGTCGTCCGCCACGTAGATCGTGGGCGGTTTTAGGGCTGCGAAGAGTTGTCCGATGGCTTCCATGTCTGGATCCAGCTCCGTGATTTTGCTATATTCACTGAACCGCAAGTGCACACGTGAACAATGCCAGAGGATCCCGGATTTCGCCAAACCGAGGGGAAGTTTGGGAGTGACGGCTTCGTTGAAGAACTGGAGCGCGGCAGCAGGTGTGGGGAATGCGCGCCCTTCGAAAAACCCTGATGAAAATAAAATAATTCGGTCAGAAATCTGAAAGAAGGGGGCAACTAAAAATTGCAATCATCGTTACCTTTCTCGATGGCTACTTCTGCGCGGACACCGACGCCATCAGCGAAGGCTTTCAAGGGCTTGACGGTGATTTCCGCTTCGGCGGCGCGCAGTCTCCACTTGTTTCTAATCTCCAGTGAGAGTCCAACGGGAACTGTTCCGGATGTTATTGCATGGAAGGATCGCGACGTCCGGCTGAGATCGCGGTAGACCGTGCGCGGGGGAAGATGCGTGAAGATGCGGGGTAAGAGTTCGGCTGGTATCGTGTTCATCGTGAAAGCTGGTGAAACCGCTCAATCCAATCGGCTTTATGAACGAGCCAGCAAGCTGCGGCCCCGCTTACGCTCGCAGGGCCTCAGTCCGATTCTTAGAGAACCCGTTCGAAGACATGACATTACAGCTTACATGCGAAATTCAATTACAATCACAATCATCGATGCACGATGTTCTATCTATGCAAAGTTACCGCCCCACGACGCGTGGATATGCATCACGAGTCGAAAATCGGTCCAAAGCAGGGCATGCCATTCTCACGGCAAATTTCCATCAAGTCGATTGTGCCGCGAGGGTTCGATGTTATAAATACGACTGGACGGTGGGGTTTGTCGATGCAGAGGTTTTGAGCCGTGAGTCATGGGAAGTAAAGCAAGCTCCTTGGCAACACAAGATACCTTCAGCTTTATACGCATAAAAGACGTCCTTGAGGAGCTTCGCCGTATCCGGTCTCCTTCCCTCCTTCTTTGTATCAAATATAATCCTCCGTTCCGGGGGGATCGTCCTATCAATCAAGTCAAACAGCATTAGTCCAAACGTGTTCTCCATGTCGGACGCGATCTAGATGAGGAAGTAGTTGGGGTCCCGCATGGGCACCGACAGCGACGCCCCGATCCCGGACCCTGTGCAGATGGCGACGCCGCGAGGGAACATGGGCGTCAGCCGCGCGATCCCGGCGAAGCGCACCGTGCGGGTGTACAGGTGCGTCGGGCGGTCGCGCACGAGGGCCGAGGTCCAGCCTCCTTGCACACCCACGGCCATATCTGGTTCAAGAGACACGTGGTGCCACGTCATGTGGTATCCACGACACGGCGCGGCGTCGACCATGCACTCACAGCCCAAAGGGATGCCACTGGCTCAGACCATGGTCCCTCGCCACTCTGCCCAAAACACCGTTGCTGACCCCGCCTTCATATTTGAGGATGGCAGCTCTGCCGTTGGGGCCCTTTTGGAACGATTTCATTGGGGAGGGTAGTGCGTGTGAGTAAATTGCGCTGGCACTCGTGCTTTCTGAGCGTGTGACTCACGGGCATGATTTTGACAGGAATGTGCCGCACGCTAAGCCATGGAACGATGAGGCTGTTGGGACGACGAGGGATAGCGAAAACGGTACCAGTTCAGTCTTGTTTCAACTCATTCCCACGCACAACCGTCAAGTGCCAAAGTACTGACAGGATCGTCACGACGACACAAAACCAAAAGTTCTGATCCCGCACCAGGGCGAGACCGGGCGATATGTCGGGCGCGCGGAGGAAAAATGCGGTGCTCACGACATAGAACCACACGCACGCCATGCCCAGCCAGCCGAACCAGCGGTGGGTGTACTCAAAGATCCTTTTTCTGGGTAGACAAAGATTTGTGAGAAAAGAGGCAAAAGGCCTTGGATTGTGGAAGTGCTTACTCGTGTTTCTGGTATTGGACCGGGGCTTGTGCGGTGACGATCACGACCGCGATGACGCCCGAGACGATGACGACGGATATTTGGATCGCAAGGTGGATCCCGGCGGATGTGAAGAGGAGCACTAAGAAATACTAAAGATGACGTGGTGAAAGGAATTGAGAATCGACAACTGAGTGCCAACTGCCATGGTGATTGAGGAAAGGGGTACGCACAATGAGCCACGCGAGTGCGGATATGGAGGCGGCAGAGTGTATGCCGCCGAGAGACATGAGCAGCAGTACGATGCCACCTCGGAGCCAGACTGGAGTCCAGTTCCGTATCTACGTTCCACAGGCGTCGAAAGAGCAGCAAGTATCGTATCGTCAACATCATCTCTTACTCCAACGTTTCCAAACAGCATTCGCCCACGTACCCGCTCGAAAATCGTCGCCGTGACCGCGTAGACGACTCTCAGAATAAGCTCGTTTCTGCACGCGACGGCCAGCAAGATGTTCCCCAGTGCGAACGAGCCCGAGTTCTGCTTTGCGTAGGGAAAGGAACTCGTCGCGGCGCATATGAGCATGATGGCGTTCGCGATGAGGGTTATGACGTAGAGCTGTGATGGTGCGGGTGAGACGAGGTGAGGACAGTGTCACGTGAAAATTCAGACCCCCCACAAAAATATACATGGCCCTAACAAAATGATGCACAACTCACGCGTTTGTACGTGTTGAATGTGATTTGGATTTTGGTCTTTCGTCGGATTTTGATGTTGCTCGATTTGACGCCCTTTTCCAGTAATGGTATTTGGTATCCTTTCATAAACCTACACGCAAGGTTACTTTAACCCTAGAAATTGTGATTGAATTGATGACACCCACCCTGAACTGCCTTCCTTGCCCCCGGCCATCAACAGAGTTTCTGCCAGATCTGGATTCACAGCCGTTGTGCCACTCGAAGTTGAATACGAGGTTCCCCCGGGCGTTTGAGTGGTATAGGGAATGAATGCCATCTCGGGGAGTCAGGACCTCCATTCGTGCAAGATATGCGCATGCGCGACCTCCTCGTACCCGTCGGCACGAATGTCCTTTGACGCCCATGACGTCCACGGCTGGCGCGACGTCCATGGGTCGACAAGGTTCTCGTACTCGTCGTCGACCTCGTCGAGAGTCGCATCCTCATCTGGCATGGTCAGGGAAGTTGCATCAGGACCGCGCTGCGCGGTGTGGGTATGAGCGAATGGGTCGAGGTGTTGTTTGGATTGGTGGGAATAGGTAAAGTCGCTGGCTGCGGGCATAGGTGGGGTAATCCAATCGAACAAGAGAAGGGAATGGTTAGGGTGTGGCACTGTAGCAAATGCACCATACCTTGGCTACCCTTTCACCAAAAATGGCATTGACTTTACTGCTCTTTGCAGAGAGAGATGTGAAAAGGCAAAAAAGGTGGTGCACATGATGAGACCAGTGGGTATGAACATTACAGGGTGGGCTCCAGCAGCTGCAGCAAATGTTTACAAGACATTTGTGCGCCCAGTGTTGGAATATGGCATGGAGTTGAGGGAGCCTGACTTTCAGCTTCAACGTGTCTACCAAAAGACACAAAGTATGGCACTGAGAACAATCCTCAATGCCCCTTCCCACACCAGCGAGGCTGCACTCCACCGCATCCTTGTCATCCCCCTAGTCAAAGACAGGTGCCGAGAAATCAACTTTCTCGGTGCTTCCCGTTTTCACAACAATACTGACAAGTCCACCTTGGGTGTGGATATCTGGCGCAGAGCCGCTGCCCCTCTGCGAAC